>JASDDO010000031.1:548900517-549366732 GCA_030015575.1 Agapanthus africanus
CAGAGCCAACCATGCTACCTGTGGATAGCAAATATCCCTCCACAGTCACATTACGGCTGTAGAGATATCAAGAACAATAATAAACAACTATCTAATACATGTCCATGAGCCAGAATAACGAGTCAAGAATAAAATAATGCTGAAGCAAAAAGATCCAATACAATAATAAACTGGAATGTACGTCCCATAATGCGGGCTCACATCAGGAATGAAAATACTGAAAGGAAACTAAACCAACTAATAACAGGTCATCACCGCTCGGCCTGTTGATCAAAGTACTCCTGGACAGCCTGCGATAAGGACAAGGGATCTGGGCCATGCAAAACCCAGACGTCAGTGCGTTATAATATCAATAATTCAAGGCAAGCAGGATGTAATGAAATATGCAGGCATGAAGTATGAACAGTAAAAAGTCATCAGTAACAAGTAAACAATAACATGAATATAGATCAGTGAACAAGATATAAACAGGCGAAGTGCAGTGAGTAGTCTAAACTGTACTATAGGGTTATCTACTCTAAATTTATTCGAAATCAATTAATAAAATCCTCATCGTAACCCATCGGTCTATGCCCCGTTCAACCACACGGGACCACGGTAACAAGATATGGTAGTCTGTAAGTCTATGTCCCGTTCAACCCCACGGGACCACGGTAACAAGATGTAATAGCCCTTTGAGTTACGTTCGGATACATTCTTGATTTCTCCATACCCCCAAGGTTATGTGTGTAAGTCAGGTATTGATGAATCTGAAACTAATACCAACACAGGATCAAGCAGGTACAGGTTTGTCTGTATAGACAACAGGAAATGTCCGTAGGGACAACAGGTCAAGATTGTCGGCATTAGTAACAAGAACAGGTAATGTGTCAAGCTGTGGTACATCAGGTCATGTCAGGTGGTGTACATGGATCCAATCATGTCAAGTAGTGCACATGTATCAAGTCGTGTCAAGTAGTAGTGTATCAAGTCATGTCAGGGGATGCACAAGTATCAAGTGGGTGCTTATAATCAAACTGTAATAAGTATGGGTACACAAAAACAAGTATGGAGTACAATAAAATGGAATAATGTGATGTGGTATGATAATAGATATAAATTCAAAGATATGGATACACAATTATCGATTAGGGTTACATTTATAGTTCCAATACTAATTAGGATGCACTTTATTAAACACGGGGTGTTAATTTCACAGTATTATGTACTAATATGATCTATGGATGCAGTTATATATATATTCTAAATGAGATGGATGCAAACGGGTATCCGAAAAGTTATAAAATTATAAAATGGTGATGTGGGATGTACCACTAAGCAATATGTGATATAAATATTGATATGTATGCAGTATAATGTAATCTAGTATGTCACAAGATAAGTTTTCATGACCTAGATCTGAAATGATATAAACGGATGAAAACGGAACATCGAAACATTATAAAACTAAACATGGGGTGCATGATTTTAAATACAGGTATGATATTTATTTAAATAGGTATATAATGAGTTATATAGCATGTAGCAAGATTAACTTGCCTCGATGGATCGCGATACGGATACGCACGACAATGTCCAAAGTCGGGAAAAGTCTCGATGCACGCTCGCGCGTACGGAACAGGACCAGGCAATGAACGAATGTGACCACGCAGGTAGGGGACGTCCACTGAATCGTCTGGAATGGCAGCGACAATCACGGCTCCGGCGATCACCGGAAACAAGAAACCAAGAAAAGAGAAAAGTATAAGAAGAAGAAGAAGGAAGAAGAAGAGAGGGTTGTTCTCTGGCCTGGGGTCCTCTGGTGTCAGAGGTGAGACGAGGGAGTTGTCGACGACGATGAGCCGTCGACGGCGAGGTGCAGGCGACGGTTTTCCGGGGATGGCAGTGGGTGTTAGGGTTTGCAGGGATGAGAGTTTCAAGCTCGAGCTCGTCGAGGGAAGAAGGGAAAAGGGAGTTGATGGAAGAGGAGGAGAAGAGGAGAGGTCGGTGAGAAGGTGAGGATGGCGACGGCGAGGGATCGCTGGCGATGGAGGTGCAGGTGATGCTGGGCTAGAGACTCAAGGGCTTGGTTCTTGCAGGGTTCTTGGGGTGTATAGTGTTCTTGCAGTGGTCGGGGTTGGTAAGAGGATATGAGGCCGACGGTGAGGGATCGGAGGTGACGACGGCGACGAGGCGGAGAGTTGGGTTCGCTCGGTGGGTTTCAGGGTTGGGAAAGGTTTGCGGGGGAGGAAGAGCAAGGAGATGTGAGCGGAGAGAGGCAGCCGAGATGATGTTGAAGTCGAGAAGGGAATGATGGTGAGGAGGTCGTGAAGGTGACGGCGAGGCGATGCGCGGCTTGGGTTCGTGGAGGCGAGAGGCGGGAAAAAGTGAGGGAAAAGAAAAATAAAGAAGAAGAGAACGTGGGTGAAGTGGTGAAGTGAGGTATGGGGAAAAGAAAATATAAATTAAGATATATATATATATATATATATATATATATATATATAAGAGAGAGAGAGACAGAAAGGGGGTGAGAGAGAAATCGAGAGGAGAGAGAGAGAGTACTGTGAGATTATTTTTAGGGTAAAATCTTTTTAAAATTATATTTTGTTAATAAAATATTTAATCGTTAACATATGTAACAGTTAAATATAAAAATTATAATATTTGTAAATTTTGAGATTTTGGCTAATACAAAAATAGTCCAAAACACGTCCGGGTCGGGTCTAAAATTATGGTTTTAAAATACAGAAAATATACGTGTCAACCAAAACCAAAATCGGATATCCGGGTAACGAAAAAGCATACCCCCAAGAATGGATGCACGCACGTGCACGTAGCCATCCAAACACGTCTGTTTCACTGAACGGGACGAGAACAAGATGCGCGGATGCTACCACGGGGTTAGGGGTACCATGCAGGCTATGAAATGTATTTTTAAAATATTTTACATGACTTAAAATGTTATATGGTAAAAGATACAATGCCAGATAAAATGCAAGTATGCAGTAAACATGAAAGTGCACCTGTCTATGTAATAAGGCAGGGTAATTCATAAATATGAATCAAACAGGTTTAAGCAAGCGGGTCGGGTCGAATGCAATGTAAAATGTAAAATACCATTCGCACTCAAAACACGATAAATTAGGAAAAATACCACAATTAAGGAAAATATGAGAACTATAATTGGTATAAATGAACTAGGTTGTTACACAAGCATATGGAGTCTGGTGAAGGCCGTAAAGAGAGCGATGCAGTCGACAGACATGATTGGGAAATTGATCCATATAAACCACCTTATTGCCCACCAGGCACCCTAACGTTCCCTCTCCTCTTTCCCATAACCTCAACCACCACATCATTACTCCCTCACACCCGACCACCTTGTTACCTCCTTTCACCGGCGATCCCTACTGCCTTTGAACCACCACGGCAACCTCCCTTCGCCGCTGTCAAGACCTCCTCCCCCTCTCCACACACCCGTGCCCCTACACTACCCAATCACTATCACCACCGTAGCTCCACCCTAAACTGACCGCCTCCTCAATGCTGCCACTGCCTACCACCACCGTCGCCACCTCTACAACCATCGCCTCGCCAGTAGCCCCTCTGCATTGCAAGTGAGCTCCTCCTGCTCACCGTTGCTATAGCAATTGCCTACGCTAAAGCCGAGGCCCCTTACAGTCGCCGTTCAAGTTGCCATCGCAGCCGGAGCCCTCGCATACATCCATCGCAGTGTACCACGCCAGCATCGTGCACGCACCACGCCTGCACCCAGCACGCACCACGCAAGCACCGCATCGCTTCATCACCGTCTCCTATATCGAGGCGATCCCCTTGCGTCATGTCGTGTCACGCCCTACTTCCCAGAGTGCGCTAAGATCGGCACGTAACAGAGCCAACCATGCTACCTGTGGTAAGGAAATATCCCTCCACAGTCACATTATGGCTGTCTATAAGATATCAAGAACAATAAAATAAAAATGAACTATCTAGTACATGTCTATATGCCAGAATATACGAGTCAAGAAATAATATGCGGAAGCAATAAATCCAATAAATAATAACATCTGGAAAGTACGTCCCAAATACGGGCTCACATCAGGAAATAAAAGTATGGAAATAAAACTAAACCAACTAGATACTAACATGATCCTCACTGCTCGGCCTGTCGGCTGAAATACTCCTGATCGGCCTGCGAAATAGGTAAACGATCTGGGCCATGCAAAACCCAGACGTCAGTGCGTCATAATATCAAACAATAATAAATAAACAGGATACACGGGATATGCAGGCATGAGTATAAACGATAACATGAATATAACCAGTAACATGGATATGGAACAGTGAAGTGTATACGTGCAGGTGAAGCGCAGTGAGTAATCTAAACTATATTACTGGGTTATATATTCTAAAATCTTCGAAATCAATTAATGTAATTCTCATCGTAACCTATCGGACTATGCCCCGTTCATTCCCCACGGGACCACAGTAACATGATTATTCAGTATATGCCCCGTTCATTCCCCACGGGACCACGGTAACAGGATTTTTTCGTAACGCCCGGAAATACGAAAAACAATATAATAACCCTTTGAGTTACGTTCAGTTACATTCTTGATTTCCTCTTACCCCCAAGTTATGTGTTCAAGTCAGGTATTGATAAATCTGGAGCTAATGCCAACACAGGATCAAGCAGGTACAAGTTTGTCTATACAGACAACATGATATGTTCGTCAGGACAATATGTCAGGATTGTCGGCATTAGAAACAGGATCAGGTAATATGTCAAGTAGTGGTATATCAGGTCATGACAGGTAGTGCACGGTATCAAACAGATGCTCATAATAAAATTGTAGCAAGTACGGGTGCACGATAAAAGTACGGATGCATAGTAAAACACAGATGCACAAATATCTATCAGGGATTACATCTACAACTCCATGACTACGCATGATGCACATTATCAAGCATGGGGTGATAATATAACAGTAACATGAAATAATGTGATCTGATATGCAACTAGATATATAATAAATGATACGGATGCGTACGGATATCGTAAAAACGGTAATATGGATGCACAATACCATAAACATGCAATATTCTTATTAATATAGATGCGAGTATAATAATATAGCCTGTATCAAGCTACTTGCATGCAACCAGATATGTAATTAATGATATGGATGCGTAAAGATATCCGAAAACAGTAAAACAATAATATGAATGTACAATGCAGTCAACATGTGATATTTTTATTCATATGGATGCAAAATATGTATCATAGCATGTAGCAAGATAAACTTGCCTGATCGGATCTCATGACGGGGTGCGTATGCTGTGTCCGACGTCGGGTAAACGTCGCGATGCACACACGGTGTACAGAACAGAACTAGGCAAGGCAAGAACACGACCACGCTGTCTGGGGATATCCATTGGGTTGCTCGGATCGTCGTCTACGGCACGGCTCCGGCGATCACCGGAAAACGCACAAACAAGAAAGAAGAAGAAGAAAGAAGAAGAAGAAGAAAGAGGAGGTGGGTTGCTTCCGGGGTTAGGGAAGGTGAGGTGATGGTGTCGAGAGACGTGACAACGAGTCGTGGGTCTCCGGCGATGGGGTGCCGGCGATGGGTAGGGTTTTCTTGGGTTGTAGGCTCGAGGTTTCTGGGGTTGTCGGGTGTGGGTGATGGTGGTGTCTGGAGTGGAGAAGGGTGATGAGGGAGAGGAAGTGGAGACAAGGATAGGTCGAGGAGGTCGTCGGTGACGAGGCCGAGGATGGAGGTTTTGTCGAGGTCGGGTGAGTGCAGGGATAGATGCTCGGGAAGGAGGGTTGCAGGGGGAAGGAGAGAGGTGAGGTGGTTAAGAGGGCGAGGAAACGAAGGGAAGAGGAAGAGGTGACGAGGATGTCGATGAGGTCGGAGTTCCGACGGCTAGGGCGACGAGGTGCAGGCGAGGTTGATGGGTCGGGTGAGGCAGCGGGGTTAGTCGGGAAAGGAGCGGAGGTGAGGTGGAGGAGGGTGAGGCGAGGTGATGGAGGCGATGGGAATGGAGCTCCGATGAGGCGAGGGGCGCGGGTTCACGAGGCGATGGCGGGACGAAAAAGAAAAAAATGAAGAAGAAGACGCGATGAGAGAGAGGGATACGTGAGTAAAATAGGGTTATATAAAAAAATAATAAATATATATATATATATATATATATGCAAAGGAGAGAGATCAGTGAGAGATCTGAGTGTTAGGATTAGAAATTGAAAAAATATTTTTTTTTGTTATAAATTTTTTTAAATGTATATATATAATTATATTAACATTTAGAGATATAAAAATATAATATTAGTTAATTATGAGATTTTGGAAAATACAAACTTACTCCAAAATATATCCAGGTCGGGTCTAAAAATATAGTTTTAAAATACAGATAATATACGTAGTAACCAAAACCAAAATAGGATATCCGGATCACGAAGAAGCATACCCCCAAGAACGGATGCACGTAGCGTGCACGTAGCTATCCAAACGAGTCCGTTTCACTGAACGGAACGAGAACCAGATGTATGGATGCTACGACAGGGTTAGGGGTATGATACAGGCCATTCTAGATATTTCCAAAATATTTTATTCGACTTTACCTGTTTTATTAAAAAAAATGCAGATGCTCGATATAATGCAAGTATGCAGAATAAACAACATGAAAGTGTACGGATCCTTATAACTAGCATGTATAAATTATAAATAGGAATCAAGACGGGTTTCCAGCAAGCGGGTCGGGTCGGATGCAAACACAGATGCCAATTATATTATTCACACCCAAATAACAATAAATCAAGAAATAGCCATAAATACAGAAATACCCAAAAGAACTGGTATAAATGAACTAGTGTGTTACGTTATATCCAACTACAAAAAGAATTTCGTCCTCGAAATTCCCGGAACAAGAAAAGATAAACAAACATGAAACCACGAGAAGAGGTGTGGAAACTTCTGTCGAATCTCGTCTTCTCGTTCCCAAGTCGATTCTCTGTGCGAGCAATTTCCCCATGAAACAAGTACGAGCGGGATAACCTTGTTCTTGAGGACCTTTACTCTTCGATCGACAATCGACATCGGTCGCTCTACATAAGTCAAATCCTTCCTTACAGTCAGCTCCGAATGATCTAGCACGTGTGTTTCATCTCGAACATACTTACGGAGTTGAGATACATGAAACACATCATGAACATTCGCCAAAGATGGTGGTAATGCCAATCGATAAGCCACTTCTCTAACACGCTCAATAATCTCGAAAGGCCCGACGAATCGAGGACTAAGCTTGCATCGACTCCCAAAACGAATCACTCCTCTAGTCGGTGATATCTTCAAGAATACAAGATCACCAACATCGAACTCTAGAGGTCTTCTCAATGTATCGGCCCAACTTTTCTGCTGATCCTGTGCCGCCTTCATGTGATTTCGGATAGTATTAACCTTTTCTACTGTTTGCACGATCAAATCCAGTCCTGACAATCTTCGTTCTCCAACATCGTCCCAACAAACGGGTGAGCGACACTTGTGACCATACAATGCTTTGAATGGAGCCATCTGAATAGTCACCTGAAAGCTGTTATTGTACGAAAACTCCACCAAGTGTAGATGATCCTCCTATGAACCCTTGAAGTCTAACATGCAAGCTTTCAACATATCTTCAAGAGTTTGGATCGTTCTCTCCGACTGGCCATCTGTCTGGAGATGATAAGCGGTGCTAAACTTCAATCGCGTCCCCAAACTTTCCTGTAAACTCCTCCAGAAGTGTAATAAGAATCGGGTATCACGATCGGAAATGATGCTTACAGGTACTCCATGTAATCACAATCTCCTGCATATACCGTTCTGCTAACACTTCCGTTGATTGACCAACTCGAAACGATATGAAATGAGCTGCCTTGGTCAATCGATCAACAATCACCCAAACTGCATTGTTGCCCTTTGGACTCTGCGGTAAAGCTGTCACGAAATTCATGGTTATATGTTCCCACTTCCACTGAGAAATCGGAAGTGGTTGCAATAAACCAGCTACTCTTTGATGTTCAGCCTTAACTTGCTGACACACCAAGCACTTCGCTACAAAGCGAGCAATCTCCCTTTTCATACCTTCCCACCAGAAATGCCGTCGTAGATCACGGTACATTTTCATGCCTCCTGGATGTACGGAATATGCGGAACTGTGTATCTCCTTCATAACTTCTTCGCGAATGTCTCCTTTCGGCACACACAAACGGCTACCATATCGCAACGAACCATCTTCATGAATCAACAAGTCTGTTCGAAGTTCTGCTTCAACCTGTTCTCGAAACTTCTACAATCTTAGATCGTGCGACTACGCTAATTAAATATTATCGATCAATGACGACTGTACTTGCAGCTGCATCAACTGTCCCGAAGAATGTAGTAGCACGATATCCAACTCGAATCTCCGAAAATTTTCGATAAGCTCCTTCTGTGCAGTCAACATCCGAATTGCTGGCAACCGACTAAGCGCATCCGGCACTATATTAACTTTCCCCGGATGGTACTTGAGATCAAGATCATAGTCAGCCATCAGCTCCAACCATCTACGCTGCCTCATGTTGAGTTCTTTCTGTGTGAATACGTACTTTAAGCTTTTGTGATCGGTGAATACTTCGACCCTTGCTCCCAATAAATAGTGTCTCCAAATCTTCAAAGCGAAAATCACTGCTACAAGCTCCAGATCATGAGTTGGGTAATTCTTCTCATGGGTCTTCAACTGTCTCGATGCGTAGGCTATAACCTTCCCATGCTGCATCAAAACACATCCCAATTTTTTCCCAGATGCGCCGTTGCGAATCACCAATCCTCCGGAACCATCTGGTACGGTCAAAATAGGAGCGGTTATCAACCTTTGCTTCAATGCCTCAAAAGCTGACGCACAACTATCCGTCCACACGAACGGTACCTCTTTTCGTGTAAGCTTGGTCAAAGGCTCAGCTAAACGAGCAAAATTCTCCACAAACCTTCTGTAATATCCGGCAAATCTAAGAAAGCTTCTGATCTCTGCTACGTTCTTCGGAATCGGCCAATCTTGATCTGCTGCAATCTTTTCAGGGTCAACGGCGATTCCATCTCCGGATACGACACGCCCCAAAAACTTCACTTCTTCAAGCCAAAACTCGCACTTGCTCATCTTTGCATATAATCTTTCTTGCCTCAACGTTTGCAGTGCGAACCTCAAGTGTTCCGCATGCTCTTCTAGGCTCCTCGAGTAGACCATAATATCATCGATAAACACCACTATAAATTGGTCCAAGAACGGTGAAAAGATTCGGTTCATCAAGTCCATAAATATCGCCGGTGCATTCATGACTCCGAATGGCATCACTAAATACTCGTAATGTCCATATCGAGTTTGGAACGCAGTCTTGCAAATATCCACTGATTTAACTCGAACTTGATGATATCCGGATCGCAAATCCAGCTTCGAGAATACCCTCGCGCCACTAAGTTGCTCGAATAATTCGCCAATGCGAGGGATCAGGTACTTGTTCTTAATAGTCACCCGGTTTAATTCTCGATAGTCGATGCACATCCTCCGCGTGCCATCTTTCTTCTTAACTAGAAGAACTGGAACTCTCCAAGGTGAATTTCTGCTGCGAATCCAACCCTTCTCAAGCAATTCGGTAACCTGCTTCTTTACCTCTTCCAACTCTACTGGTGCCATCAGATAGTACGCCTTTGAGATTGGTGCTGCACCAAAAACAAGATCGATCGCGAACTCCATATCTTGTTTTGGTGGTAAACCCGAGATGTCCTCGAACACGTCTATGAACTCTCGAACTACAGCTGGCGCTTCCTCCTTATCAACTTCCATTGACGAAAGAACACTGTTTGTCGATCTAGCCCTAAACTCGACTGGCTCGACAGAACTGCTACCTCCAGCAAAAACAAACTCCGGATGTCCGGGAATCTGAAAAATCACTTTCTTTGCCCTACAATCAATGTGGGCGTGGAAAGTGCCGAGAAAGTCCATTCCCAAGACGACATCATAACTGCCGGTATCGATCACCAAGAAATCTGCAAATAACTCCCGTCCGCAGATAACAACTGGACAATCTTTGCATTCACTACATGATATAATCTTCCCATTCCTAGTGTGTATGTCCCAACAACAATACATGGCCGTGCAAGCAATCAAGTGTGCAGCAATAAAGTTGGACGACATAAAACAATGGGATGCACCAGAATCGAATAATGCTAATGCGGGAAAATCATGAACAAGTAGGATACCTGAAACGACTTCCCCTGAAGCCTTGGCCTCTTCGGCCGTCAGAGTAAAGGCTCGAGCTTGATTAGGTCCCTGAGTTATCTGCTTCTGCGGTGGCCTCTGAGTATCTTCCTTCAAACGTAGCTTCGACGGACAAGTATCAATGGTATGATCAGCTGATCCGCAAATAAGACAAAGTCCAAGTCTCCTTCGACAATCTTTCCAGAAGTGACCCGATCTGGCAGTAGTCGCAAAATACTCTTCCTTTCTGCTTGGGTGCGACGGGCCTCTTCATAGGTACAACACCACGTCGATTCACCGGAATACCTCTGCGTATAGGCACTCGGTTCGGCGTAAACGCCGGCTTCCGCACCATAACTGTCTGCTGTTGCGTACCCCTTGTCTTCATTGATAAGATCTACTGCTCTCTGGCTGCTTTAAGAACTTGCGAGAAAGTGGTCAATCCCGGAGATATAATGTGCCTCTGGATTTCCATGTCCAAACTGCGCATGAACCTTCGTGCCCTATCAGCTTCTTTGGCAACCAAAGGTCCTGTGAATCGGCTGAGCCGTGTCCACTCAGCCGCATGTGCATCCACGGATCCTCTATTCTGCTTCAGACTGATAAATCTTTCTTCCATTTCCTCCCGTGCAGTCTGCGGAAAGAACTTCTCCAAGAAAATCTGCAAGAAAGTTGCCCAACTGATCGGCTTGGGTAAACGGGTCTCTTCCACAAGCCACCACTCACGGGCATAATCTACCAATTGGATGCGTACAACATTCACTCTCTGGTCCTCCGGAATCTGTGCTGCAACGAGCAGATTCTCCATATCGACTAGACACTACTCCACTGGCAACGGCTCCTCCAAACCAGTAAAAGTGGACAGACCAAGTCTCCTGAAATCCGCCACGGTGCCCACACGCTGCACTGGTTTAGCTGCAACAGTATTTACAGACTGCTGGACTGTCCGCAAACCTTCCCGAAAAGCTTCGGCTTGCCGCTGGTTCAGCTCGATTTGCCGCTTCTGGTTCTCCAGCATCCCACGAATTACTTAAAGCAATGCGGCGTCATCAACACGCCTCTGGTACGATCATAGATTTCTTTCCGCCATGATTCTGAAGTCAAAATACTGAAGAGGATTAGCATGATAAACAAGATTCAATAAACATGATACAAGAAGCAAGATAGTTATGAATTCAAGGATGGCAAGATAGAAATAAGGCAGGACATGTTCCTAATTACGGGTTTTCTGATTCGTGTAATGGGTCCAATACCCAACTATAAAAAGAATCAAACCCGATTAACCTAAATCCTATGTCTCTGATACCAAGCAAATCCTGTCATGCCCCGCTTCCCAGAGTGCGCTAAGAACGGCACGTGACAGAGCCAACCATGCTACCTGTGGTCAGGAAATATCCCTCCACAGTCACATTACGGCTGTCTATAAGATATCAAGAACAATAAAATAAAAATGAACTATCTAGTACATATCCATATGCCAGAATAAACGAGTCAAGAAATAATATGCGGAAGCAATAAATCCAATAAACAATAACATCTAGAAAGTACGTCCCAAATACGGGCTCGCATCAGGAAAATAAAGTACGGAAATAAAACTAAACCAACTAGATACTAACATGATCCTCACTGCTCGGCCTGCGAAATAGGTAAAGGATCTGGGCCATGCAAAACCCAGACGTCAGTGCGTCATAATATCAACCAATAATAAATGAACAGAATACACGAGATATGCATGCATGAGTATAAACGATAACATGAATATAACCAGTAACATGGATATGGAACAGTGAAGTGTGTACGTGCAGGTGAAGTGCAGTGAGTAATCTAAACTATACTACTGGGTTATCTATTCTAAAGTCTTTGAAATCAATTAATGTAATCCTCATCGTAACCCATCGGACTATGCCCCGTTCATTCCCCACGGGACCACGGTAACATGATTATTCAGTATATGCCCCGCTCATTCCTCACGGGACCATAGTAACAGGATTTTTCCGTAACGCCCGGAAATACGGCAAACAATATAATAGCCCTTTGAGTTACGTTCGGTTACATTCTTGATTTCCCCTTACCCCCAAGTTATGTGTTCAAGTCAGGTATTGATAAATCTGGAGCTAATGCCAACACAGGATCAAGCAGGTACATGTTTGTCTATATAGACAACAGGATACGTTCGTCAGGACAACATGTCAGGATTGTCGGCATTAGAAACAGGATCGGGTAATATGTCAAGTAGTGGTATATCAGGTCATGACAGGTAGTGCACAGGTATCAAACGTATGCTCATAATAAAACTGTAGCAAGTTCGGGTGCACGATAAAAGTACGGATGGACAGTAAAACACGGATGCACAAATATCTATCAGGAATTACATCTACAACTCCATGACTACGCATGATGCACATTATCAAGCATGGGGTGATAATATAACAGTAACATGAAATAATGTGATCTGGCATGCAACTAGATATATAATAAATAATACGGATGCGTACGGATATCGGAAAACGGAAAAACTGTAACATGGATGCACAATACCATAAACATGCAATATTCTTATTAATATAGATGCGAGTATAATAATATAGCCTGTATCAAGCTACTTGCATGCAACCGGATATGTAATTAATGATATGGATGCGTACGGATATCCGAAAACAGTAAAACAATAATATGGATGTACAATGCAGTCAACATGTGATATTTTTATTCATATGGATGCAAAATATGTATCATAGCATGTAGCAAGATAAACTTGCCTGATCGGATCTCACGACGGGGTGTGTACGCTGCGTCCGACGCCGGGTAAACGTCATGATGCACACACAGCGTACAGAATAGAACTAGGCAAGGCAAGAACACGACTACGCTGTCTGCGGATATCCACTGGGTTTCTCGGATCGTCGGCTACGGCACGGCTCCGGCGATCACCGGAAAACGCGCAAACAAGAAAGAAGAAGAAAGAAGAAGAAGAAGAAAGAGGAGGTGGGTTGCTTCTGGGGTTAGGGAAGACGAGGTGATGGTGTCGGGAGACGTGACAACGAGTTGTGGGCCTCCGGCGATGGGGTGCCGGCGATGGGTAGGGTTTTCTTGGGTTGCAGGCTCGGGGTTTCTGGGGCTGTCGGGTGTCGGTGATGGTGGTGTCTGGAGTGGAGAAGGGTGATGAGGGAAAGGAAGTGGAGACAAGGCGAGGTCGAGGAGGTCGTCGGTGACGAGGCCGGGGATGGAGGTTTTGTCGAGGTCGGGTGAGTGCAGGGATAGATGCTCGGGAAGGAGGGTTGCAGAGGAAAGGAGAGATGTGGGGTGGTTAAGAGGGCAAGGAAACGAGGGGAAGAAGAAGAGGTGTCGAGGATGTCGATGAGGTCGGAGTTCCGACGGCTAGGGCGACGAGGTGCAGGCGAGGTCGATGGGTCGGGTGAGGCAGCAGGGTTAGTCGGGAAAGGAGAAGAGGTGAGGTGGAGGAGGGTGAGGCGAGGTGATGGAAGCGATGGGAATGAAGCTCCGGCGAGGTGAGGGGCGCGGCGCGAGGCGCGGGTTCGCGAGGGCGATGGCGGGAGGAAAAAGAAAAAAATGAAGAAGAAGACGCGAGGAGAGAGAAGGATACGTGGGTAAAATAGGGTTATATAAAAAAATAATATAAATATATATATAGGCAAAGGAGAGAGATCAGTGAGAGATCTGAGTGTTAGGATTAGAAATTGAAAAATATATATTTTTTATATATACATTTTTTTTAAAGTATATATATATATAATTATATTAACATTTAGAAATATAAAAATATAATATTAGTTAATTTTGATATTTTGGCAAATACAAATTTACTCCAAAATATGCCCAGGTCGGGTATAAAAATACAGTTTTAAAATACGGATAATATACGTAGTAACCAAAACCAAAATAAGATATCCGGGTCACGAAAAAGTATACCCGCAAAAACGGATGCATGTACCGTGCACGTAGCTATCAAAACGAGTCTGTTTCACTGAACGGAACGAGAACCAGATGTATGGATGCTACGACAGGGTTAGGGGTATGATGCGGGCCATGCTAGATATTTCCAAAATATTTTATTTGATTTTACTTGTTTTATTAAAAAAATGCAGATGCTCGATATAATGCAAGTATGCAGAATAAATAATATGAAAGTGCACGGATCCTCATAACTAGCCTCTATAAATTATAAACAGGAATCAAGACGGGTTTCCAGCAAGTGGGTCGGGTCGGATGCAAATACAGATGCCAATTATACTATTCACACCCAAACAACAATAAATCAAGAAATATGCGTAAATACAGAAATACCCAAAAGAACTGGTATAAATGAACTAGGGTGTTACATGTCGTTTCTATTTCAGCGACCTAGGCAAGTGAAATCCTCTCACTTGCTTTATATGCTATAATTATATTAAATAGATCGTTACATTTTAATTATAATTATATTAATATATCTATATCGTAATTGTCGTCGAATTCCAATCTAAGACCCATCGTTATTTGATTGTATTGGATGGAACACAAATCGGGTCTAATATACTGTATTAATATCGTGTAGAACTTATAGAGATTAAATAACGTTTTAATCAGTTAGATGAAACCGACGTTTCGATTGTTACATATACATATACTCTAAGTGTTTGATGCGTTTACTTGAATCAAAACCCTATTTAAAATCCACAAAATTCATGATCAATAGTTTCATTTCTTGTTAACTGATATCGTGTAGAAATTTAGATTCAAAATAATGTAGTTACGGCCATGAAATGATACCCTTAAGTGGCGATGATCACCCTGGACTTTACTATACATGCCGTGTTGTAAAATTCATTTTAAATTAAATACAAATCGTATTATGACGTTCTAGAGCTCTTTACAAAGATGATTAGACAAACTATAAGCCTCTATTAAATTTTACTGAATATTACCTAGTTACGATACTACAAAATGGAGTGAAATACGGCTCTGGACTGCAGTCCAGAGCAGTATTCTCTATTGATATCAGTCTTTAAACCTTGATATATCCGTGTGTAATCATGCTAATATGCGGAGATTTATATCAATGAGTAGAAGATTGAATTAGATTTCATATGGAACTAGTTTCACTCAATTCCATTATTGTTTGATATTTATAACGCATTTTATACTACCGACACGTCCTGCTATTTTTCTGCTATCATGTTATTATGTATCAATCTTAAAGTGATCATAACTCACTGTACACACCTGTTATTGACGTTCTGTCTATTGCATTAGAAATTTAACTTCAAAACTTAGAAATTGTTGAACTGTAGCAACCCTTAATTCTGAACAGAACCTATAGTTAATTGTGTCTGAAGTTGGACTCCCAGTTTTAAAACTAGAATTCTAGCAGTGTACATTTATTTTAAAATAAGAATAACTCCTTAACCAGGTTTGATATCAAAGCGAAACCAATTTTAATGTTTAGATAAACGAGTCTACTTTCTATAACTTTTATATTATTTTACCTGATTCTGCACGTATGATTTATAATGATTTCGTAAGCTGAATGATACTGACCGTCCTTTATTACTTGATGTCTATTTAATGCATTTAAATCCTGCTATATGATTGCTATACACTCATGATTAGTTCCCAAATTCATTGATATCTTAGTGAATATATTGTATTATCGAGTGAGAAGTGTAATGATTGGATTGTGACAAGTATGTTAGTGTATTAGCAATTGAAACCGAAACCGATATATATGAAAGCGTGATCGAATAGTGGAAGTGACACGTACTTGTACACAACCAATTTGATACATGAACCTATAACTTAACCTAGGGAAAATACGGAAGGGTAGAATCGAACTCGTATTTAGTAAGGTTTACTGATTTAGAGAGTGATCACTCGATATTAGTGATATTGATATATTTTAGGGGCACGACTGTAGGGTTATGTCTCTGGCACAGTTGACCTTAGTCTCGGGATGAACGAGACCCTTGCTAAACATAGAACTCCTTTCCACCGTTCGATTTCAAATGACATAGAGACTGATAGGTTTAGTGACATACATATTGCCTAGTTTACTGTCATGATTCACATGTATACTACTTACTGTTCATAATATTCCATGCACCGTTTTTACTTTATGATTTCTAGATCATCTTTATTGTTATTGCACATATTATATATTATTATATTAGGTCACCCTGACGACCTGAGTATACATGCTCAGAGAAAGAAAAGAACCCAGCTCCAGAACGGGACATGCCTAACTTCGACGAGATCGCTGAGATATAGATGAGCGACGCCCGTTTTACCGCTTCTCCAGTTTTTAATAAAGAACTCTTGTTACCTTTTGGGTTATTTATTTATTTAACTATTTGAATCTTGTATCCATTGAAATCCTTTGATAAAATGTAATAAAATTGTGATTATGATTTTCTTTACTTGTGCCTTGTTTATTACTTACCATGTAATGCTAGAAGCCGAAGTATGACTACGACGGGATTATTTCTTGACCATAGGAGTATGGCTGGCCTAGTCACCTATCGTATTCCGTATTTTAGGAAGCGGGGCGTGAAATAATGCTTGACTGCTGGTGAGCATGTGAGGTGGCGGAGAATCAACGACCAGCTTAGTGGAGGCATAGATGTCACTAAGAGAACACATGCGAATAATTAAGGACTCATCAGAAGTGCTCGGCGATGTGGTTGAAGGGTAACCCGTAAGTGGGGAGGATTGCACTGAATGCTGTGGGTTATGATCATCTGTAGGTGGCGACCGAGTAGCACGAGTGGGAGCAGGATTGGGTGTTGATAGTGGGGAGTTCGCGGGAGAAGGAGGGACCATAGACTAGTGGCTAAGTTAGGTGAGTGGCGGTGCCTGGCGGGGGGAAGGCTTAAGTATGCCGACCATACAAAAGGCGAAGGTGATGGTTACTAGTAGTAATGTTAGATGGGGAACAGGGCTAAAGCCAAGGATGCCAGCTCCTGGTAAGGGCTCAGTATTCGGCAGCAAGTCTCTGGTATAATCTGATCCTGAAAAGGGAAAGCAATCATCATCAAAAATAACATGCATAGACACATACATTCGGCCGGATTGGATATGAAGGCAACGATAATCATGGAGTTGAGTATTATAACCTATGAACACACAGCGATCGAACCGATTAGCAAGTCTCTAAGGGGCGTAGGGATGAAACCAAGGATAGCACACACATCTAAATATGCGTAGAAATGTATAGTTAGGATGGTGACCAAATAATTTATGGAGAGGGGTATTGTTACGAATGACTAGTGTAAGGAGATGACTAATTAAAAACACGGAAGTACTTATGGCCTCATCCCAGTAATGAGAAGGGATGGAGGCGTGAGCAAGAAGGGCACAGGCTGTCTTTATAATATGACGATGTTTGCGTTCCGCAGACCCATTTTGTTCGGGAGTGTGTGGACAGGAAACACGGTGGATGATTCCCTCCGAGGCAAGATGACGATGAAGGGATTGATACTCACCATCCCAATCAGAGTGAAACATGCGTATTTTTCTATTAAAATAGCGTTCAACATGTCATTGAAAACAACAAAAGATATCAAACAAATCAGACTTATTACACATTAAAAATAACCAAGTAAATTTATTATAGTTATCAATGAAAGTAACATAATAGCGAAAAAATGAGTGAGGCATAATAGGAGCAGGGCCCGAAACATCAGAATAAATTAAATCTAAAGGTGCCAAAGACATAGTTAATGACAATTCAAAAGATAGTTAGTGACTTTTAGCTTTCATGTAACTAGAACAGACTGACTATTTATGACTCCTAATAGTTGGTAAATGAAAACTAGATAGAATCCTGACTACAGTTTTTAAGGCAAGATGACCTAACCGAGCGTGCCATGAGGAAGTGGATGTACGGTCGCCAACAAGTGCGGTGGAAAACGAGACATTTGTGGAAGACAATTGGTAAAGTCCATTATTAAGGTGGTCTTGAAGTAGAACTGTCCCTGACTTCGGATCCTTCACCAGACAATCAAAAGGGTGAAATTCAAAAATAACATTGTTATCTTTAGTAAATTGATGGACAGATAAAAGATTTTTCGTTATTGAAGGAACATGAATAACATTGTGCATTTGAAGTGAACAAGAAGATGTTGGAATTGCTATATGGCCATAGTTAAGAATACGCAAACATGTACCATTACCTACACGTACTGTGTCCGTACCTTTGTAAGGGGAGGCCGTGAGAAGTTGAGTGTAGTCTGGCGTGATGTGATGAGTAGCCCCCAAGTCAGGATACCATTCAGAAGAAGCGACGCTTGGACCGCTTGATGGATATGGTGGAGGTGTATATGACATCATGGCGTATGGTATGTGTCCTTGATATGGCCCATCGGATCTTATATTCTGAGATGGCGGGGATTGAAATTGCGAAGCACCCCTTGGTCCGCCGGAAAATGTCTGATTGAAGCGCTGTGGAAAACGATTGCCATTGTGACCGGTTGTCATGCAAATTTGGTATCGGGAGGGCTAAGACCATGACCTCGACCGTGACTCCAGACATTGCGGCTACCACGACCGCCACGCTCGGTGTTATAGCCTCGCTGATAGTAATTTGAAGAGGATCCTTCACGACCCATGCTAACAGTGTTGACAGATGGAACGGGAGTAGTGTCGAGAGACTTATCTTGTTGCTGGCAAAGACTCTTGTGTGCAAGGAGCATGCTATGGAGATCTTCAAGAGAGATATCATCTATGCGAGTTCTAATTGAAGGAACAAAAGAATCATAGGCCGATCCCAGGCCAGCTAAAACATGCATGACAAGATCGGCATCGGAAATACTATGTCCAATGACTACAAAATTGTCGGAGATAGTTTTGATGTTTTGAATGTACTCTGTGATGGAGGCAGATCTGCGTTTGGTGTTATGAAGTTGTGTCTTCAATTGAAAGATGCGATTGCAAGAGTGCAATGCGAAGGCTTTGGTAAGGGTCTCCCACACTACCTGAGATGTGGTTTGGCCGACCACTGAGGGAATCAGGGTTTCGGTCAGAGATACCAACATCCAACTAACGATCAATTGATTCTTTTGAACCCATACAACGTGTGCTGGATTGGGTATTGTAACGAGTGGATTTTGCTCAGCGGGAACAGTAATGGGTGAGCACTTTTCTGTGCCGTTGATGATACCCATGTATCCTTGCGATCTGAGTACCGCTTCAAATTGCATCTTCCAACTGAGGTAATTGTCGCGAGTGAGTTTGATGTGAAGGAGTGATATGACATTGGATCCATATGTTGAAGAGGCTCGGTTAAGGATCGATGTTGAGGCGAGGAACGAAGTTGATGAGGACGAGTCATGATCATGAATGGTTGACATTGTAAAAGGATAAAAGAATTGGCGTTAACCTGTTATGGCTATGATACCATATAGAAATAGTAAGAGAGTGAAAGGGAGAGGAGATTAAGAGGAAGAAGAAGCCCTAGAGAATTCTCTCTCTTGTTGCTTTTCTTTTATATTAAGTATATGTAAATATGGTTATAACCAGATCAGTCATATACAATCTCTTAAATATATTGTTAGAACTAAATCTCTCCAAACTCTCCAATAAAATCTGAATCAAATCTTTCCAATAAAATTCAGGGTCTGCAAGGGCCAGACATATGAACTACATGGGGGCAGACATTTGGCTGTACTCTGTAAATTACGTAGAGTGGATCATGACGTCTGAACCCCAATTATGCAGACGTCTTGTTGATCTCTGTAGATAACTTAGTCAGGGTCAGACGTTTGACCTGAAGGGATCAGACGTCTGTCGTCTGAATCCGCTAATCGTTTTTCGTTATTATTTTTATTACGGAGTGCTAAATTATTGTAACATTTTGAAAATTATAAATATTAATTTATAATTTAAATATGGATATTATGAGTTTATGAAAATAATATCATGTATAGATTTTGGGTTTTCAGATTGGTATCCATAAAAATATAATTATTTTGGAAAAAATGAAAATATGAGATATTCTAAAAATGCTAAATATTTTGTTTAAGAATGATATGTGATTTTGGTGTAAGCTTAATGTGTTATTTGTAAATGAGAGAGTGATAGAATATATTAAGTTTTACTATACTCTTATGTACATTATAACCTCACAAATATTCTAACATAATATCTAGCATATTATGGTTCTTTATCTCTCCTCCTCTCATTTCTATCTACACAAATATCTCTAACTTTCTCAACCTTCATCCAAACCCTAGCCTCGCTTAAACAAATCACCATGGATGTTGATGATTTCTTCACATAAATTGATCAAGACATCAAGCTAGACCTATATCTTTTCAAAGATCTTACCAAGTCATCTTATGAGTTGAATCCATATCTTTCTTCACCTAGAAAGGTAAAAATACCCACTTTGTTATGTCTTTATAACTCTTTTCTTGTTTACATAGTGGTTCTGACATAAAGTCTTGGTTTTTGTTGATTTAGAGCTCTCAAGATTTAGTTTTGAATGTGTTTTGAGATTTAAAATTATGTTTTCATGAAGTTTTTGATATTAGATTTGGATCTGGAGTAAGTAGGGTTTTCTGAAAAATAAAAGAAGATTATAGTGAACTCCTATAGATCCCCTGAGATCACCCTAGAAGCCTGAGCCTATATGGACTTAACTTGGCCGCAGATTTATTGGTTTTGACCGCAAATTGCGGCCACAGTTTTGAATTAGGGAATTTGGTTTTTCCAGTAGCTTCATCTGGTAGTAATTAAGACACTGTATTGTTCTTTTTGGCCCAGGTTACCTATAGAAAAATCTTGAGCACATATCTTACGGAAGTTTAATGTTTTACATTTTAAAAACTTGGTTTTGTGTATTTCTATATCTCGACTTGATCGTTCGACGTTCGTATGTCGACGTCGGGGGTATATTGACCTATTTAGCATAAGTTAGCCATAGGTTCTAACCTATGTGTGCTTCGCTCGTTGTGTCATTTTCGATTTGGATATTTATGTAGTTGTGTCATGATTTTAATTATAGGAACGATCGTGGGGACTTCTGAGACGGCGAGGTGGTCGTGGGTTTTGACTAGCTCGATACGTCGGAGAGTAGATTTATATCTACGAAGGAAGTCAGGTGGAAGGCGTATATCACTCCCTGATTAACACGTAAGAGTGTTTTTGTAGTTAACCGTAATCAGAACGGTGTCGCGTGTAGCTAGACCGAGGTGAGTACGGGTCGTCCTCAGGAAAACGTTGAACCTTTTACTCTTACTTTAGATATGTTGAAAAAGAGAGGAGGGATAAAGAATTTTATAGAAAGATTTCTAGATCTCCGTTAAACAAGAATGTAAAATATAGATCTAGATTATTTTAAAGATGTAATTAATATAATAAGAGGGCTTGTAGGGTTCGTTAGGATTTAGTAGTTATGGACGATTAATTAAAAGTTACCCTTTTTATCCATTAATAGATTTAGAACTAGAACGACGGTGATGCGTGTAGGTTAGGGTTTCTGGAGGGAAAAGGAATCCCACTCTTAATCCTTATCTCGACACGGAACTCCGTTCATATCTAGCCTTTACCAAAACAATCATTAATCTAATCTCTAATCGCGGTCGGAACTAACAAAGAATTGTTAACGCGCCCGATTAGGATGTTAATGATTCTTTTGATAAAGTTCATAAACTTTATAGGACTTAAAAAGGGTTTAGGGATGTTCATCGTTCATTAGCCTACCCTAATCCTACGAACCCTAACAAGCGGAGAATTACTCGCGCATGTTGGGAGAAAAAGAGATGGAAAGAAATTGCATCATTAAACTACGAAGAAATAGAATAAGAAAAAGAAAGCTACCTTTATTAATCAACAAAATTCATTACACTTGAATCCTAAGAAAATGATTACAAATCTAGTTTCTTCTCGATCTCTTCCAAGGAGGTAGATGAACAGTTGATGATCAGCCTGGATGCGTGAGCCGTCTTGGACTTCGTGATCTCGTCGGCTTGATGTTTTTTTCCAAGAGGCTCTCGGTGCCTTTTTATAGTGAAAACCCAGAATCTTATTGTTGAAAAGTTGGTAAAATTTAGCAGTAATCAATCTCCCAAAATCTTGCATTCCAACTCCTCATTATTGCGGCGGATCCGCGGCCCAAGGGTGTGTTTGGCCGCGGATCCGCGCTCAAGGGATGTGATCAATTGATTATTTTTCTTGGGCTTTCATCTGGTGACATGTGGCAATCCTAGGCATCTTCATATTTCAGAAATCTTCTCTCGGTTGCTTCCAGACTTGGTCTCCAAGTTTGCTTCTTAATTTGGCAAGATTTCTTCAACAACTTGATTTGCTTGATTCTAGCCTTGGAAAATTCTGCACAACTTGGAAATATTCTGCACAACAACTCAAATATGATTTTAGTAGACTTTGTTCTACTAGGATTAGGTCAATAATATTATTTGCATACATTTTCCTACCAAATGATAATTAAAATATATTAACACATGGAAAATAATATTTTTACACATAAACCCTCATATGTATAATATATTATAATAAAGTCCTTTTTTAATATAAAAATGGTAGGAAAAATATACTACAAATGTGCAGTTTTATCGACTGAATAAATACCCCCAAACTTATCTTTGATCGTCCCGAGCAAACTAGTTTATTTAAGAGGAGAAAAAGAAAGGAGAAAACTAAGCACACTTTCGTAGGCAGACACGATTGCACTGAGCACGTGCAACAAGTCGTTAAACCTCTAGGTGTCCCTAGTAGGAGGAGTGTTGTCTCCTGAGGGTTTTCAGCGGATTACACCCACAAAATCCTATAACAAAAGAAAGATGGTGAAATTTACATATAAAGACAAGAACCATAAAAGAAATACTTTGAAAAGAAGAGTTTCTAACTATGCCAGCTTTTCAGTTGTCATGAGCCCTATCTTAATAGTCATGAAAAGATGTTAGAAATCACATTATCCCTCAATAAAACATCATCTTTATTCTTCATTCCTACCTTTCATCCAAACATTGATCATATACCCCTACGTGTGTGAAATTGTCATCCCTACACTCAGAGAATTCAATTCAAGCTATCATACTCTTGTCCATCTACCTTAGTACTTTTTAATTTGATGAATACTTAGAACTGCTCACACATTTTCATGCGACCGTTAATACTTCTTGAGGTACTAACCGACCGATTACTCATGTGCTTGCAGATTTGGTGATAATATTTTCCTTGTCTTGCACCACCTAAGGCTTAGCAGTGACTCCCAGACCAGTTGGCCTTAGGGCACTAGGTGAAGAGGCACACTCGCTATATTTTTTTATTGCTGCCTTGGCGATAATAAAACCAGTGTTCATTTTTCTTTTCACCAATTTTATATTTTCTTCATCATTTCCTTCATACTTTGGCTTTTAGACAAGAGCATTTCAAGGTATCCTCTACTATCCCGAGTTTCAAGACGTGTGTAGGTGCATATTGTAGGGTATCAATATTCAAATGTTTGGCTTCCAGAATAGAAACTATTTTTCGGACTTATTTTTATCCTCAGATTAGTGACTTCCTTCATCTTACTAACCCTTGGGACAACAGCTCATAACTACTTATTACTAGTTCGTATAAGAAAACTTCTAATTTTCTTGGTTTTCTTAAACTATTCCTATCTTTTGGATGTAATATTTCACTTTCTACTCTTTTGTTATAAAAGATTTTTTTTTAAAACTTTTTGAAAATGTTGTGCTTATGCAAAATATGATGCAAATTGATATGTAAATAAGCACAAACCTCCCCCAAACCTGTCTACAGCAGTGTCCTCACTGATGTCATCTGTTAAGCTCAAAATACCTGTAGACTTGGGAGGAAATTATTAATGGGGGCAAGAATATATGAAAGTGAAAATCCTCCCCCAAACTTATTTTAGGCTCACAATTTTGTAAAAATCATTTTCTTTCAAGGGCCAAAATATACCACCCCTCCCCCAAACTTGAGTTAAACAATTTTAATCTTTTAAAATCATATGAGGGAGTCAAGGTTATTGGTCAATGCCAAGCTTTGCAAAGACCGAAGGTCAACACCAACCATTCAAAAATTTTATCGATGAAGCACCAAGGTTGGTGGAAGAACATGTCACCTATTGACGTGAAGAAGTGGGGAGGTGACAAGAGGTGTATTGGAAAAGGATTGCGTCTCAATTTGGAGAGACGACACAGTGATAGTAATGATGGATTACTCGCATTATCATGATTGTCCAAAAGAGGGGGTGGAGGTCCAATTTCTTCATCTTTGAGTTGATTCATCTCAACACCCGTGTCTTGTAAAAATGCGAGTTCATCAGCGAAAATTTCCTCAAAGCTTTCATCGATACCCCGAAAAATAATGTCATCAGAAAAAATGGGGTGATCGTCAGACTCAATATAAGGTTCCTCATTAGATGTTGACCCGGAAAACTCGGTGGAAGAGTCCGTATCAAGCAACAACATATGAAAAGAGTCAGAATTATGAGGTTGATCAAATTCGCTGCTGTCGACATCCATTAATTCGACAGAACACACTTGAGCATAGGGTTCGAAGGGTTCACTTCCCAACTTGTAAATGTTAAGCTCAATTGACTTCTTCCCAAAGGATAGGGTCATAGAGCCGTTTTTACAATTGATTACCGCGTTGGAAGTAGCCAAAAAAGGTCGACCGAGTATCACCGGGATTTGATTGCGTGGGTTTGCCACAGGTTGTGTATCAATAACGATAAAGTCCACAGGAAATATGAATTCCCCGACTTTGATTAACACATCCTCTAGCTCACCCCTAGGTTGGGTGATAGATCGATCGGCCATCTGAAGAGTGCAATGCGCCGGCTTTAACTCTCCGATCCCTAATTGCTCATAAACAGAATACGGAAGCAAGTTAACACTAGCACCTAAATCGAGTAGAGCACGATTAATATTTTTACCCCCAATAGAAATTGAAATTGTAGGACTTCCGGGGTCCTTTCGTTTCTTGGGTAGTTGTTGTGTAAAAGCAGTGCTCATATTACTCGTAAGGAAAACTTTTTTAGGTACTTGAACTTTTCGCTTCCTAGTGCACAAGTCCTTTAAGATTTTCGCATATGACGGAACTTGTTGAATAACATCTAGGAGAGGAATGTTTATGTTAACTTGCTTAAAAATTTCCACAATCTTCTCCATTTGTGGACTTGGTCTGTTGCCCCTTAACCTGTTTGGATAAGGTGCTTGATCAATAAGTTTTGGGTCCAACGTTTGTGGAGAAGACTGTGGGGACGGATTCGATCCCAAAACTGGAGCGGGAATCGACTTAGATAGATTTGGCGAAATGGGCGAAGGGTTCGAGCCTTGGGGAAAACGGAGAATAGGCTCGGATGAAGGTGGGGGACTAGACGAATTAGAGGAAGAAGAAGAAGAAGAAGGGGTAACAAATGTGTCACTATCATCACAGTGCTCACCCACTCGGTCATTCAGCACTTTTCCCGATCTCAACGTGGTAACAGCACTCACATTATAACTTTGTGAGTGGCCAGGATTCGGTAGGGGTTGAGATGGGAGTTTCCCTTTCTCTCTCGCACTCATTGCGGCGTTTAACTGTGCGATTTGTTTTTCTATTGATTTAATACTCTCACTATGGGAGGAGGAGTTTTTCGTTAGGGTATCAATAGAAGACCTTATCTCAGCCGAATTTTGCATGGATTGTTTCATGAACATATCCAAAGTTTGTGCAAGTGAGTTGTCAGTACCGGCCACTTGTGGTGTAGAAATGTTGGCCGGATTTTGGAAATTTTGTGACTGAAAAGGGGGCTGATTCTGTGGTTGTGGTTGCTGTGGAGGAGGTCTTTGATAATTACTTTGTTGGTTTTGATTCCAAGCAAAGTTAGGATGATTCCTCCATCCTTGATTATATGTGGAAGAATAAGGATCATTTCTAGGTCGATGCTGAAAAGCAGCATTAGCTTGAAACGATGCATTCATAGGACATTCTTCCGTTAAGTATGAAGGATCCGAACAGCAACCACAGACAGTCTTAGGAAGCGTGACCTGATTTAGGGAGACTGATGAGAATCTGCTCTCAATAGCGTCGAGTTTCTTCTGCATCGCTGCCATTTCGGCTTTCACTGCGATGGAAACATCGAGCTGGTGAACTCCTCCCCTAGATGAAGGTGGTCTTACTCTTTCCCACTGCAACGTGTGTTCAGCAAGGTCTTCCAGATATTTCCATACTTCACCGTCATCTTTAGACATGAAATTGCATTGACACATTGTTTCAAGCATCTGCTTTGTCGCTGGATTAATGCCCTCATATATAATCCGACATAAATCCCATCTTTGTATTCCGTGATGGGGGCATTGGACAAGCAGATCTTTGAAACGTTCAAAACACTTCCAAAATGGTTCATTGGGAAGCTGGGTGAACTGGTTGATCTCGCTCCTAACATGTGCAGTCTTATGATTTGGGTAAAACTTCTTAAGAAATGCTACGGCGAATTCATCCCAATTAGCGATAGAGTGTGCGGCAGTATTATAAAGCCATTTTTCTGCCAAGTCGCACAGTGTGAATGGGAGAAGACGTAAGCGCATAGCATCTAAGGTCAATTGTGAAGTACCCATCATTGCGCATACGTTTTCCAATTTGGTGATGAAAACGTACGCGTCTTCCGACTCAAGCCCGTGAAATTTGGGCAGCAGATTGATGTAGTGGGGTTTAATCTCGAAATTATCCCCGTTAGGTGGTGGAAGAGATAGACAAGTGGGAAGAGGACCACGAATAAGATAGCATCTCTCTTGGAGAGAGATGCGCGGTGGATTCTGCTCACCTGCGGGCGGTGGCAGCGTGGTGTTATAATTAGATGGAGTGCCGTCCATCATTTTATTGGGTTTGAGGAGAGATAGAAGGAGTTAAGAAAGATACCAGAGAATTCTGTGGCCTTGATCCCTCTAAACCGCCGCGGTTCCGCCGCGTGGCAGAAGGAACAGTTGCTGAATTTTTTTGTATAGCCTTCTGTGCTCCTCTGGATCTGTAAAAATGTCTCTGTTTCCTGTTTTTCTCAATTCTGTAACTCCAGATCTCCTTGCAAAAATCCACGCACAAATCGTTAAATATGCAATTTGCAGTTTTGTTTTAATAATGATATGGCTCGTCTAAGAATTCAACACAAATAGTAAAAATAAAAAATTACGCACGTATCCCCGGCAACGGCGCCATTTGATTAACACATAAGAGTGTTTTTATAGTTAACCGTAATCAGAACGGTGTCGCGTGTAGCTAGACCGAGGTGAGTACGGGTCGTCCTCAGGGAAACGTTGAACCTTTTACTCTTACTTTAGATGTGTTGAGAAAGAGAGGAGGGATAAAGAATTTTATAGAAAGATTTCTAGATCTCCGTTAAACAAGAATGTAAAATATAGATCTAGATTATTTTAAAGATGTAATTAATATAATAAGAGGGCTTGTAGGGTTCGTTAGGATTTAGTAGTTATGGACGATTAATTAAAAGTTACCCTTTTTATCCATTAATAGATTTAGAACTAGAACGACGGTGATGCGTGTAGGTTAGGGTTTCTGGAGGGAAAAGGAATCCCACTCTTAACCCTTATCTCGACACGGAACTCCGTTCATATCTAGCCTTTACCAAAACAATCATTAATCTAATCTCTAATCGCGGTCGGAACTAACAAAGAATTGTTAACGCGCCCGATTAGGATGTTAATGATTCTTTTGATAAAGTTCATAAACTTTATAGGACTTAAAAAGGGTTTAGGGATGTTCATCGTTCATTAGCCTACCCTAATCCTACGAACCCTAACAAGCGGAGAATTACTCGCGCATGTTGGGAGAAAAAGAGATGGAAAGAAATTGCATCATTAAACTACGAAGAAATAGAATAAGAAAAAGAAAGCTAGCTTTATTAATCAACAAAATTCATTACACTTGAATCCTTAGAAAATGATTACAAATCTAGTTGCTTCTCGATCTCTTCCAAGGAGGTAGATGAACAGTTGATGATCAGCCTGGATGCGTGAGCCGTCTTGGACTTCGTGATCTCGTCGGCTTGATGTTTTTTTCCAAGAGGCTCTCGGTGCCTTTTTATAGTGAAAACCCAGAATCTTATTGTTGAAAAGTTGGTAAAATTTAGCAGTAATCAATCTCCCAAAATCTTGCATTCCAACTCCTCATTATTGCGGCGGATCCGCGGCCCAAGGGTGTGTTTGGCCGCGGATCCGCGCTCAAGGGATGTGATCAATTGATTATTTTTCTTGGGCTTTCATCTGGTGACATGTGGCAATCCTAGGCATTTTCATATTTCAGAAATCTTCTCTCGGTTGCTTCCAGATTTGGTCTCCAAGTTTGCTTCTTAATTTGGCAAGATTTCTTCAACAACTTGATTTGCTTGATTCTAGCCTTGGAAAATTCTGCACAACTTAGAAATATTCTGCACAACAACTCAAATATGATTTTAGTAGACTTTGTTCTACTAGGATTAGGTCAATAATATTATTTGCATACATTTTCCTACCAAATGATAATTAAAATATATTAACACATGGAAAATAATGTTTTTACACATAAACCCTCATATGTATAATATATTATAATAAAGTCCTTTTTTAATATAAAAATGGTAGGAAAAATGTACTACAAATGTGCAGTTTTATCGACTGAACAAATACCCCCAAACTTATCTTTGATCGTCCCGAGCAAACTAGTTTATTTAAGAGGAGAAAAAGAAAGGAGAAAACTAAGCACACTTTCGTAGGCAGACACGATTGCACTGAGCACGTGCAACAAGCCGTTAAACCTCTAGGTGTCCCTAGTAGGAGGAGTGTTGTCTCCTGAGGGTTTTCAGCGGATTACACCCACAAAATCCTATAACAAAAGAAAGATGGTGAAATTTACATATAAAGACAAGAACCATAAAAGAAATACTTTGAAAAGATGAGTTTCCAACTATGCCAGCTTTTCAGTTGTCATGAGCCCTATCTTAATAGTCATGAAAACATGTTAGAAATCACATTATCCCGCAATAAAACATCGTCTTTATTCTTCATTCCTACCTTTCATCCAAACATTGATCATATACCCCTACGTGTGTGAAATTGTCATCCCTACACTCAGAGAATTCAATTCAAGCTATCATACTCTTGTCCATCTACCTTAGTACTTTTTAATTTGATGAATACTTAGAACTGCTCACACATTTTCATGCGACCGTTAATACTTCTTGAGGTACTAACCGACCGATTACTCATGTGCTTGCAGATTTGGTGATAATATTTTCCTTGTCTTGCACCACCTAAGGCTTAGCAGTGACTCTCAGACCAGTTGGCCTTAGGGCACTAGGTGAAGAGGCACCCTCGCTATATTTTTTTATTGCTGTCTTGGCGATAACAAAACCAGTGTTCATTTTTCTTTTCACCAATTTTATATTTTCTTCATCATTTCCTTCATACTTTGGCTTTTAGACAAGAGCATTTCAAGGTATCCTCTACTATCCCGAGTTTCAAGACGTGTGTAGGTGCATATTGTAGGGTATCAACATTCAAATGTTTGGCTTCCAAAATAGAAACTATTTTTCGGACTTATTTTTATCCTCAGATTAGTGACTTCCTTCATCTTACTAACCGTTGGGACAACAGCTCATAACTACTTATTACTAGTTCGTATAAGAAAACTTCTAATTTTCTTGGTTTTCTTAAACTATTCCTATCTTTTGGATGTAATATTTCACTTTCTACTCTTTTGTTATAAAAGAATTTTTTTAACTTTTTGAAAATGTTGTGCTTATGCAAAATATGATGCAAATTGATATGCAAATAAGCACAAACCTCCCCCAAACCTGTTTACAGCAGTGTCCTCACTGATGTCATCCGTTAAGCTCAAAATACCTGTAGATTTGGGAGGAAATTATTAATGGGGCAAGAATATATGAAAGTGAAAATCCTCCACAAACTTATTTTAGGCTCACAATTTTGTAAAAATCATTTTCTTTCAAGAGCCAAAATATACCACCCCTCCCCCAAACTTGAGTTAAACAATTTTAATATTTTAAAATCACATGAGGGAGTCAAGGTTATTGGTCAATGCCAAGCTTTGCAAAGACCGAAGGTCAACACCAACCATTCAAAAATTTTATCGATGAAGCACCAAGGTTGGTGTAAGAACATGTCACCTATTGACGTGAAGAAGTGGGGAGGTGACAAGAGGTGTATTGGAAAAGGATTGCGTCTCAATTTGGAGAGATGACACAGTGATAGTAATGATGGATTACTCGCATTATCATGATTGTCCAAAAGAGGGGGTGGAGGTCCAATTTCTTCATCTTTGAGTTGATTCATCTCAACACCCGTGTCTTGTAAAAATGCGAGTTTATCAGCGAAAATTTCCTCAAAGCTTTCATCGATACCCCGAAAAATAATGTCATCAGAAAAAATGGGGTGATCGTCAGACTCAATATAAGGTTCCTCATTAGATGTTGACCCGGAAAACTCGGTGGAAGAGTCCGTGTCAAGCAACAACATATGAAAAGAGTCAGAATTATGAGGTTGATCAAATTCGCTGCTGTCGACATCCATTAATTCGACAGAACACACATGAGCATAGGGTTCGGAGGGTTCACTTCCCAACTTGTAAATGTTAAGCTCAATTGACTTCTTCCCAAAGGATAGGGTCATAGTGCCATTTCTACAATTGATTACCGCGTTGGAAGTAGCCAAAAAGGGTCGACCGAGTATCACCGGGATTTGATTGCGTGGGTTTGCCACAGGTTGTGTATCAATAACGATAAAGTCCACAGGAAATATGAATTCCCCGACTTTGATTAACACATCCTCTAGCTCACCCCTAGGTTGGGTGATAGATCGATCGGCCATATGAAGAGTGCAATGCGCCGGCTTTAACTCTCCGATCCCTAATTGCTCATAAACAGAATACGGAAGCAAGTTAACACTAGCACCTAAATCGAGTAGAGCACGATTAATATTTTTACCCCCAATAGAAATTGAAATTGTAGGACTTCCGGGGTCCTTTCGTTTCTTGGGTAGTTGTTGTGTATAAGCAGTGCTCACATTACTCGTAAGGAAAACTTTTTTAGGTACTTGAACTTTTCGCTTCCTAGTGCACAAGTCCTTTAAGATTTTCGCATATGACGGAACTTGTTGAATAACATCTAGGAGAGGAATGTTTATGTTAACTTGCTTAAAAATTTCCACAATCTTCTCCATTTGTGGACTTGGTCTGTTGCCCCTTAACCTGTTTGGATAAGGTGCTTGATCAATAAGTTTTGGGTCCAACGTTTGTGGAGAAGACTGTGGGGACGGATTCGATCCCAAAACTGGAGTGGGAATCGACTTAGATAGATTTGGCGAAATGGGCGAAGGGTTCGAGCCTTGGGGAAAACGGAGAATAGGCTCGGATGAAGGTGGGGGACTAGACGAATTAGAGGAAGAAGAAGAAGAAGGGGTATCAAATGTGTCACTATCATCACAGTGCTCACCCACTCGGTCATTCAGCACTTTTCCCGATCTCAACGTGGTAACAGCACTCACATTATAACTTTGTGAGTGGCCAGGATTCGGTAGGGGTTGAGATGGGAGTTTCCCTTTCTCTCTCGCACTCATTGCGGCGTTTAACTGTACGATTTGGTTTTCTATTGATTTAATACTCTCACCATGGGAGGAGGAGTTTTTCGTTAGGGTATCAATAGAAGACCTTATCTCAGCCGAATTTTGCATGGATTGTTTCATGAACATATCCAAATTTTGTGCAAGTGAGTTGTCAGTACCGGCCACTTGTGGTGTAGAAATGTTGGCCGGATTTTGGAAATTTTGTGACTGAAAGGGGGGCTGATTCTGTGGTTGTGGTTGCTGTGGAGGAGGTCTTTGATAATTACTTTGTTGGTTTTGATTCCAAGCAAAGTTAGGATGATTCCTCCATCCTTGATTATATGTGGAAGAATAAGGATCATTTCTAGGTCGATACTGAAAAGCAGTATTAGCTTGAAACGATGCATTCATAGGACATTCTTCCGTTAAGTGTGAAGGATCCGAACAGCAACCACAGACAGTCTTAGGAAGCGTGACCTGATTTAGGGAGACTGATGAGAATCTGCTCTCAATAGCGTCGAGTTTCTTCTGCATCGCTGCCATTTCGGCTTTCACTGCGATGGAAACATCGAGCTGGTGAACTCCTCTCCTAGATGAAGGTGGTCTTACGCTTTCCCACTGCAACGTGTGTTCAGCAAGGTCTTCCAGATATTTCCATGCTTCACCGTCATCTTTAGACATGAAATTGCATTGACACATTGTTTCAAGCATCTGCTTTGTCGCTGGATTAATGCCCTCATATATAATCCGACATAAATCCCATCTTTGTATTCCGTGATGGGGGCATTGGACAAGCAGATCTTTGAAACATTCAAAGCACTTCCAAAATGGTTCATTGGGAAGCTGGGTGAACTGGTTGATCTCGCTCCTAACATGTGCAGTCTTATGATTTGGGTAAAACTTCTTAAGAAATGCTACGACGAATTCATCCCAATTAGCGATAGAGTGTGCGGCAGTATTATAAAGCCATTTTTCTGCCAAGTCGCACAGTTTGAATGGGAGAAGACGTAAGCGCATAGCATCTAAGGTCAATTGTGAAGTACCCATCATTGCGCATACGTTTTCGAATTTGGTGATGAAAACGTACGCGTCTTCCAACTCAAGCCCGTGAAATTTGGGCAGCAGATTGATGTAGTAGGGTTTAATCTCGAAATTATCCCTGTTAGGTGGTGGAAGAGATAGACAAGTGGGAAGAGGACCACGAATAGGATAGCATCTCTCTTAGAGAGAGATGCGCGGTGGATTCTGCTCACCTGCGGGCGGTGGCAGCGTGGTGTTATAATTAGATGGAGTGCCGTCCATCATTTTATTGGATTTGAGGAGAGATAGAAGGAGTTAAGAAAGCTACCAGAGAATTCTGTGGCCTTGATCCCTCTAAACCGCCGCGGTTCCGCCGCATGGCAGAAGGAACAGTTGCTGAATTTTTTTGTATAGCCTTCTGTGCTCCTCTGGATCTGTAAAATTGTCTCTGTTTCCTGTTTTCCTTAATTCTGTAACTCCAGATCTCCTTGCAAAAATCCACGCACAAATCGTTAAATATGCAATTTGCAGTTTTGTTTTAATAATGATATGGCTCGTCTAAGAATTCAACACAAATAGTAAAAATAAAAAATTACTCACGTATCCCCAGCAACGGCGCCATTTGATTAACACGTAAGAGTGCTTTTGTAGTTAACCGCAATCAGAACGGTGTCGCGTGTAGCTAGACCGAGGTGAGTACGGGTCGTCCTCAGGGAAACGTTGAACCTTTTACTCTTACTTTAGATGTGTTGAGAAAGAGAGGAGGGATAAAGAATTTTATAGAAAGATTTCTAGATCTCCGTTAAACAAGAATGTAAAATATAGATCTAGATTATTTTAAAGATGTAATTAATATAATAAGAGGGCTTGTAGGGTTCGTTAGGATTTAGTAGTTATGGACGATTAATTAAAAGTTACCATTTTTATCCATTAATAGATTTAGAACTAGAACGACGGTGATGCGTGTAGGTTAGGGTTTCTGGAGGGAAAAGGAATCCCACTCTTAATCCTTATCTCGACACGGAACTCCGTTCATATCTAGCCTTTACCAAAACAATCATTAATCTAATCTCTAATCACGGTCGGAACTAACAAAGAATTGTTAACGCGCCCGATTAGGATGTTAATGATTCTTTTGATAAAGTTCATAAACTTTATAGGACTTAAAAAGGGTTTAGGGATGTTCATCGTTCATTAGCCTACCCTAATCCTACGAACCCTAACAAGCGGAGAATTACTCGCGCATGTTGGGAGAAAAAGAGATGGAAAGAAATTGCATCATTAAACTCGAAGAAATAGAATAAGAAAAAGAAAGCTACCTTTATTAATCAAAAAAATTCATTACACTTGAATCCTTAGAAAATGATTACAAATCTAGTTGCTTCTCGATCTCTTCCAAGGAGGTAGATGAACAGTTGATGATCAGCCTGGATGCGTGAGCCGTCTTGGACTTCGTGATCTCGTCGGCTTGATATTTTTTCCAAGAGGCTCTCGGTGCCTTTTTATAGTGAAAACCCAGAATCTTATTGTTGAAAAGTTGGTAAAATTTAGCAGTAATCAATCTCCCAAAATCTTGCATTCCAACTCCTCATTATTGCGGCGGATCCGCGGCCCAAGGGTGTGTTTGGCCGCGGATCCGCGCTCAAGGGATGTGATCAATTGATTATTTTTCTTGGGCTTTCATCTGGTGACATGTGGCAATCCTAGGCATCTTCATATTTCAGAAATCTTCTCTCGGTTGCTTCCAGACTTGGTCTCCAAGTTTGCTTCTTAATTTGGCAAGATTTCTTCAACAACTTGATTTGCTTGATTCTAGCCTTGGAAAATTCTGCACAACTTGGAAATATTCTGCACAACAACTCAAATATGATTTTAGTAGACTTTGTTCTACTAGGATTAGGTCAATAATATTATTTGCATACATTTTCCTACCAAATGATAATTAAAATATATTAACACATGGAAATTAATGTTTTTACACATAAACCCTCATATGTATAATATATTATAATAAAGTCCTTTTTTAATATAAAAATGGTAGGAAAAATGTACTACAAATGTGCAGTTTTATCGACTGAACACTCCCACAACCAACTAATTAGGATACTTATACTATACCCTTAGGCTATAATGTTATGTTAGATAACTTAGTCTATAACTAAGTTAGTATATAGTTTGTATCTATTAATCTATATATATGCATGGATATATATTTATATATGGTAATTGTTATATGCGTACGCGACTTTAGATTCGTACGATATAGATTGGATATTTGATGGATACTGTACGAGGGATGATTCCATACTTATTTTGATGAGGATAGTTGTTCCCCTCCGAATGGCGGCCAAGACGTGGGCTGTCTTGCCTAAGATTCGGGGCAAATGCTAATTGGTGCTATCCGTCTATCTATCCGAAGATGCCAAGTTGATTTATGGCACCGTGTATCGAAGGTTTAAACGGATGTGTCCGATGTAGCAGACTTCGTCAGATTCCCCCTCGCTTGAGGGGTTTTTAATTGTGGGGACGCTCTTCCCTGCATGTGTAAGCCCCTGCAGTTAATTACGCTACCGCATTGCGGTAACAACTTTCTCCTTCTCCAGATGATCACTTCGTGTCGTGTGTGTTTGATTCGTGTTCGGGTGCCCGTGGATTGTATACGGAGACTGAGTTATGTCGTCGCCCGTAGGGCGTGGACTAGTCCAAATCCGTATTATCTTAGATTTGGGTTTGGGGGTTGTGTTTAAGGATACGTTAGCCTCATTTGAGACTAAGATCGACTTAAACGTTTGTTAAGGACGCGTTAGTCTAGTTTTAGACTAAGATCAACTTAACGGGATCGTTTAGATCCGACAAGAGAGCGATTAGGGGAGCCCTGTTATTTAGTTTAGTGACATTGCGATCAATAGGTAGTTTAAGGACATTGCGGTCTAATGTTAGTTTTAAGACATTGCGGTCAAGGTTAAGGACATCGTAGTCCGAGGGTTTAAGGACCCCACAGTCCGGCGTTAGTTTTAAGACATCACGGTCAAGGTTAAGGATGTCATAGTCCGTTATTAGTATTAAGACATCCCGGTCAAGGTTAAGGACGTCATAGTCCGAGGGTTTAAGGACCCCACAGTTCGGCGTTAGTTTTAAGACATTACGGTCAAGGTTAAGGACGTCATAGTCCATGAGCTTAAGGACCCCACAGTCCGTATCAATGTGTGGTCATCGGGACCCGTCATCTCTTTGAAGACGTTGAGGAATTACAACACCAAGTATCAAAGGAGTGAAGAGATGTACCCTTAAACCAAGGTAGATTAAGTGATCTGTGGTCCAATTTGGAAACTAAGATCAATTATTATATTATGAGCCCATTGGCCCAATTAAGTTTGAATTGGGGACTTATGGCCTTCTTGGGCTAAGTCCAATCATGTTTCATATTGACCCTCTGTTGGTTCATTGAAGGAGAGGCTTTGCCTCTAGAAACTTAGCCAATTGGGCTAAAGCTAGTGTTAAACACTAGAGACCAACAGTGTTGAACACTGGGAAATAAGATTATCAGATTAGTGTTAAACACTAAAAATTGTGATTCTCGAATCAGTGTTAAACACTAATAAATAACAGTGCTAAACACTGGCAACCAAGTTATCAGTTTGGTGTTAAACATTAGCAGAGAAGAGATCACGTGGGAGCACGTGATGGCATCCAAAAGGTGGGGCCAGATCCCCCTCATTTTGTTATACAGATAAGTGTTTAACACTTTTTATTCTGACAGCCATCACGTGTGGGCACGTGATGGGGGCCCACGCTTCGATCTGTTAGGATGTTCATTAGGGGTCACGTGGTAGCACGTGAGAGCGCCATGCTTCCCTTTATTTTGTTCAGTCAAAAGTATAGAATACTTTGAAGTATCACGTGCTGCCACGTGATGGGAATTTAGGTGTTTGTCTGTTAAAGCTTCAGCCAAGGGGTCACGTGGTAGCACGTGAGAGCGCCCTAGAGCTCTTTTCTGTTTCTTTTCCTCTTGTATGCTTTAGAGATCACGTGGGGGCACGTGAGACATTGCCTCAAAGTTTTCTTTTATAGATCTTCGCAGGAGTCACGTGGTAACACGTGAGGTATTGCTTCAAAGTTCTTTTCTGTGGGTCTTTGCAGGGGTCACGTGGTAGCACGTGACTCTGGTTCTTCGCATGTTTTAAAGATCTGTTCATCTTTTAAGAATTAATTTCTTCATAGGGTTAAACCCTAAAAACAAACTTTAGAGGAATTAAATTCCTGTTTTCTTCTGAAGAATTATATTCTTAAATAGGGTTAAACCCTAATTTCTTTTCTTAAGGGAATTAAATTCCTGTGAGTTTGAGAGAATTATGTTCTCAATTAGGGTTAAACCCTAGTTCTGTTCATTTTGAAGGAATTAAATTCCTATAACATAGGGTTAAACCCTAATTTTATCTCAAAGGAATTGAATTCCTATCATTTTGTGAGAATTAAATTCTCAAAACTCAGTTCCTCCTCTGTGTTTTAGATCTGCATGGCAGGATCTCAACCCAATGAGAATTAAATTCTCAATTCATGGGGAGATGTGCACTTTACAGATCCTCCACCAGAGAAAGAACTAAGTTCTTTTCTTTATATAAGAGTTAAACTCTTTTGAGAATTAAATTCTCTTTTGAGGCCTCCCTTTTCTTTTCTTACCTAAGGTTTTTCTTTTGCAGAGAATCAAAAGCTCTATATCTCTCTCTCTGTGTATCAAAAGAAAAGGTCCAAAGGTCTTTCCTCTTCTTTTCTTGGCTCCTATTTATAGGAGATGGGAAAGAATCGATCTGTTTAGTAAATCTCTCATTGAGAGATTTGATTTATATTTATCATTAATCTGGGCCTTTAGATTATTAGGTGAATTTTATTCACCATTGGATTTTAGATCCAAAGATATCTCTTTGTTATTTCGGTTAGATTTAGGTGGAAATCTTTCCAAGTCCAAGATTTTTCCATAAATTGGTGATATTTAATCACCTTTAGATTTTTAATCCAACGGTTTCAAATAATCCTTCTCCATTTTGGAAAGATTTGAAGGATCTTCCCTCAGAATTTAATTCTGTCAAAGAATAAGGCTTTTAAAGCCGGTCACGTGTGGCCACGTGACCCCTGGTCACGTGTAGGCACGTGACCCCTGGTCACGTGTAGGCACATGACCCCTGGAATGGGCTTCTCTTCTTCTGCGCTCTATTATCTGGCCGCTGCTTAACCATCACGTGCCAACACGTGACCATTGGTCACGTGTGAGCACGTGATGCCTCTTCTAGGGCTTTTTCTTGATTTTTAATCAGGGGATGAATGTGCTTTTTGCCGCCGCTTTAAGCGTCACGTGCCAACACGTGACAACTGGTCACATGTGAGCACGTGATGCCTCTTCTGAAGCTTCTTCTTGGCTTTTAATTAGAGGATGAATATGTTCTGTGCCGCTGCTTAGCCATCACGTGCCAACACGTGACCACTGGTCACGTGTGAGCACGTGATGCCTTTTCTGAATCTTTTCCTGATTTTTAATCAGGGAACAAATGCCCCCACAGCGTTGTTCTCACGTGTCTGCACGTGAGTGCAACGCTGTCACTTTTGTGGCCGTCGGATCTTTCTTGGGAGTAGGGTAGATGAAACGTTTTCCACCCCTTCCTATAAATTCCCATGTCCTTTCAGAAGAGCCTCCACTTTGCCCATCTTCCTCCTCGCATACTTTTCATTCTGAGAATTTAATTCTCCTTTCCAGAGCTTAGTTCTCTGTTCCAAAAATTTTCAGAGTTTAACTCTGTTCAAGAAGGACTTTTCCTTTCAGGTAATGATGTTGAACGATCGAAGAACCATCATTAAAAAAAAACTCTCTGGATTTTAAATCCACATCAAGGGTTTCACCCCTTTTAACATGAATCCATTTTTTTTCAAGTTCATCAACAAGAACAGAGACCCATCTAATTTTCAAACTGTAGATCTCTTAGGGCTTTTCTAATCTTTAAGGAAGACGATAATGTCGGTTGTTTTCCATGGAATTTAATTCCATCCCAAGGAGCTCTGGTTCTGGAACCACCTCTTCTGGGAATTTAATTCCCTTTTTCAAAAAGGAATTTAATTCCTATGAAGAACTAAATTATTCTCACGGGGACTTCTTAGGGTTTCCTTGCCCTGAGTCGTCTCCTTCACATCCAAGAAGTTTACCCTAAACCCTTATGTTCTTTATTTCAGGCATTATGGACGCCCATATGTATGCTCTTGATGAAATCATTTCTTACGGGAATATTCGTGCACTGGGCCGTAGTCAGAATCAAGAATTCACCAACGCTCAGTATGCTGAGATCATGAGCCGTTTTAACGAGTACAACCATCGGCTACTCCCCCGTCGCTCTTCTCTTCTGAGACTCATCGTGCTGGCGATCTGGGAGGCGCTTCCTCTCTTCTGCACCGGTGTACCGCTCAGGGCATTGGACGCCGCTGAGGATAAGATACATTCGGTGTATCTGATGAGCCTAATCTCGAAGAGAAGGCGCGACAACCTCATTGATCTCTTGCACCAGGCTTTTCGGCAGTCGGCTATTCTTGCTGCCTATCGGAGGGTGGAGGACATTTGTGAGGATCCAGATGCTTGTGACCGTGAGAGAAAACATACTAGGATGGTTCGAAATGCCTGGAAGATCTTGGACAAAGTTACGTTTGAGTTTCTCAATCCATGCCCCGCGTCTGAGGTCTTACCATTGTAAACGTGTTTCTTTTATTTTGTATGGACTTTTTAAAGTATGAATGATAAGTTTTATCGCGTCCTTCTGTGTTTGCATGCCTTTTTGGGATTTTGCTCTTTTTGTTATTGTCACTGTTGACGTGTTTGGTGTGTAAGGCACCATTTTACTTTCTAATGCACACCAAGTTTAGTGCTCACGTGCTCTGCACGTGGGGTCCCTTCGATGGGGCTGTTCAACTTTCCCTGCCCTATTTTTTGTCCATGGTACTAGATGCAGAAAAGGAGCCTTGGAAATAGTCCCCTTTCCTGATTTCCAATGCCTTCCCTTTTTTGGGCCTTGGAAATAGTTCCATCATGCTATGTTCTCCGCGCATAGCATTTAATGCTCCTTTTTATAGTCCTGAGGCCATAGCCTATTTTTCCTTCACAGAGAAATTTATTCTCATTTTGGTGTGATTTGTTTTGAGAGACAACTGAGTGCCATGGCCTGCAACCGCCCTCATGCTCGTCGACAACCATGGGAAGTGCCTATCGAGGAGATGATCCCGCGCTTTGCCGCACGACTGGCAGATCCCTTTCTCATCGACGCTCAATGTGACACGGTGATGTACGAGATACTGACTCGTTGGGGCTCTCCTCTTCCCATGGGCTCCATTTGGCTTCGGATGATCTCCTGTCTGTGCTTGCCGATATACCCCCTCATCCGGCGGAGATGACTTCGGCGATCCTTGACACGGCGGAGGATAAGCTTGAGTGCTTTCATGAGGCTTGTCTAATCACTCAAGATCTGAAGGATCACTCAGTTCATATACTGAGTCAGATAAGAGCCCGTCGGGCTGTCATGTCTGCTTTCGCTGATGAGCACGGCTCCAACCGATGGGGAGCGACTCCTCGCGAAAACCGTCGTTTTGACGTGCTGGAGAAGGCGGAGAGGGAGCTGGAGAATTTTGTGTTTTGCTTTGTTAACCCTTGCATTTCTGATCCCTTGTTTGGTGATCTTTTCCCACTAGTGTAGTATGTTTGAATCAATGTACTCCTTTAATCATTGGCGGTTTGCATGCTTTCTGTTGAATTTTCATGTTTGTTAGATAGTCGTACGTGTGTCTTGCTTGCGTAAATGAGCTGCCTATTTTTTCTTATGGGAATTTTCTTTAATTGTGAGCACCATTGTTATGTTGCATGCACATCAGTGCCTCGGGCAACATTTCCTTTTAAACATTCGTACAGTTGCAAATGCGCGTCTGATAGGATACATATTAGAAACTTTCCTTGTTATCTCCCGTATCGGGTAGTTTGTGCTGGCTTTAGATCGAGTATTGTTGTCGAAGGGAGGTTTATGAATGAAGACATATTTTTATTTTCAATGGTGTGTTTCTTTTCATCGAATGTGTTCTGCGGATAGTCTATCTTGATCTCTTTGCAGGCCAACGATGGTTTAGGATTCATGGTTAAAATCTGCCTCCTAGGACTTTTGAGCTTTATGAGCCATGAGGGTCTTATAAAGAGTTTTTCTCCCTATAGGTCGAGAGGATCCCGTAGGTGTAGGTTCTTCTTAAGAATCGTGAGGATTCTTAAGCGGGTTTTCCCTTGGGAGTCGTAAGGATCTCACGCGGGTGGTTTCTTCTTACAAGGTCGTGAGGACCCGCAAGTGCTGGGTGCAGTCACCCTTATCCGTATTTCACGGGGTCGGGGGTTGGTTTGGGATGGTTTCCAGGGTATCGTAGTTTAAAGAAATCGCGGTCAAGGTTAAGGACCTCATAGTCCGTGGGTTTAAGGACTCCACAGTGCAATGTTAGTTTTAAGACATCACAGTCAAGGTTAAGGACCTCATAGTCCATGGATTTAAGGACTCCACAGTCCGATGTTAGTTTTAAGACATCACAGTCAAGGTTACGGACATCATAGTCCGTGGATTTAAGGACTCCACGGACCGATGTTAGTTTTAAGACACCACGGTCAAGGTTAAGGACCTCATAGTCCGTGGATTTAAGGACTCCACAGTCCGATGTTAGTTTTAAGACGTCACGGTCAAGGTTAAGGACCTCATAGTCCGTGGATTTAAGGACTCCACAGTCCGATGTTAGTTTTAAGACATCACGGTCAAGGTTAAGGACCTCATAGTCCGTGGATTTAAGGACTCCACAGTCCGTTGTTAGTTTTAAGACATCACGGTCAAGGTTAAGGACCTCATAGTCCGTGGATTTTAGGGACTCCACAGTCTACGAAACGTGTGATTACTGGGACCCGTCACCTATTTGAAGACGTTGAGGAATTACAACGCCAAATATCAAAGGAGTGAAGAGATGTACCCTTTAACCAAGGTAAAATCAGTCCAGAATCACATTGGTTGATTGTTAGTTTTAATACATTACGGTCGAGGTTAAGGACATCATAGTCTGTAGATTTTAAGGACTCCACAGTTCGGTGTTTGCTCTGGATGCTTCACACGGGTTCACTGCCATGCTTGGCGAGGACCAGGCTCCGCTCTGGGCATTTTTCGCGGGGTCAAAGAGTGACATTATCCGCGTTCCACATGACCAGGAATTTTGCGCTAGATGCTTCACACGGGTTCACTGCCGTGTTCGGCGAGGACTAGGCTCCGCTCTAGATGCTTCACACGGGTTCACTGCCGTGCTCTGCGAGGAACAGGATCCGCTCTGGACGTTTTCTACGGGGTCAAAGAGTGACGTTATCCGCGTTCCACGTGACCAGGAATTTTGCTCTGGATGCTTTCCACGGGTACACTGCCGTGTTCTGCGAGGACCAGGCTCCGCTCTGGATGTTTTCCACGGGGTCAAAGAGTGACGTTATCCGCGTTCCACGTAACCAGGAATTTTGCGCTAGATGCTCCACATGGGTTCACTGCCGTGTTCGGCGAGGACCAGGCTCCGCTCTGCACATTTTCCACGGGGTCAAAGAGTGACGTTATCCGCGTTCCACGTGACCAGGAATTTTGCTCTGGATGCTTTCCATGGGTTCACTGCCGTGTTCTGCGAGGACCAGGCTCCGCTCTGGACGTTTTCCACGGCGTCAAAGAGTGACGTTATCCGCGTTCCACGTGACCAGGAATTTTGCTCTGGATGCTTTCCACGGGTTCACTGCCGTGTTCTGTGAGGACCAGGCTCCGCTCTGAATGTTTTCCACGGGGTCAAAGAGTGACGTTATCCGCGTTCCACGTAACCAGGAATTTTGCTCTGGATGCTTTTCACGGGTTCACTGCCGTGTTCTACGAGGACCAGGCTCCGCTCTGGACGTTTTCCACGGGGTCAAAAAGTGACGTTATCCGCGTTCCACATGACCAGGAATTTTGCTCTGGATGCTTCCCATGGGTTCACTGCCGTGTTCTGCGAGGACCAGGCTCCGCTCTGGACGTTTTCCATGGGGTCAAAGAGTGACGTTATCCGCGTTCCACGTGACCAGGAATTTGTTGATTGTATCCGCATTTCACGGGGTGGGGATTTGCCTCTTGGTGATTTGTATATCGCCGAGCCATGGAACTGGGAGTTGCCGCTGTTCCGCTTCGCTTGAAGTTGTGTCCGTCGTTACAAGACGAGTGTTGAGACAATCTGTAGGTCACTTGCGGCCCGTCGAGATTTGGCTTCTTCTTATGATGAAACCTGGGGGAGGAGTATGATCCCTTCTTTGTTTGCGCCCTTGGATTGTATACAGGGATAGATGTAACATCACCTGTAGGGCGTAAATTTCATTTTTATTTTATTTCTTTTTCCGCGATGCTCTATCATTTCAGCTTTTATATCGCGAAGGTCACGATTGCCCCATCATTTCGGCTATTTTTCGCGGTGCCCAATCATTTCGGCTATTTATTTTATTTTTACTCGCTGCTTTTTATTGCGAGTTGCCCAATCATTTCGGCTATTTTTCATGCATACATTTTTACTTGCTGCTTTTTATTGCAAGTTGCCCTATCATTTCGGCTATTTCGTATGCATATGTGGCTCGCTAGCCTTTTTGCTGCAAGCTTGGATTTTAGATACCGATTTCGGCATCAACACCGCTACAACTGGGATATTGCCAGGAGCGAATCATCATTTGCCTCAGTCGATGTTGAACAAAGGTGGCTTAGTAAACATGGTTAAGGGTCCTGTCAACTAAGGCTTTTGACTTCATGAACCGTAAGGGTTTCACAAAGGTATTTCTCCCTACAAGTCATGAGGATCTTGCAGGTGTGTTTTCTCCTTGGGAATCGTGAGGATTCCTAAGTGCATGTCCTCCTGCAAGTCGTAAGGATCTTACAAAAGGGTTTTCTCCTTATAAGCCGAGAGGACCTACAAGGGTTTTCGCCATACGAACATATCCCTAGTCACGGATGGGACTTGGTTAGGGAAATGTTTATTCGCGCCCGTGGATTGTATACAAGGGTCGGTATTGAGCCACTTGTAGGGCATAAATTGAAGGTTGTGAGGGTTGCTTAAGCACAGGTTTAGGTCTCTGTGACTTAAGACTTTCAAATCCTATGAGCCGTGAGGGTCCCATAAGAGAGTTCTCCTTACGAGTCGTGAGGATCTCGCAAGTGTAATTTCTCCTTAGGAATCGTGAGGACTCCTAAGTGTGTTGCTCCCTTGTGAGTCGTAAGGAGCTCACGCGGGTGGTTTCTCCTTACAAGGTCGTGAGGACCCTGCAAGTGCCCTTTAACGAGGTTGCGCCCTTTCGGGTTTTCGCAAACACTCGCCGGTAGCTCTACTGTTTTTACTCACGGAGCCCTTTCGGGTTTTCATCCGTGCCCATTTTGCTTATAGACATACCGTTTTTTTAATCATTTTTTTATCGGCTTTGAGATACTGCAATCCATCATAGTTTATCGACATCTCGGTCAACAGCCAGTTTTAGGACATAGTGGTCCATTGTTAGTTTAAGGACGTTTCGGTCCGTTGTTAGTTTAAGGACATTTCGGTCCGATAAGCCGGCTACTACTTATAGAGTTTGGGCTTAGGAAGATAGCGAGCGGACATAGTCATCGTCATCTATCATTGACCTAGGCCGTGACTCGTTAGGTGTAGTATTTCTTCAGGAAGCGACCGTTCACTGGCCTGAAAGGTCTTTCACCGTGCATATCCATAAGTAGGTACGCTCCACCCTGGTAGACCTTGTCTATGATGTACGGGCCTTCATAGTTTGGCTCAAATTTTTCCCGCTTGGCGCGATTGGGGATCATAGGTCTTTTGACCACTAGCACGAGTTCGCCATGGCGGAATGTCCTCGGCCTGGTCAATCTTTCGTATGAGCGCGTTATCTTTGCTTTGTAAGCCTCCAGATTTTGTTGCGCTATAAGTCGGGTCTCATCAAGGGCATCACGCTCTTCAAGCCGAATGTGAGCATTTTCTTCGTCCGTCAGCTCGTAGTGGACCGCCACTCGTAGAGAGGGTAACTCTATCTCGAGGGTTAGTACTGCTTCTGTACCGAATACCAACGCGTATGGCGTTGTGTTCGTGGCCGTTTTGAACGTAGTTCGATATGCCCAGAGAGCTTCTTGCGGTCTCTCGTGCCAGTCCTTTTTGTTTCGGGACATCGTTTTCTTCATGATCTTTGTCAAGGTTTTGTTGAAAGCCTCAGCTAGACCGTTAGCTCGCGGATTATAAACTGAGGAATATCTCCAGTCTATGTTGTGTTGCTGCGCGAAGCGACTAATCTTGTGGCTTCTGTAGGCTGGCCCGTTATCGGAAATGATCCGTCGGGGAGTTCCAAACCGATAAATGACGTGCGTCTTGAAGAAATGGAGAATATTTTCCGTCTTCACTTCCCTTAACGGTACTGCTTCTGCTCATTTGGAGAAGTAATCTGTCGTCGCCAGGATGAAACGATGTCCCCTGGATGATGCTGGTTCGATGGGGCCGATTATGTCAGTTCCCCACATTTCGAACGGCCAGCTAGCCACCGTTGGATGTAGTGGATTTGGGTGCTGATGGATAAAGTCCCCATGGATCTAGCACGAGTGGCATTGCTTCGCATACTTGAGGCAGTCCTGGATCATTGTGGGCCAATAATAACACATTCGTTTGATCTTCAGCTTCATCTTCGGGCCTGCTTGGTGAGAGTCGCAGAGTCCGTCCTGAACTTCCTGAACGACTCTTTTCGCTTCGTCAGGTCCCAGGCATCTCAACCACAGAGAGTAAAATGACCTCTTGTACAAAGTATTATTGATGAAGGCGAAGGACAGAGCTCGTTTCACAAGCTGATGTCTTGAGGATGCATCTTCAGGCGTTCGACGGGATTTGAAGTAGTCTATAAAGACTTCTCTCCAATCCTCAGCCTTTCCCCGGTTATTTATTTGCATAGCTATTTGCTCAGTCTCTCCCTTTTCTTTGGATGATTCCGGAGATATTTCTGCTGGGGCAAGCACCCGACGGCTTGGTACCACGATTCTGACATCATCGAGGTTCTCGTCATCCAGTTCTTTAGCGAGCTTGGCCAACGCGTCCGCTTTGCTGTTTTCCGCACGTGGTATGTTTTCCAAAGTGTAGGAAGGGATATGAGTCAGCAGTTGCTGCACTCTCTCTCCATACTTCACTAGCTCTGGCTTGCATGTCTGGTAGTCGCCGTTTACTTGACTAACGACCAGTTGGGAATCTCCGTATATGAGGAGGTTTTCAATTCCCATGTCGATGGCGATCTCGAGGCATGCTATCAAAGCTTCGTACTCAGCTTCGTTGTTCGTCCTCGGCTCTGTTAAGGAGAAAGCAAAGCGCATTATCCCTCCCTGTGGAGTTACGAAGATAAGACCTACCCCCGATTTGATTATAGGGGTGCTTTGTTTGCGCTTCTTCACGGAAGATGCTCCATCGAAATAAAGCTCCCATCGGATATTACCACCGTCGATCGTGTCAAACGCATGTTCGTCTGGAAGTTCTCAATTCAAAGGGGAATCAGCCGGTATCGGATGGTCAGCGAGGAAGTCGGCGATGGCTTGGCCTTTCACTGCCTTAAGAGGCTGATAGGTTATTGAAAACCATCAAGAGTAGGGCCCATTTAGCGAGTCGACCGGTCAATATGGCCTTCGACATTAAATATTTAAGGGGGTCCACCTTCGAAATGATACGAACTTCGTGCGCCAACGCATAGTGCCTGAGCTTGGTTATCGCAAAGATCAATGCCAAGCAGTGTTTTTCAATGGGGGAGTAGTTGTTTTCTGCCCCCAGTAGAACTCGACTTAAGTAGTAGAGTGCTCTTTCTTTCCCTTGATCGTTCTCTTGCGTCCATAATGTGCCTAAGGAACCTTCGAGGGCGGTTGAATAAAGAATGATGGGCTTTCCCTTGACCGGAGCAGCTAACACTAGCGGGTTCTGCAGGTATTGCTTGATCTCGTCTAGCGCGCTTTGGCATTTTTGGTCCCAGACGAACGGGGTTTCCTTCTTCATCAGGTGACTGTAGGGGCGGCATTTTCCTGAAAGGTTGGCTATAAATCGCCGGATGTACGCGAGCTTCCCCTGGAGAGACCGCAATTGTTTGAGAGTCCTTGGTGGTGGCATTTCCATGATCGCCTTGATCTTCGACGGATCTATCTCAATGCCTCGGTGCCGGACAATGAATCCTAGGAATTTGCCTGAGGATACCCCCAAACGCGCATTTGAAAGGGTTCATCTTCAAGTTGTATTGCCGAAGGCGTTGAAATACAGTCTTCAGATGCTCGAGATGTTCCTCGTATGATTTTCTTTTCACGACGAGGTCGTTGATATAGCATTCGACGATTTCATGTATGAGGTCATCAAAGATCTTCGTCATGGCCCTTTGATAGGTGGCACCGGCGTTCTTTAGATCGAAGGGCATCACCTTGTAGCAGAATATTCCCAGAGGGGTCCGAAAAGCGGTATGCTTCTGGTCTTCGGGGTGCATCTTTATCTGATTGTACCCTGATGAGCCGTCCATGAAAGAGAAAACCTCATGAGCGGACGTGTTATCTATCATCAGCTCGGTTACCGGTACTGGGAAATCGTCCTTCGGGCAAGCTTTATTGAGACCCCGGAAATCCACGCATATGCGCACTGTCCCATTTTTCTTCATTACCGGGACGATGTTGGCGATCCAGTCAGGATATTGAATTTCTTGGATAAACCCAGAATCGATCAGCTTCTTGACTTCGGCGTTGATGCTCATCTCAAGCTCGAGCCGCATTCTTCTCGGCGCCTGTTTGACTGGCTTGACGTCCGGGGATATTGCCAATTTATGCACAGCAATTTCTGGATCTAGTCCTGGCATTTCAGAATAGTTCCATGCGAAGCAATCTCTATGCTGCATAAGCACGTCTTTTAACGCAGCCACCTTTTCTTCAGACAGCAGCTCGCTGACGAATGTCGGTCGCGGGTTGTTCTCCGTTCCCAACTCAATTTTCCTGAGGTTATCTGCAGTAGTATGTATGCCATCTTCCAGTTCTTTTGGCGCTGGCGGAAATTCTGAGATTACTTCGTCGTCATTGCTGTTTTCAAAGTACCTGGGAAAGCCATTCATGTTCTCGGGCTCTTCTTTTGATACCGTTATCATATGACAAGTACGAGCTCGCTTCCAAGCCCGATGTGGATCTGGTTCTGCTCTTGTGGGTTTGGGTTCGTGCTTTTGTGGCGGCGTTACCCTCCAGCTGCTGGATAGAGCAAACTTGCCGAGCTGATACTGATCTTCGACCCAGTTCTTGAAGGTGAAGCAGTCTTCGATAGGGTGTCCTATGGCTCGGTGATAAGAGCAATAGCCCGGATGAGAGACCTCATTAGCTTGCTCAGGGTGTTTAGACTTCGGAAGTGTAATCATTTGATGTTTTAAAGCGAGGTCAAGTATCTTCCATGTTTTATTCTGAGGAAAAGAGTATGCCTGACTCATCTTTTTCATAAGGGACAAATCTGGACCGCTCGATTTCCGATCGCGTGACTTTTCGGTCCCGCTTTGTCGCCGTCGAACGCCTTTTCTGCTCTTTGACTTGTTTCTACCTCTGCGTCGGGCCTTTTGCACAAGAGGTTGACAGGGAGGAGTATTTTCGTCTTTGGCAGCCTGTTGAAGAAGACGTTGCATCCTGGCTTTCTCGTAGATGGCCATCTCGCGATTATAGTCGTCCCGAGCTTTTTGACCCGCTTTCCTGATAAGCTTGTCCATTCGTTCTTCAAACGACGGATTCGGCACTTCGATCGAGGGATCTAGTTTCGATGAGGGGTTGGCATTTCCTGACAGGGCGTCCTCTTCTTCATCGAAGTTATATATGGCGTAGCTACCGTGGACCCGTTCCCGTTTCCCGGCTCTCACGTATCCAAGCCCAAGCGTTTCCATTCTCCCGTTGGGAAATTTGCGCTGAGTCCCAGGGACATCCCAAGTCCTGTTATAGAATCGAGCTTGTCGAGTAGTCTGTTTTAAGGGTACCCCTTGGCGCTTCAATAGTCTTTTCAATCCGTTTGTGTAATATCTGGGCAAACGGATGGGTTGAAGCTTGTCAAGTGTAGAATCCGCGCCATGCCAGATCTCTTTCTCCACTCTTGTTTCCGAGGATCGATAGAATAGGATCGCCTTTTCGCCTTTTCGCTTGGGAGGGACATAAAACGTCTGCAGGTCTTGCCCGTTGTGAGCTTCAAGCGCGTCAAGATCTTTGTAGTGCTCCCGCGGAATCATGGTGATTTGCAAACTCTGATCATCACCAAGGAATTCTTTTATTAGCGGCCGGCTGGAGAACACAACATTAACCTCATCTTCCGAGTCACTTCCGAAGATCAATATGGGGGCGGACGGCCCCGGGTCGTTGCGTCGAGATGGCCCAGAGTAAACTATCTCTTCTTCTTCTTCGGTATCACTCCCAAAAACAGGAATGGTGGCAGCGGATTTGTTCTCCGGTTTGCGACATCTCTCTGTATCCTCGAAATCTGGCAAAAAGTACTTTGCATCTTCGTATTTGCGGACTTCGTTCAATGAGAATGGGTTTAGCTCACCGTTACGGTATATCGAGACCATCCTTGAAATACTTCATACACTGATGTTGCGTAGAAGGGATGATGTTGTACTCGTGTAACCAAGGTCGGCCGAGCAGAGCATTGTAACATGTCTTGGCATCTATGACGTGAAACTTAATGTCCGTGACGAGTAGCCCAAAGCGTAGCGTCAATATCACAGACCCAAGAGTTCTCGATGATTGGGAGTCGAACCCGGAGATGGTGATCTTGTCCCGAGCAAGGTGCTGGACGCTCATACAAATTTCCTTTAACACCCGCACATTGAGGAGATTAACGGAAGACCCATTGTCAACCAAGATTTTGCCTATCTTTACATCGTGGCAATATCCAGAGACGTAGAGGGGACGGTTGTGGTCGCACGTCCCAAGGAGAAGGTCCTCATCACCGAACGTGACATCGGCTGTGTGTACTTCTTCTAGTTCATCCTTCATCCTTTCTTCGGCGAAGAAGGCTTGGAATTGCTCCGGCTCCTGTAGAGCCTTAATTAATGAATCCCTCGCTTCATTTGATAACATGAGGGCGTCGAGAATACTGAGCTGCGAGGGCAGCTTCCTCAGGTGCGCTAGGATGTTGTAGTCCACCCTACTCTTCTTAGACGGGTCCTTAGCAGTCAGCTCTTTCATAACTTGGTCATCTAAGGTGATATCCTCAGCGACCTTTTCCTTTCCCTTATCTTTCTAGTTGCGGGTCCGAGATTCTTTTTCGGAAGCGTGCGAATGCGCAGCTGAATGTTTTCGCAGGCTTCTAGTTCTTCCTCTTTTCCCGAGGTGGACTCTTTAAAGAGGGGGCTAAGAGCTATTTCCTCGTCAGAATCGCTCCCGAATGTGAGCACTTGCGGTCCCCCGACGTTGACCGTGTAACAGTTACCGGTAGTTCTTTTGTGTCCTTCGGTCGTACTTCTCTGCTCCCGACGAGTTCTGCGTTTCATTCGCTTAAAATGTTGCCGATGAGCAACATATCCCTGCCACCATGTCTTAAAAGCGTCGCACTCCTCAATGGGGTGTGAAATCTTCCGATGATATGAGCAGTAATTAGGGTGCCTCTCCGCCCCATTGAGCGTGTTTTCTTCCGAGGGTGGTAGTTTCATTCCCATTGACATGGCTTTGGCAAACCTTTTCCTCGTCTTGAATATGTTTTTATCCACGTCGGGTGGCTTTCGACCTGGCGAGAGTGCTTCGACTCTTTCGTTTAGTCTCCTGCGTTTGACTCCTTCTGATGCGGCCATCTCACGCTCCTGGTCGGCTTTACTTTTCAAACGAATCTCGTCTAGAAAAGCGTCGATCATTTCGTCTGTCGGCCACACAAGCTCCGGTTCAGGCTTGGCCCCCAGTTTCTTAGTGCCAGGAGTTTTTTCATCGTCCGTAAACGAGTGGGAGATCACATTACAACTCGCCATGTATCCCTCGGATTCATCCGACGAGCTCTCTCCGTTATCTTCCTCCTGAAAGAAGTGGTTGAGGAACTCTTGGAGTGTGATGGGAGTTCGCACTTTTTGATTATACTCCTCCAGCGCGTCAATCTGTTTCTGCAAGTCCGTACACTTGTTGCCAGGCTTTACGGGCTTCTTAGATTTCTTCTTCTTTTTCTTTGAAGATTTCGACGGCTGGTTGTGAGTGCTCGGGCCATCAGCACTAATCTTCGGAGTTGGGCGCGGCTTCAGCATCCCTTCAATGATCTGGGGCTCCAGCGGGTTCTTCCACCTGACTTCCGGTCATGTCTGGAGATCACTCAGCATTCATTTTGGTTTTGGCTGATAGCACGACCTCTCATGGAGCTTCTTCAATAAAAGAACAGGTTGCCCCTGGTGCGTCCGCCTTCTTAGGAGTGTGCGGTTGCGGCGGGTTTACCTTCCACTTCTCGGACAGCACAAACTTTCCCTGTAGGTATTGATCTTCAATCCATCCTTTGAAGACGAAACAATTCTCAATCGGATAGCTTACCGTCTGATGGTAAGGGCAATAATTGGGGTTATTCATCTCACTGGGTTGCGGCGGTCGCCTTGGGTTTGGCAAGTTGATGAGCCTGTTGCGTACTGCCAGCTCGAATAGCCTCTTCGTCTTATCCCGCGGAAATGAGTAGGGGCGCTTCATTTTCTCATTGTAATACCGCCGTCTTTCTTCCAGCTGATCCGCCAGTTTTGGGGCACCGGGTTACTGCTGAGCGTTCGCAACGAAGGTTGCCTTCCCTTTACCCTTGTCATTCCGAGGTTCTGGCTTCGGGGGAGACGGTCTGTAACCCATCTGGTCCATCTGAGCCAACTTGTCGATCAAAGCCTGGAACGTGGTTGACTTAAAAAACATCATGAACTGTGAGATAGTTGCATGAGGATCTAGGGTACCCACGAACATGCCCACCACGGGTGCCTCCTCAATGCGTTGTTCGCATTTCGACCACAAGTTTCGCCAGCGTATAGCGTACTGGACCCACGTCTCACCTGGTTTCACCCTGGCATTAATTAACGCCGTTATCGGGGTGCGTTCGCTGGCGCTCGCGAATCGCTGAGTGAATAGCAACTCCATTTCAGCGAACGTCTTGACGGAATCATTCGAGAGTTCAGAATACCATTCGAAAGCTGTTTCTGACAAGCTGCCGACGAATTGTCAAAGAAAGAGCTTATCATCGCCGCCAGTGTTGCCACAAAGCGCCCTGAACTGGGCCACATGCTGGTGGGGATTGCCCGTCCCCTTATAGACATGAAATTTCGGTATTGTATAGCCCGGCGGGTACTTGATCTGATCATACCAGCTCGGATATGGTCGCCATGTTCTGACAATTTGACCAGCTGCCTCAGTCGCCTGGTGAATCCGTATCTACTGAGCTATATATTCGTCTAAGTCAGCTTTAGAGATTGTTTCCTCTTTGGCTGTTGACAGAGCGGGTGGAGGATTTGACGTTTCTCCCTTGTCGTCTTCAAGAACGATTGGAGGATCTTCAACAGGAGACTCTTGTTGGATCATCATTCCCACCATGTCCTGGAACAGGAGGGCCATTCGTTGTATATTGGCTGCTTGTTCGGTAGCCTCTTTATCCTTCTTCTCCAATATCCTGCGAAGGAATTCATCGTCAGTTTCTTGCTCCTGGCGTTGATCAGGTGACGCTTCGGGGATTTCTTTCGGCCCAGTGAGTGCGGCCACCGCGTTCATCATTTCTTGGAGCTTCTGCTGTTGCTCCTGAGCTTTGGTTACTGACCGTGTAAGCGGTTTATGACCCGTGGATGCACGGTTGTCTTCTTTTCCCAGCGCCATGTATACCGTATGCACCATCATGCCCCCAGACTTAGGGCGTTTAGGCTTATTGTCCTTGACATTTGCTGCAAGAGTGGGGACTCTATCCGGCCTTCTTCTCTTTTGATTAGTCGACGTGGAGGGAGCCGTTGCAGCGGGCACCCAAGCGGTTGTCGTCCTTCGTTGTTTGACGTGACGGTTCTTTTCTTCCTGCACCTTCGTCCTTTTCTGTTGACGAGAGTGATCTTGGTCAATTACCGAGTCTTGAACCTTCCGCCAGACTTTATAAATTTTGGAGGACAGCCGTTGAGGAGGCTGCTCCGGCTTTGTCTCTATAACATTCTTCGCAGGTGGAGGGGATCTTTTGAGAACCGCAGTTGGCGAATTTCTGCGTACCTTGTTTAATAGCTCGAAGCTATTCCCGGTTGGAACAACAACCTCAATTTCCACCGTTGGAGCTGGTGGAGTTAGTCCGGAGGGGGAGTTGCCCCCAGTCTTTTTTATCCGGCACCAGTGGCGACGTCGGGCATGACGGGTTGTTGGGATTGGTTCAGCGACAGCTTCGTCTTGCCCCCTGTTCCGGGGAGGGGCTGCTGCCGGTGTCATCCTCTTGAAGACTGACATCTTTTGAGTGGCCGTATCCAATCTGTCAATGACAGACCTTCGAACCGGAGCGGGAGCTGGGACAGCCAGTCTTGCAAAGACCGACTCTTTGGCAGTAGAAGCCGCCTTGACGACTTCGGGAGGAGCTGTCTTCTTTGGGATGGCCTTGTCAGGTATCATGGGCTTTTGGGTGGGCCCTTTGGAGTTCAGGCTCAGTCTGGTGAAGACCGAGGAGTTGGACGACCCGCTGGGAAGGGCCGTGGGAGTAGCAAGTCGATCAAATACCGACTTCTTTGACGCTTCCGGTACGGGCATTGGGATGTTAATGTTCACCGGCAGGAGCATGGTCCCAAAGAATAGACCGGTGGTAGCTTGAGTCACTTGCTCCACAGGCATAGTGAATAGGGAAGCAGCCTGCGGTCCATATGTTACACCTCCAAGTGAGGCGGAGCGTCGGTTGCATTTGCAGTTGGAGCAGTTCGAGCAGTTGCCAGCCATTGATCCTTTTGCTTTCAGCAGCAAACGAAACACCAAGTCTTAGTACTTCGAAACCCAAGGGCAACTATTAGCAAACCGCGATTGGTTCGCGAATCACGACACACGAAGTGTGGGGTGGAAAGAGGAAAAGGTCCCACCGGGCGTGCTAGAATCTGTTCCCCTCCGAATGGCGGCCAAGACGTGGGCTGTCTTGCCTGAGATTCGGGGCAGATGCTAATTGGTGCTATCCGTCTATCTCTCCAAAGATACCAAGTTGATTTATGGCACCGTATATCGAAGGTTTAAACGGATGCGTCCGATGTAGTAGACTTCGTCAGATTCCCCCTCGCTTGAGGGGTTTTTGATTGTGGGGACGCTCTTCCCTGCAGGAGCAAGCCCCTGCAGTTAATTACGCTACCGCATTGCGGTAACAACTTTCTCCTTCTCCAGATGATCACTTCGTGTCATGTGTGTTTGATTCATGTTCGGTTGCCCGTGGATTGTATACGGAGACTGAGTTATGTCGTCGCCCGTAGGGCGTGGACTAGTCCAAATCCGTATTATCTTAGATTTGGGTTTGGGGGTTGTGTTTAAGAATACGTTAGCCTCATTTGAGACTAAGATCGACTTAAACGTTTGTTAAGGACGCGTTAGTCTAGTTTTAGACTAAGATCAACTTAACGAGATCGTTTAGATCCGACAAGAGAGCGATTAGAGGAGCCCTGTTATTTAGTTTAGTGACATTGCGGTCAATAGGTAGTTTAAGGACATTGCGGTCCAATGTTAGTTTTAAGATATTGCGGTCAAGGTTAAGGACATCGTAGTCCGAGGGTTTAAGGACCCTACAGTCCAGCGATAGTTTTAAGACATCACGGTCAAGGTTAAGGACGTCATAGCCCGTTATTAGTTTTAAGACATCCCGGTCAAGGTTAAGGACGTCATAGTCCGAGGGTTTAAGGACCCCACAGTCCGGCGTTAGTTTTAAGACATTACGGTCAAGGTTAAGGACGTCATAGTCCGTTGTTAGTTTTAAGACATCCCGGTCAAGGTTAAGGACGTCATAGTCCATGAGCTTAAGGACCCCACAGTCCGTATCAATGTGTGGTCATCGGGACCCGTCACCTCTTTGAAGACGTTGAGGAATTACAATGCCAAGTATCAAAGGAGTGAAGAGATGTACCCTTAAACCAAGGTAGATTAAGTGATCTGTGGTCAAATTTGGAAACTAAGATCAATTATTATATTATGAGCCTATTGGCCCAATTAAGTTTGAATTGAGGAATTATGGCCTTCTTGGGCTAAGTCCAATCATGTTTCATATTGACCCTCTGTTGGTTCATTGAAGGAGACGCTTTGCCTCTAGAAACTTAGCCAATTGGGCTAAAGCCAGTATTAAACACTAGAGACCAACAATGTTGAACACTGGGAAATAAGATTATCAGATTAGTGTTAAACACTAAAAATTGTGATTCTCGAATCAGTGTTAAACACTAATAAATAACAGTGCTAAACACTGGCAACCAAGTTATCAGTTTGGTGTTAAACATTAGCAGAGAAGAGATCACGTGGGAGCACGTGATGGCATCCAAAAGGTGGGGCCAGATCCCCCTTATTTTGTTATACAGATAAGTGTTTAACACTTTTTATTCTGACAGCCATCACGTGTGGGCACGTGATGGGGGCCCACGCTTCGATCTGTTAGGATGTTCATTAGGGGTCACGTGGTAGCACGTGAGAGCGCCATGCTTCCCTTTATTTTGTTCAGTCAAAAGTATAGAATACTTTGAAGTATCGCGTACTTCCACGTGATGGGAATTTGAGTGTTTGTCTGTTAAAGCTTCAGGCCAAGGGGTCACGTGGTAGCACGTGAGAGCGCCCTAGAGCTCTTTTCTGTTTCTTTTCCTCTTGTGTGCTTTAGAGATCACGTGGGGCACGTGAGGCATTGCCTCAAAGTTCTCTTTTATAGATCTTCGCAGGAGTCACGTGGTAACACGTGAGGTATTGCTTCAAAGTTCTTTTCTGTGGGTCTTTGCAGGGGTCACGTGGTAGCACGTGACTCTGGTTCTTCGCATGTTTTAAAGATCTGTTCATCTTTTAAGAATTAATTTCTTCATAGGGTTAAACCCTAACAACAAACTTTAGAGGAATTAAATTCCTGTTTTCTTCTAAAGAATTATATTCTTAAATAGGGTTAAACCCTAATTTCTTTTTTTAAGGGAATTAAATTCCTGTGAGTTTGAGAGAATTATGTTCTCAATTAGGGTTAAACCCTAGTTCTGTTCATTTTGAAGGAATTAAATTCCTATAACATAGGGTTAAACCCTAATTTTATCTCAAAGGAATTGAATTCCTATCATTTTGTGAGAATTAAATTCTCAAAACTCAGTTCCTCCTCTGTGTTTTAGATCTGCATGGCAGGATCTCAACCCAATGAGAATTAAATTCTCAATTCATGGGAGATGTGCACTTTACAGATCCTCCACCAGAGAAAGAACTAAGTTCTTTTCTTTATATAAGAGTTAAACTCTTTTGAGAATTAAATTCTCTTTTGAGGCCTCCCTTTTCTTTTCTTACCTAAGGTTTTTCTTTTGCAGAGAATCAAAAGCTCTATATCTCTCTCTCTGTGTATCAAAAGAAAAGGTCCAAAGGTCTTTCCTCTTCTTTTCTTGGCTCCTATTTATAGGAGAAGGGAAAGAATCAATCTGTTTAGTAAATCTCTCATTGAGAGATTTGATTTATATTTATCATAATCTGGGCCTTTAGATTATTAGATGAATTTTATTCACCATTGGATTTTAAATCCAAAGATATCTCTTTGTTATTTCGGTTAGATTTAGGGGGAAATCTTTCCAAGTCCAAGATTTTTCCATAAATTGGTGATATTTAATCACCTTTAGATTTAATCCAACGGTTTCAAATAATCTTTCTCCATTTTGGAAAGTTTTGATGGATCTTCCCTCAGAATTTAATTCTGTCAAAGAATAAGGCTTTTAAAGCCGGTCACGCGTGGCCACGTGACTCCTGGTCACGTGTAGGCACGTGACCCCTGGAATGGGCTTCTCTTCTTCTGCGCTCTGTTCTCTGGCCGCTGCTTAACCATCACGTGGCAACACGTGACCACTGGTCACGTGTGAGCACATGATGCCTCTTCTGAAGCTTTTTCTTGATTTTTAATCAGGGGATGAATGTGCTTTTTGCCGCTGCTTTAAGCGTCACGTGCCAACACGTGACAACTGGTCACGTGTGAGCACGTGATGCCTCTTCTGAAGCTTCTTCTTTGCTTTTAATTAGAGGACGAATATGTTCTGTGCCGCTGCTTAGCCATCACGTGACCACTGGTCACGTGTGAGCACGTGATGCCTTTTCTGAATCTTTTTCTGATTTTTAATCAGGGAACAATAGTATGCTGAATACGACCAAGATTCATTTGGACTCGCTGAGCCGTGTGTTTATCCTGATTCGATTCATTAAGTTATACTCTTTTAAAAACCAACGATTCGTTTTCCTCTTTAAACGATATATGGTAAGGATGTGCTGCTACTTTTAAACGGATATCTATTTTAAATATACTGCAACTTCCTTATTTTTAAAACAACGTTTCGTTCTATTTTAAACTGTAATAATATAGCTCATAATAGTTAGTCATGTTTAACGATTATTCACGTTACGATTAGGCTAATTTTTATATGCTAGCGATTCGATTACGTATTATATAAGCTAGCTGCTTTACTATTCTCGTGTGAACACACTGATAAAACACTGCACATTTACCATTGATTGCTATGTTGCACAAATCACAGACGCACATGTTACACTATACCTCATTGGTATTGCTATGACACAGTAGGATTTCCATGCTTGATAGCGCTGATATTATTAAATGAATGTGATGATTGATATATTCATGTGATTAATCATCAACTAACGTAGATGTATGATGGTTCGTTGATGATTGTGATAGCGATGTATAAACATCTTTGATAGAACACTTGCATAAATATCAATGATTGCCATATGACACAAGCACAGCCGCATATGCTATACTATACATCATTAGTATTGCCATGACACAATAGGACTACCATGTTTACTCGTGTTCTAGATATCCATGGTACCTTTCATGATTTTTGATATACGAGTACCATCGTTATGGATATTCGTATATGATTGTTGTCAATGTGGCAAAGATGATATATGTGTTATATGTTATGTTCTTATGAACCTAAGATGAATTTTATATGTGTTCTTCGGAACTTATTGTTTTCCATGGATTTGAGAAATCGCGGGTATCTTTTTTCAAACTGATTATGTTTTCAAAAGTGCGGTTTTCTAATGATATGATGATTTGACGTTCATCATGAGTTTTGGTTTCCATGATGAGATACCCGAATCGAGAAAGGGGTTAACCAATTATAGGTACATGGTGGACCCGGTACGACTCCGAGAGACAGGAAGACTATATAGAGGTACGAGGAGCCCAGCGAGGATAATCGATATCGAAGGTGACATTGGAGCGCGGCGGATATCCGGAGGATTTCGACCGTAACTGAGTTGATATCCGGAGAGGGCCAATCGGTGAGACGGTGCCTGCGATATCAGGATTTTATGTGTTGATGATAGACACGAGATTTATGATGATTTTTAGTGTCGTTGATGGACACTCGGTGGATGATGAGTTAGAGTGTTGATGATGGACACTCATCAGATTTAGAGTGTCGATACTGGACACTCATATAATGATATTTATGTGATCCATCGTGAAGCGCTGTTATAGATTATGCTATATAGTAGCTGAACAGGACCGATCCATGGGACAGTACCCAAATACTATTTTTAGACATCAATGTACATTAAAATATTTCCAAATGAGCTATAGTCTTACTATTTTGACGTGTCTATGACGACACAAGGATCTTTCAAACGAAAACCTTCTTAAAATTCATTTCTAAAAGGAAAGACACATACTTTAAACAAAACGCATATGATACTTCATAAACCCACGTCTGCTACTTGTGCCGTGATATACATATTGTTGGGGTTCGGTGCCCGTGCCGTGGAGGCCGCGGCCGAGGCGGAAGCGAAAACAAAAATTTACACGAGCACTAAACACTTGTAAAACCCAGGATACGATCCAAAAACCTAAACTAGCTAACTAGAAATACAAGGGTTGAGAAAATACAACCTTTGTCGCGTGTCCACCCAATTGTGGAAGACCCCTCCAAGCTCGTAGACGCCGGGAACGGACTTGAAAATCGACCACCCTCGCCGAAGATGATCCACCTGAGAGAAACCGGAAGAGCTCTAACCGATGATCCAAACTTGTTAGGTGTGGATGGTCGGTGATATAGGAATATTTCACTAAAAATATCTCTCTAAACCCTTGCTCAAGAGAGCAAGAAGAAGAAGGAGAAGAGGAGGAGATAGAATGGTTGCTCTCACTTGCAACTATAAACCATGAACTCATGAAGCAAGTGAGGAAAAGAATCTCCAAGTGTGTAATGAAAATTCAATCTCTCATACAGAAAAGAATAGCTACTATAAAATCCAACCATGGTGCAATAGTGCATCCAAATCACTTTATCAATATAAAAACCCAAGCCATGCTTTCCTACATGTTCACAACCATGCTTCTTGTCTCCTCACTTTACACCTCATTTCCTTTTATTTTTTCAAATAGAAAAATAAATATGATGTGTCTTTCTTCTAGAAGCATTCCCGTATAAATACGTAATACTTCACCCGGTATATGTATCGCTATATATACGCGTATCCGTATAAAATACGGATAGCACCAAAGAGAGAAAATAAATAGTGAACAATAATACTAAAATATAAATATCAAAAAATATATATATAAATTATTAAATCAAAACCTGATTTAATAATCCGGCTTAATCCTAAGCCGGCTAGTATTATCAACCGTCCGATCAAACTCCGTGTATCCCGTACACGTATTTAATCGGACCCTGCACGTACCAACGTATGGCTCCTACATTTATCGCCTGAACCGGGAAAAACCCTCTGTGTGGGATTCTGAAGACTCGACAATACGCTGGCAGTGGGTTTAACTACAAGCACGTCAGCGACACTAGCTGTACGTAACGGCTACCCAGATACTTGCCGAAAGGGGGGTCGGCAATCAAGTACGTTCTTACCCTATTGATCCTGAATGTGACAATCTTCATACAGTCCGGTCTATTCGTCAAAGAGTATCGCATATCAGGTCTAGGGGGTGGATAACATCAGACCCCTATTAACCCGATAAGCCGTGTCTGAGTCAAGCTCATCACCAACAGAGATACTACCGATCAACTATCAGTAAATCTCATCCACCATAGCCACGGATTTCTGGTGATAGCCAACTGAACACAACGCGACATCGACTCCTAATATCAGGAGAGTCGAATCCCTGACAATCGACCACTGCCTCCATGTAGCTCGAGACTGTACCCAACTAAAACTTATTTGCACGACTCTTCTGAACCGTGGTAGGGTAGGAATCAAAGTACAGTGGGAACTTACACGAGACAAATGACGATTTCAGGTCAAAGGACTAACCTGTACTCATGCCACCTGAGAACTTCCATCCGACAATAGATATAATACCATTTAGAAATTCTCGGCGAGTCTTTCCAGTGTACTCATATCCAGTGAGCACCTGTATACTATCATAGGTAACACAACACTAATGACTTGTGAGACCAGCCACCACTTCTCGTCGGGGTCTAGAAATGTATACACCAGTCTACTCCGGAATATCCATGCCCAGTCTCGATACTCCCACGACTAGGGACATTTAAGGCTGTGTTTATGGATAACCCAGCTCTCACATATATGATCGCCATCATAATGTTGGTTGTCAATCAACAATCCTACGGGCTTCATCAATGATGAAGACAAATCAGATAGCATACTATCATCTCGAGTAAAACTGATATACCTGTATGGCTCCTCCCTCAATTATCATAATCGCCTACTTGCGATCACAATAATTGCCTTGAGGGCATTATATCCAACACATATCATATGACTATTTTGAAAGGATTTTACATACATCTTTTGGCTATTTTATGGGCTTATACATGGATACATGCTATATATATATATATGCGATCGATTATGATACACTTATAGTACTTGTGCATCATACATACATTAATACAAGATATAATAGTACTATACTTTATGATCTAAGTAGATCGTTATGCATTTTGCTTTCTATATTGCGATATATTTTTATTCACTGAGTTGTCAATTCACCCTCGTTGTGCTTCAGTTTCTTGCAGGATTGAATGCTCGGATCAGTAGCGGTTTGCCGACACACTTCTTACTTCGGTGATTGTTTTGATAGATGCGTTACATGTTGGATCGTAACCATCCATTGTATATGTATATATTTTTGGATCTAGTTAAAAACTCTATCGATCAAACTTGTATATTTATGGACTTAGAAATGAGAGTTAGATGTTTATGTGTTTCTGGGTGTCGCACTCGTTTGGAGTTGACTTTATATTGTTTTTGTTCTTGTTTCGCTTCCTATTCTTCGCCTTTGGCGTTGTATATTAACAGCGTGGTTGCTCCGTCGTTTAGGCGTGGAAGCTAACTTCCGTTGGGATGGTTTATATATATTATGTATTGTATATGGTTTTATTCAAAATTTACAAAGGAGGTGCTATACGATTTTTAAACGACATAGGTGTTTTCAAACAAAATTATTTATACTTTAAAAAAAACTTGATTCCATTTAGTAATCCTTTTTTAAAACTTTATCTCTGCTATTTCTTTTAAAAGGTTTAGATTCCGGGTTTTTGGTTTATTTGGGTTACGGTGGGGTCCTATAAATTTTATGTGATTCAAGTGCCGGTCATGCCTTTTCCAGATCATGACAATTATAGAATACAAAAAATATTTCTTGGAAAAAGTATACGCAATGGATTCCTCGAAACACTGAATAAATGATGTCTTATTTTCTTTGTTTAAAGGATTGAATAAACTTCATTATTTTCGCAATATATGTTGAACTCTAAACAATCATCGAAAGTATTTGAATTTGTTATTCTTTTATTTTTGCTCAAATCCAAAACACCGATGATGGCTTATAATCATATGAAATATGTTGAATTTTGGGAGAGAATTACCGTAGTGAACTAAGAAAGTGTCCAACTATTGCTATCTTATATATTTTAGAATGTGCTAATTGTATCTACTGTTTTTTGCTCTAGAATACAAAAGTTCCAGCAAACATAGAGGATGTGAGGTAAAGCAATTTTTTTTATATTAATAAAGAGACTATGCATAAATGTCTTGAATATTACTATAAATATTTTGCTCTGGTATATTATTCAGTCCATCAAATAATTTGAAAATATTGAAATGAAGGAAACTTGTGTGATCTATGAAGGATATTATATTACTCTATCTATGTTTCTTGCTGGCTAGGTATAATACTAGGTGAGCGATGTCACTGGCTTTACGTTATGGATCATCTAAACCTTCCATCCACCTCCGCCATTTCATTCTAGGGCACTATTTTTTTGGCCTCCATCCTTGTTACAATTTCGCACATTTAGTGATTCTGATTGGACAGGGGATATTACCGATCGTCGTTTTATTATTGGATATTGAATGTTTCTTGGAGTCACTCATCTCATGGCGCTCCAAGAAGCAGATGCTGTATCAAGATCCAGTGCAAAAGTTGAATATTGTACTATGATAAATGCTACATTAGAGATTCTCTTGCTATGCCGACTTCTCCAGAGTTAGGTGTTGATTGTTCATCCCGTACTCTTTTCTACTGTGATAATAAGAGTACAATCAAAATAAAAAAAAATCAAGTATTTCATGGAAACACAAAGTATTTCGAGATTGATTGTCATATAATGCATCATCACCATATGGAAACCAAATAAATTTCTATTTTTTATGTGTCTTCAGAGTTGTGGATTACAGACTTCTTTACTAAGAGCCGTACCTCCAAACACCACATGTTTCTGTTACCCAAACTTTCCGTGTTTGATTCATCTTGGGTTTGAGGGAGGATATCAAGGATATTATATTATTATATGTATGTTATTTATAGGCTAGGAATAGTACTTGGTGTCTAAGACATCTTTTATATAAAATATTATTCTTTTTGTTCAATGAGAATTCATTCATTCTCTGCGAATTCTTGATCACAATCAATGTCATGGTGACCAAACATTCATAGATCCTATCGTGGTAAATGTCGCTTTATTGTAGCATAGATCAAATCTGTTTCCCATCCTACTTTCCCATTCGCATTTCGCATCTTAAACCCACCCATACCTGCGGATGCCAAAAACTATTAGAAGAGATGGCTTAGTAGGAATAAATAAATAAAAACCACCAGTGAGTTCGGGTAATAGATAATTCATTGAGCAATTATTTTAAGTGCCTCTTTTGATAGAAATGCTGTTTTATATTTTAAAACTATTAAATACAATTTTTGAGGATTTTTAATGATTAATTTTGATTTGATTTTTTAGAAAGGAAAAAAGATTTTATGAAATATTATTATGGAAAAGGAAATTAGTTTGAGTGAAAATTGTTACAAAATGAAGAAAATAATTAAATAAAATTTCTTTGAATTTCTCCATATTTTTTCTGAATTTAAAAAGTATTTTTTAAGTGAATTTTCTTTGAAAAGAAAATCGAATTTTTTGAATAGTACAACGGTTAGGATTTTGGCTGCTTTTCGAGCATTTTCTTAGGATTCTGTGGATGTATAAGATTTGGTTTGGCGCCCTATAAATAGTCTCCACCTTTTTGTTTCATATCACACTTCTGGGGTCTAAATAATTCTACAAAAATTCATGTGCAATCGTCTATTGAAGTTCTACGTATAGGTACTGCACTACTACAATAAGGGATTACCTCTATGGCTATAGAAATCCGTTGGGGCAACTTTTTTTTGCCTCTACGGATTAATCCGTAGGGCCATCGATTTGCCCCTACGGTGTCCTATGGATTAATTAAAAAATATTAAAATGTAATTTTTTATTTACCCCTATGGAGCCGTAAAGGAAGGACCTACGGATTAATCCGTAGGGGCAACGAAGGGTTATTTATATATAAAAAAAAATAAAGTCCAAAAATTTCCTCACCGTTCCCAAAATTTCCTCCACCGCGATCGATCTTCCGTATGCGCCTCCTCGCCATCACACCCACGTGCGCCTCCTCGTCGCCGGTACTCCCATCGTCGACGTCCTCGTCGCCGGTACACCCGCGCGCCTCCTTCCTCGCCACCACACCCGTGCGAGCTCATCGTCGACAACAGAATCCTTGCCACCACATTTTTTATCCGCCGGTAAAACAACTACTGAGGTGAGTTAATTTCAATTTTGAACTTATAATTATGCTTTTATTTTTGTTATTGTTGATTTTAGGGTTAGGGTTAGGGTTACTACTAGAGCCTAGGGTTAGGGCTCGGTCTAAGGTTTGGGCTAGGGTTAGGGTTAATTAGTTAGGGTTCAGTTTAGGGTTAGGGTTCGGTTTATGGTTAGTTTGGGTTAATTAGGTAAAATATGGTTGGTGATGATTATGGTTAGAGTTAGGGTTAATTAGATTAATTAGGGTTGGGGTTTGGGTGATGATTAGGGTTGGTTAATTTTGGTTAAGGTTTGGGCTAGGCTTAATTTGGGTTAATTAGGTAAAATAGAGTGTATTTGTGTTAGGGTGTCGATTAGGGTTAATTTAGGTTAATTGGGTTAATTAGGGATAATTTGAGTTAGGGTGTTAATTTGGGTTAATTAGGTTAATTTGGGTTAATTAAGTTAATTTGGGATAATTTGAGTTAGGGTGATGATTAGGGTTAATTTGGGTTAATTAGGTTAATTTGGGTTAATTAAGGTTAGGGTTTAGGATTCACTAGTTCTTTCAGTAGGATACTCGATCATAACGTAAACGTATAATTTTACTGTAAACGTAAGAAAAATTTATCCTAAACTAAAATCTTCGAACTCTTAATAACGAAACGTAAAACCTATTCATGTTAAATGTTCAAGTTAAAACCAATATATGCTACTCGATGATAATATGAAACTTTCATATTCTCATCGATACTCATATGTGAAAATCAAAGCGCGACTTAGTCCCCGTCTATCGGTTAACATACGTTCGATATTCTTCGTGATATAGAACTATACGAAGGTTGTTAAATATCGGATGTTATAGTTCGGTACTAACAACCGTCGTGTAGTCTATGTGACGAGAAGATTCAATCGTATGATAACCGATAGATTTGTCCAATGTGGACAAGTTAGGAATGTATAAAGCAAATAGCTTCATTCATTTGTGTTTTCATTCGTTTCGAGTTATTTCGTTGGTACTTTTCCGCTGGTTCTCTGTGTACAAAGATAGATTAGATGTTCATTTCAACGTTGTTTCACAGCATTGAAATTATTATCTATACTATTACAGTGTACTCGGAGAACAGCGGGGAGGTGCTACCGAAATTTACTTGAAACGGATGAAAGCACAAGCGAATGGGTGTCTGCTCTATACAGTCTTAATGGGATAAAAGCCTTACCCCCGATAGCCGAAATACACACATACAACACGAATATACAACAAACGCACACATAAAGCACATACACACTAACAACTCTACACTTAAGAGAAATCATAAATTGAAACACACATACACAGAATACAACTCATACTTGGGTATCTTCAAATCTAAGTTTGTTTATCGATAATTTATTCTTTTCAACGACAAACTTGCATCTACAGATTTTTTTCTTTGTCAGTAACCATCCCGTTATTAGATTTCTCAATATACTCATCATAACCTACAATTTATATATTATACAGTCTAACATGGCCCATGAGTATATCAGATTTAAGAACTGGATGTACATGGATTGGCAACAACGTATGCAACCTAAGTTTGTCGCAGGAGTTGCCGGTTTCATTGAATTTGCACGCGCACATAATAAGATCGTGTTAGAGAAGATTCTCTGCCCGTGCGATAGATGTGGGAATAAGTACTGGCAGAAGGTAGAATTCGTAGAGCTTTATATCGTTAAACATGGTTTTACTAGACTTTATACAACTTGGTTATATCACAGAGAAGGAGAAGAAGAAGACAGTAATGCGGCAGAAGAAAAAGGAGAAGACGGTAATGCGGCAGAAGAAGAAGACGGTAACTTCTTTCCAGGAGAAGAAATGGAGGATATGGTAGAGGCTGCCATAGGAGATAGTATTCCTACCGAAGACGACATTCCTTCCGGTCAAGGACTGCGTGCGGATAAGTATGAAAAGTCCATGAATGATGCTAGAAGACCAATTTATGAGAATGCAAAGTATTCCATCCTATTATGGTTTGTCCAACTTTTCCAGATCAAGTGCCTAAATGGATGGAGCAACAAGTCATTCATGATACTTTTGAAGTTCTTGAAAGATTCTATACCCCCGGGAAATAGCGTGCCGACAGCTGGTACGAAGCCGAGAACATGATATCTGATTTAGGTCTGAAGTATGAGAAAATTCAAGTATGTCCCAAAAATTGCGTGTTGCACCGGAAAGAGAATTCACATTTGAAAAAGTGTCCAACATGTGGAGATGCCTTGTATAAGTCGAAAGAATCTGATAAGAAGTCCGATATACCTGTCAAGATAGCACGATACTTTCCCGTAACACAGAGACTGCAGAGGCTATTCAGATGCAAGAAAACAGCCGAGGTAATAATTTGGCATTACCGTGCTCCTTCAAGTGAAAATGGAAAAATGAGTCATCTAGGAGATTCACCGGCATGGAAGGATTTCGATAAGAGGCATGAAATATTCAGTAGTGATCCTCACAATGTCAGAGTCGGACTCGCTAGTGATGGCTTCTGCGCATTCAACTATATGGCTGGAAGCCACAACACATGGCCCGTTGTAATGATAGTTTATAATCTGTCGCATTGGTTGGATATAGATCAATCCTACTTTATGATGCCTCTTCTTATTGACGGACTAAACTCACCGGAAAACAATATCGACGTCTATCTCCGACCTTTGATCGATGAGTTAAAATCTTTATTCATTGATGGTGTAGAGACTTACGATGTAAACACAGATACAACCTTCACACTGCGTGCGACTTTAATGTGGACAATTAATGACTTTCCTGCGTATGGAATGCTATCAGCTTGGTCCGTACATGGTCACAAAGCATGCCCTTATTGCCATCAATATACAACATCGAAATTCTTAAATTTTAGTAGGAATGTTTGTTATTGCGGTCATCGGCGTTCCTACCACTAGACCATCCCTACAGGTTAGACACTGCTCACTTTGATGATCATCAGGAGTTTCTTGGGCCTCCAGCCTTATTGTCCGGAGAGGACGTGACTGCTCAGTGGGATGGTTATATCCGTAGGGGCTATATCCGTAGGGGCAGTAGTTTGCCCCTACGGGTAAATCCGTAGGGACAACCCCTTATTGTAGTAGTGCTGGTGAAGATTGCCAGAAAATCTGAGATGGGAGTACGATTCGTTGGGTGTCAACAAATTTTCGTCAAGAGGTAGGATTCCGTCTCTCCTATTGATCTCATCGAAATTCTTAGAAATTAATTTATATTCTTTTAAGAAAACAAGTTAGGAGTAGTTTTAATCCAGAAAACCCTCATAGGGTTTGTTTACTCTAGGTATTAGTTTTTAATACCGAAATACTGCATGTTTAGAAAATTTATGGAAATTAGTTTTTAACCTCCCTAAACATCATGGTAACGACCTACTACGACATTTGACCAAATAAATCTTGCATACTATTTACGATGTCATAACTTTTATACCCTAAATTATAAAATCCCTAATTTTACTAAAATACCCTTATGTTTCTAGAATTTAATTTTATTAAAATATCCTTATTTTTACTATAATCCTAATACCTTTATGTGTTCAAGAACTTTAATTTCATATAAATACCTTAACCTTCCTAAAATTCCTATTTTCACTTAAATACCCTGAATTCTTTAAACTCCCTTTTACATTAAAATACCATGGGTTTTCGTAAATTATAATTACACTAAACTATCATCTTTTTGAAATCTAAGAGTGGTATAGATATCATATCCTTTTATTCAAGGATACTCAAAGTTTCATAGAGTCTCTCAAAATAGTATACTTGTTTTCCATCAAATTTACTCTTTAAAGAGCTGAATACATAGGGTTTAGAATAAACATCTCTGGATTCGGGTTTTAGAACATTGCCAATAACTTTTCTAAGTCATCATCAGTGATTTCCAAACATTCTCTTACTGAATTCTCCAAATGACTAGAGGTCTGATCTTGATAGGACATTTAATTAGACTCAGATTCAGAAGAGAAAGAGGATTTGTACGTTTTCTTCAAAACATACAAATGATTTTGTTCGGTTATTCAGTGTCAATAGTGGTAAGGTTATTCAACCTCACTTTGTTGATATGAGGAATCTGAGAACAGATCCTGATATGACGTTCTTCATGGAAACTATTAAACAACCTAAGGTTCTAAAAGAGATCTTTGTAAGTTCGGATAATAAAATTTACAACATCTATAAAGATACAGGTGAATCTAGTTCAAGCTATGAAAACTATGAACCTTTGACTCAACCTGTTGATCCTATAAGATTGTTGCCTCAAAACAATTCTAAAAGGGTTACAATCGACGAGGAGTTATTTGAAAAACTAGCAGAAACTATTCATTCTCTTAGAACTTCAGTATCTCGTGCTTTCTATCCTTATTCATCAAGATGATGAATTTAAAAGGGATAGAACAACCGAAGGTGTACATTTCCGTCTCCTTATGTTTCTTATGGAGTTTCTGGATCTTTTTGACATCTAAGAGTGGTATAGATATCATATCCTTGTGTTCAAGCATGCTTAAAGTTCTAGAGAGTAGTAAACTTGTTTTCCATCAAATTTACTCTTTAAAGAGCTGAATATAGAGGATTTAGAATAAACATCTCAGTATTTGGGTTTTGGAACTATTGCCTTTAACTTTTTAAGTCATCGTCAGTGATTTCTAAACATTCTCCTACTGAATTCTCCAAATGACTAGAGGTCTGATCTTGATAGGACATTTAATCAGACTTAGATTCATAAGGGAAAAATGAAAAAGATTCTGTATCTAAGGATAACTCGTAATAAGAATTTTTTTTCCTGAATTTGACTAATGTCAAATTCCAGAAGATCTGATATATCTTCAATTTCTTGAAGATTTACGTTCTTCCTCTTAGGACAAGCATTTGCTAAATGATTTTGGGAATCATATAGAAAACACTTACATCCCGACCTTTTCTTCCTAAAAGACTTTCTTTTAGGAGGAAAGTCTTTCCTATAGGTCTTCTTTTTAACCTTATATTTTTTGCGAGTCTTAAAAGGTCCAGATTTCCTATGGAAATGTTTCTTGTAAGATTTTTTCTTCTCTTGACAGAAGAATACTCATCTTCACATCCAAAACTGTAACGATCATCAGAAAATCGATTACAAATTTCAGAACCAAGTCTTGAATCCTTGAAGTGTGATTTTTTTAATTTCTTCTTGACCTTATCTCTTCTACATGCTTTCTATATGTATTTTTTCGATACATCATACGGTCAGCAATAGAACCTGTTAGTTGTATGTATGCCCTAGAGGCCATTATTGTACATATGATGTATATTATATTGGATGCTTGGACATATATAGAGAGGACTTTCTTGCTCGACATGATAGTATGCTATCTGGTTGCTCTTTATCTTAACATGTATACTTGTCTCTTGATACTGTCTTATGGTTACATGTTGGTAAAGCGCTTAGGATGTGTACTTGACTACCAGAATTATGATGCAGATCATACTAGTGGGGCCATGGTAGTTGTAACACCCGAGCCCAATAATGCTATGTATATTACTAGTTGAGGGTTATTTATTGCTCATTCCAATTTTCCCTGATTTTCGAGTGTTTATTGCTAAATTTTACCCGGTTAAGTCATTTTAGCACATAACAATTTTTAACTCCGAAAATGAAATTTAAGATGTCCATGTTGGCCTACTCGTCGCCACTAGTCGCGTGGTAGCGTCCGCGTGTCGAGATTCCGTTCCGTTTGGCTAAACGGGCAAGTTTGGGCGACTACGCGCGCGTGCAAGTGTCCGACTTGGGGGCATGAATTTTAATCATTAAACACCTCCTTTAAAAATTTGGAACCCGCTTAAAATCTTATAATTTGAATTTGGAACATTTGGGCGCAACCCGGGCGCGATTTGGAAATGTTTCATTTTGCGTCAAAAAGGGCCCGTTTCAATTTAATTTATAAACTATATATATATACGTATATATATTCCCTCAACTGTTTTATCTCCTCAAATCTTTTAATTACCTAACCCTCAGCCAATCGCGAGGGGGGATTGCTTTCTCGTGGGCCCCGCTCTCTTTCCCTCAGTCTCTCTCTCTTATCCTCACAAATCTCTCTCAATCTCTCTCTCTCTCTATCTCCAATCTCCCTCTCTCCTCTATATTATTAAACGCATGCTACAGCCGCCTTCATCCCCACGCGACCACGAGAACCCCACGCAAACCCTAACCCTAGCCTCGCGATCCCACCGCCGGCCTCCTCGAGACCTCGCCGTCGCCGCCCTCACCACCACGACCTCCACCGCACCCACCTACCCTCTTCCTCCTGTTCTCCCGATAACACCCGCGCCTACACCCAACTCCGATCTCGCCTCCAACCTGCAGAGCCTCGTCGTCGACGTCGCCTCCAGCCACCGACGACGCCGCGACTCCCTCTCCTCCTCCTCGTCGCAACTTCGTCGTCGCCTTCCCTCTCCCCTCGCCAGACCACCGACTTGCAGTCGACCCTTCACCCAACGCCTGCACCTTCCCTGTTCGCCGGAAAAACGCGCCGGCGACCCCGTCGACACCACCTCCGACCACCTCCCTCTCTCCCACGACCACCAGAGCCGACCCCTCTCCTCCAGCTCGCCGCAGCACACTTTCCCGCGCACCCCGAAGCTTTCAACCCCGCTGCAGCCGCTGCCGTCGCTTCGCCGGCGTTCCAGCGCCGTCGAGCTCGCCGGGGTCACCTGGTACATCTCTCTGTAAGTGTTTCCTTCTCCTTCCTTTTGGTACAACACCCCCCCCGCTGGTCCGTATCGTGAATGCGTAGTTTTGTCGCTAACTCCGTTACTTTTGACATTTTGCCGGAATCCGACCGCGCCGTCTGACGAACCCGACGCTCCAGCGAAGTCCCCTGGTCCGTGCGACCCCGTTGATCTCTGTTGAGACTCGATCCGTGGCCCGTGCTTCCATATCGCAGTTTCTGCCGACATCGCATCCGTGTTTCGGTTGCGGAACCGCCGAGGCAAGTATCCGAATACTTGCTTTAACATGATACAAACTTAATAATCATGTTATCTGTTATAATCACACGACTTGGTGACAATTACAATCATCCGTAATGTTAAACCATTGTAGTAGTTGCTTGTAGTTAATCGGTATGCTTTTAATCAACACCTTAACTAATTAACCAATTTGGCACATCCTTGCCTAAATTGCTAGATCATCCCCACTTCATTTGTTAAAATCACTCATGAGGCAATTATTATACTTAGTTCAAATTCATGTAACTCCATTACGTGTACTATCGATATTGTTTTATCTTGTGGCTTTTGCACCTCAAAGGTGCGTGAACCGGATTAATATGAAAATACAAACCTCACTGTGTTCACATAGAATAATATTTGCTATTTACTGTTTCCTGCTACTGTTCATTACTTGTTACTATACCTGTTATCATCATATACCTGATTGCATTACATATTGACCGATCTTGATACACCTGACTCATGCACTGATACACCGGACACAACACCCTGTACATATCGACTCGACCTGTTGAAAGCAACCTGACATGTTACCTGATCTCATGCCTAATGCCGACAAACCTAACCATACCTGCTGTCGATCCAGACAGACCTACCTTTACTTGACTTGTGTTGGCATTAGTCCTTGACTACTGAATACCTGACTGACATACTTAGTTTGGGGGTATGGGGAAATCAAAGGTGAAACCGACTTGTAACTCAACAGTTCGATACATTGTTCTGATCAGTCTTACGGGCTTGGCCAGCTCCGGAGTGTTGATGCTGACATCACTCATCCATCCTACTACCTTTTACTGCTTAGCGGCACGTCTCGGATTCAGCCCCGAGAATCATGACCGTGGTCCCGGGCACGCACGGGATACTATTGAGTTACATCGACGATTCATCAATTGGTTTCAAAGACTACAGAGTAGAAAACCTGATAGGACAGTTTAGTCGCTACTGCACATTACCCTGTTTATTACTTCTTATTACTGCTTTATTCATGTTCATGTTTGCCTTGTTTATTACCATGTCTATGCTATATACTTGATATCATGACGCGCTGACGTCTGGGTTTTGCATGGCCCAGATCCCGTACCTTTGTCGTCGACCGAGCAGGAGTACTTCAGCCAGCAAGCTGAACTGTGAGTTCTTTAGAGTTTAGTTTATTTATGTCATTTCATTTCCAGATGTGAGCCCGCATTATGGGACATACTGTTATTTCATTGTATTGGATCATTAGCTTCCGCACTTATTGTTTATTGATTCTTGTTATTATGGATTTGGACATGTATTAGTTTAGTTTATTTTTTACTGTTCTTGATATCTTTACAACCGTAATGTGACTGTGGATGGATACTTCCTACCCACAGGTAGCATGGTTGGCTATGTCACGTGCCCAAATCTTGCGCACTCTGGGAAGCGGGGCGTGACATGGTTTTATGGTATCAGAGCCATAGGCTAATTGGGTTGATTCTTTGTAGTTGGGTATCGCACCCGATACACGAATCAGAATACCCGTGATTAGGAAACATGTCCTGCCACCTTGACCGTTTTACCGTCCTTGAATCATTATTCCAGATCATGTCGACATGCAAACTTACTTTGCATTGTTAATTCGAAAACCTAACTTCTTGTTATCTCTAGGACTTAGGCGACTTGGGTGGAGTTAAGTAATTGCGGCTATGATACCGCGGCATAGCTACAATGCAGCACTCTATTTAAGTATCTTGGAGTTCTAGCCTTGATTTATATATTGAATCTATCATCATGCTAATGTTGTTTGTTTTGATTTCAGGACCATGGCAGATAAGAATTTCAAGACGTATTAGAGGCGTGTGGATGAAGCCGCCATGTTGGGAGTGATACGCGGGATGTTGGAAAATCAGAAGAGGCAAACTGATCTGATCCAGCAGCAAGCAGATTCGTTTCAGGAGGGTTTGCAGGCTATGCAGCAGTCTGTAAACACCGCTGTAGCGAAGCCAGTCGACCGAGTAGGGACCGTGGCAGATTTCAGACGGTTGGGTCCTACTACTTTCACTGGCTTGGAGGAGCCGTTGCCAGCCGAGCAATGGCTTGTGGACACAGAGAATTTATTGATTGCGGCACAGATCCCAGAAGACAAGAGAGTTGATGTGGTGCGCATTCAGCTGGTGGATTACGTCCGAGAGTGGTGGCTTGTGGAGGAGACCCGCCTGTCCAAGCCAATCAGTTGGGCGGTTTTCTCCAAAAGTTTCTTGGAAAAGTTCTTCCCGCGGACTGCACGGGAGGAAATGGACGAGAGATTTATTGGGCTGAAACAAAATGGAGCAGCTGTGGATGTGCATGCAGCGGAGTGGACGAGACTTAGCTGTTTCGCTGGACCCTTAGTCGCCAAGGAGGCAGACAGGGCGCGAAGGTTCTTGCACAGTTTGGATGTGGACATCCAGAGGCAGATTGTCTCCCTGGGTTTGACCACTTTCTCGCAGGTTCTTACGGCAGCCAGAGAGCAGCAGAGTTTATCAGGATCGAAAGGGAACCTTCACCAGACAGCAGCTGCGGCCAGGAAGCCTGCATTTGTACCTAACCGAGATCATGGGCGCAGAGGTATTCCAGTGGACCGTCGAGGTGTAGCGCCAATGAAGAAGCCTGTGATCGTTGATCGAAGGAAGAGCGTGATTTGTGATTACTGCCGATTACCTGGGCACGTGCAGAAGGATTGTCGAAGGAGACTGGGACTTTGTCTGGTTTGTGGGGCAGCCGATCACGCAGTTGGTACTTGTCCGTCGAAGCTTCGCACGAGAGATGATATGCGGAAGCCTCCGCAGAGACCATTCCAAGGGCAGAAGCAGCTGACACAAGGACCTAACCAGGGCCGAGCTTTCACTTTGACAGCTGAGGAAGCCAAGGCATCAGGAGAAGTGGTTTCAGGTACTGTACTCGTTCGTGGTTTTCCTGCTTTGGCATTATTTGATTCTGGAGCATCCCACTGTTTTATGTCATCAAAGTTTATAACTACACACTCGATCACCTGCACGACCCTGTCTAGTTTTTGGGACATACACACTGGGAATGGGAAAATCATAGCTAGTAAGGAGTGTAGAGATTGTACTGTTGTTGTTTGTGGACGGGAGTTTTTTGCGGATTTCTTGGTGATTGATACGGGCAGTTATGATGTAGTCTTGGGAATGGATTTTCTTGGCACTTTCCACGCACACATTGATTGTAGGGCAAGGAAAGTAATTTTCCAGATTCCCGGACACCCTGAGTTTACTTTCATCGGAGGAAGCAGTTCTGTCGGGCCCGTCGAGTTTAGGGCTAGGCCGACGAACAGTGTTCTTGCGGCTATGGTTGTGGATAGTAATGAAGAGCCGGCAGTTGTCCGCGACTTTATGGATGTATTTGAAGATATTTCGGGCTTGCCGCCGAAGCGTGATGTGGAGTTTGCGATTGACCTCATTCTTGGTGCAGCGCCAGTATCAAAATCTTATTATCCGATGGCACCGGTGGAATTGGAAGAAGTTAAGAAACAAGTGGGTGAATTACTCGAGAAGGGATGGATTCGAAGCAGCAACTCACCTTGGGGAGCTCCAGTTCTTTTAGTAAAGAAGAAAGATGGCACGAGAAGAATGTGCATCGATTACCGAGAATTAAACCGGGTGACTATTAAGAACAAGTACCCGATCCCTCGCATTGGAGAACTTTTTGAGCAGCCTAGTGGCGCGAGGGTATTCTCGAAACTGGACTTGCGATCAGGATATCATCAGGTCCGAGTGAAGGCAGAAGACATTTGCAAGACGGCGTTTCGAACTCGGTATGGGCATTTCGAGTATTTAGTGATGCCCTTCGGAGTGACTAATGCGCCGGCAATATTTATGGACTTGATGAACAGGATCTTTTCACCGTTCTTGGACCAGTTTATTGTGGTATTCATTGACGACATTCTGGTATATTCGAAGAGTCCGGAGGAGCATGCTGAGCACTTAAGGATCGCACTGCAAACGCTGAGACGGGAGAAATTATTCGCGAAGATGAGTAAGTGCGAATTCTGGTTGGAAGAAGTGAAGTTTCTGGGGCATGTCGTGACGGGCGATGGAATCGCCGTTGATCCCGAGAAGATTGCAGCAGTTCGAGATTGGCCTGTTCCAAAGAGTGTTGCAGAGATAAGAAGTTTTCTTGGACTCGCCGGTTACTACAGAAGATTTGTGGAGAACTTCGCTCGTTTAGCTGAGCCGTTAACCAAGCTTACGCGTAAGGAGGTACCGTTTGTTTGGACAGATGGGTGTGCTTTGGCCTTCGAGACGTTGAAGCAGAAGTTGATAACCGCCCCTATCCTAACCGTACCGGATGATTCAGGAGGACTGGTGATTCACAGCGACGCATCTGGAAAGGGATTGGGATGTGTTTTGATGCAGAATGGGAAAGTCGTCGCTTACGCATCGAGACAGCTGAAGACTCATGAGCAGAACTATCCGACTCACGACTTGGAGCTTGCAGCCGTGATCTTCGCCCTGAAGATTTGGAGACACTACCTTCTACGCGAGAGAGTTGAAGTCTTTACGGATCACAAGAGTTTGAAATATGTGTTCACTCAGAAGGAGTTGAACATGAGGCAACGCAGATGGTTGGAGCTGATGGCCGACTACGACCTTGATTTTAAGTACCATCCGGGAAAAGTTAACGTCGTGCCAGATGCGCTAAGTCGGTTACCAGCAATTCAGTTATTGACTGCACAGAGAGAGATCATTGAGGAGTTTCGGAGATTTGACTTGGAGGTTGTGCTACCGCGTGCTACAGGACAGTTGATGCAGTTACAAGTACAATCGTCCTTAGTTGAGAAGATTAAAGCGGCGCAATCGCAGGATCCTAGACTGCAAAAGTTTCGAGAGCAGGTTGGAGCCGGACTACAAACCGATCTACTGATCCATGAAGATGGTTCGTTGAGATATGGTAGCCGTGTGTGTGTGCCAAAAGGAGATGTGCGTGAAGAGCTTATGAAGGAGGCACACAGTTCAGCTTACTCTGTACATCCAGGAGGGACAAAGATGTACCGAGATATTCGACAGCATTTCTGGTGGGAAGGCATGAAACGGGAAATTGCTCGCTTCGTGGCTAAATGCTTGGTGTGTCTGCAAGTCAAGGCTGAACACCAAAGGGTTGCTGGTTTGTTGCAACCACTTCCGATTCCTCAATGGAAGTGGGAACATATAACCATGGATTTCGTGACGGCTTTACCGCGGAGTCCAAAGGGCAACAATGCTGTATGGGTGATTGTCGGTCGGTTGACCAAGGCAGCTCACTTTATTCCTTTTCGGGTTGGTCAATCGACGGAGACTTTGGCAGAGCGGTACGTGCAGGAGATTGTCAGATTGCATGGAGTGCCGGTAAGCATCGTGTCCGATCGGGACACTCGGTTCTTGTCACACTTTTGGAGGAGTTTACAAAAAAGTTTGGGGACTCGATTGAAGTTTAGCACAGCTTATCATCCCCAGACTGACGGACAATCAGAGAGAACGATCCAGACCCTTGAAGATATGTTGAGGGCTTGCATGTTAGACTTCAAAGGTTCTTGGGAGGATCATCTACACCTGGTGGAGTTTTCGTACAACAATAGCTTCCAAGCGACAATTCAGATGGCTCCGTTTGAGGCGTTGTATGGTCGTAAGTGCCGTTCACCTGTTTGTTGGGATGATGTTGGTGAACGAAGGTTACTAGGACCAGATTTGGTGGTGCAGACAGTCGAGAAGGTGAATACAATCAGAAAGCATATGAAGGCAGCTCAAGACAGACAGAAGAGTTGGGCCGACACGTCAAGAAGACCTTTAGAGTTCGCCGTGGGCGATTTGGTATTTCTGAAGATATCACCGACTAGAGGGGTGATTCGCTTTGGAAGTCGGGGAAAGCTTAGTCCCCGATTCGTTGGACCTTTCGAGATATTGGAGCGTGTCGGAGAAGTATCGTACCGGTTGGCATTACCACCATCATTAGCAGGAGTTCACGATGTGTTTCATGTGTCTCAACTACGGAGGTATGTTCGTGATGAGACTCATGTCTTGGATCATTCGGAGTTGACCGTTCGGGAGGACCTGACTTTTGAGGAGCGACCAGTCGAGATCAAGGATCGAAGAGAAAAGGTTCTTAAGAATAAGGTTATCCCTCTTGTGCTAGTTTCTTGGGGTAACCGATCGCATGGAGAATCTACTTGGGAGCGAGAAGACGAGATCCGGCAGAAATTCCCTCATCTTTTCCAGTAGCTAGTTATCTTGTATTCTTGGAATTTCGAGGACGAAATTCTTTTGTAGTTGGGTATGATGTAACACCCGAGCCCAATAATGCTATGTATATTACTAGTTGAGGGTTATTTATTGCTCATTCCAATTTTCCCTGATTTTCGAGTGTTTATTGCTAAATTTTACCCGGTTAAGTCATTTTAGCACATAACAATTTTTAACTCCGAAAATGAAATTTAAGATGTCTATGTTGGCCTACTCGTCGCCACTAGTCGCGTGGTAGCGTCCGCGTGTCGAGATTCCGTTCCGTTTGGCTAAACGGGCAAGTTTGGGCGACTACGCGCGCGTGCAAGTGTCCGACTTGGGGGCATGCATTTTAATCATTAAACACCTCCTTTAAAAATTTGGAACCCGCTTAAAATCTTATAATTTGAATTTGGAACATTTGGGCGCAACCCGGGCGCGATTTGGAAATGTTTCATTTTGCGCCAAAAAGGACCCGTTTCAATTTAATTTATAAACTATATATATATACGTATATATATTCCCTCAACTGTTTTATCTCCTCAAATCTTTTAATTACCTAACCCTCAGCCAATCGCGAGGGGGGATTGCTTTCTCGTGGGCCCCGCTCTCTTTCCCTCAGTCTCTCTCTCTTATCCTCACAAATCTCTCTCAATCTCTCTCTCTCTCTATCTCCAATCTCCCTCTCTCCTCTATATTATTAAACGCATGCTACAGCAGCCTTCATCCCCACGCGACCACGAGAACCCCACGCAAACCCTAACCCTAGCCTCGCGATCCCACCGCTGGCCTCCTCGAGACCTCGCCGTCGCCGCCCTCACCACCACGACCTCCACCGCACCCACCTACCCTCTTCCTCCTGTTCTCCCGATAACACCCGCGCCTGCACCCAACTCCGATCTCGCCTCCAACCTGCAGAGCCTCGTCGTCGACGTCGCCTCCAGCCACCGATGACGCCGCGACTCCCTCTCCTCCTCCTCGTCGCAACTTCGTCGTCGCCTTCCCTCTCCCCTCGCCAGACCACCGACTTGCAGTCGACCCTTCACCCAACGCCTGCACCTTCCCTGTTCGCCGGAAAAATGCGCCGGCGACCCCGTCGACACCACCTCCGACCACCTCCCTCTCTCCCACGACCACCAGAGCCGACCCCTCTCCTCCAGCTCGCCGCAGCACACTTTCCCGCGCACCCCGAAGCTTTCAACCCCGCTGCAGCCGCTGCCGTCGCTTCGCCGGCGTTCCAGCGCCGTCGAGCTCGCCGGGGTCACCTGGTACATCTCTCTGTAAGTGTTTCCTTCTCCTTCCTTTTGGTACAACACCCCCCCCGCTGGTCCGTATCGTGAATGCGTAGTTTTGTCGCTAACTCCGTTACTTTTGACATTTTGCCGGAATCCGACCGCGCCGTCTGACGAACCCGACGCTCCAGCGAAGTCCCCTGGTCTGTGCGACCCCGTTGATCTCTGTTGAGACTCGATCCGTGGCCCGTGCTTCCATATCGCAGTTTCTGCCGACATCGCATCCGTGTTTCGGTTGCGGAACCGCCGAGGCAAGTATCCGAATACTTGCTTTAACATGCTACAAACTTAATAATCATGTTATCTGTTATAATCACACGACTTGGTGACAATTACAATCATCCGTAATGTTAAACCATTGTAGTAGTTGCTTGTAGTTAATCGGTATGCTTTTAATCAACACCTTAACTAATTAACCAATTTGGCACATCCTTGCCTAAATTGCTAGATCATCCCCACTTCATTTGTTAAAATCACTCATGAGGCAATTATTATACTTAGTTCAAATTCATGTAACTCCATTACGTGTACTATCGATATTGTTTTATCTTGTGGCTTTTGCACCTCAAAGGTGCGTGAACCGGATTAATATGAAAATACAAACCTCACTGTGTTCACATAGAATAATATTTGCTATTTACTGTTTCCTGCTACTGTTCATTACTTGTTACTATACCTGTTATCATCATATACCTGATTGCATTACATATTGACCGATCTTGATACACCTGACTCATGCACTGATACACCGGACACAACACCCTGTACATATCGACTCGACCTGTTGAAAGCAACCTGACATGTTACCTGATCTCATGCCTAATGCCGACAAACCTAACCATACCTGCTGTCGATCCAGACAGACCTACCTTTACTTGACTTGTGTTGGCATTAGTCCTTGACTACTGAATACCTGACTGACATACTTAGTTTGGGGGTATGGGGAAATCAAAGGTGAAACCGACTTGTAACTCAACAGTTCGATACATTGTTCTGATCAGTCTTACGGGCTTGGCCAGCTCCGGAGTGTTGATGCTGACATCACTCATCCATCCTACTACCTTTTACTGCTTAGCGGCACGTCTCGGATTCAGCCCCGAGAATCATGACCGTGGTCCCGGGCACGCACGGGATACTATTGAGTTACATCGACGATTCATCAATTGGTTTCAAAGACTACAGAGTAGAAAACCTGATAGGACAGTTTAGTCGCTACTGCACATTACCCTGTTTATTACTTCTTATTACTGCTTTATTCATGTTCATGTTTGCCTTGTTTATTACCATGTCTATGCTATATACTTGATATCATGACGCGCTGACGTCTGGGTTTTGCATGGCCCAGATCCCGTACCTTTGTCGTCGACCGAGCAGGAGTACTTCAGCCAGCAAGCTGAACTGTGAGTTCTTTAGAGTTTAGTTTATTTATGTCATTTCATTTCCAGATGTGAGCCCGCATTATGGGACATACTGTTATTTCATTGTATTGGATCATTAGCTTCCGCACTTATTGTTTATTGATTCTTGTTATTATGGATTTGGACATGTATTAGTTTAGTTTATTTTTTACTGTTCTTGATATCTTTACAACCGTAATGTGACTGTGGATGGATACTTCCTACCCACAGGTAGCATGGTTGGCTATGTCACGTGCCCAAATCTTGCGCACTCTGGGAAGCGGGGCGTGACAGTAGTCCATAAGTTCATCCTTTAATGTTCCTAGTCGTGGGTGTATCGAGACGGGGCATCGATATACCAGTGTAGACTAGCGTATACGCTTCTCGACCCATGTGACGGGCGATGGATGTTCACATATCCATTGGTGTTTGACATCAGAGATGGTATACGGGTGCTCAGTGGAGACTGAGTACACTGGAAGGACTCGCCGAGAACTCCTAGATGGTATTATACCTGACGTCAGATAGCAGTTCTCTGGTGACACTGGTACAGGTTAGTCTGTAGACCCGAGCTCGTCATAGAGTCTTGTGTGATTCCCACTGTGCTTTGATTTCCACATTACTACGTTCAAAAGGGCGTGCAAAACGCTGGTTTTTGGGTACAGTCCCGAATCACATGGAGGCAATGAGGGATAGGAGGGGATTTCGTCTCTCCCGGTATTGGGGGCAGATGTCGTGCAGTGCTTGATTGGCTATAACTGGAAGTCCCTGGTCAGGGCTGATTTAGAGATTTACCGATAAGTGTTATCAGTAGTTTCTCGACCCGTTATGAGCCTCATATCGGCACGACTTATCAAGTTACTGGGGTCTGACGTTTACCACCCCTAGACGAGATATGCGACATATTAGACGTAGAGACCGGACTGTACGGTAGTGTTACTGATAGGCTTTACAGGAGCTAGAGCGGGCTTGCTTGTTGATCTACTGATCGCTCAATACCCGGGTAGCCGTTACGTCCAGCCAGTACCGCTGACGGCTTATGGGTGTTTGATATGATCATCACCTACTGTTGGCGTATTGGCGAGTCTTTAGAGTCCTACATAGAGGTTTTACTAGCTCAGGCAAAACGAAGTAGGAGTACATATGTGATATGTGCGGGCCCGAGAATAATACGAGTATGTGATACCGTATTCTATTCTCGCGATATTTGTATCGGTCGGTTATATGTGATATAGCCGGGTTATCGAATCAAGTGTTGATTCGATAAGATGGTACATATTATATTAGTCGGTTACATGTGATATAGTCGGATTATTAAATCAAGTGTTGATTTGATAATTTAGTGTATAATTGTATATTTGATATACTAGTTTACATTAACTAATATTAGCTCACTTAAGCATTTATTTTCTCACACGTGCACACTTAATATATATGTGATATATATTAATTGTGTTTTCTTTTGTGTCATGGTTGTTGATACACACTACATTGGTGTATAAGACTTACACCATACTAATTATAATGTGGGGTTTAAATATTTAAAGTAAATCCAAATTAGTGGATAATTAGTCACATGCATGAAGCATGTAGAAGCTTGTGGATGCATTAACTTAGTCCCCTCATTTTGTTTTACTTAAGATATTTATTAACCTAACCATTATAATTTAGCCATGGTTATGTCTCTACATGAGTTAGCTATATGATACAAACTTACTCATGGTTGATTCTCTCACCTCATTAGTTCATTCTCATCTCTTTGCTTCATCTTCTTCATCTTTGAAAAAAGCTTGCCAGGTTTTTCCAACGTGAGAAAAATACAACTAAAGTGAGCCCACTTTCTACTTCATCATCCTCTACTAGATTATCACTTTACTATAGGGTGTTAGCTTCACTAATCTCTCATTAGTGAAGTAGTAGTTTGAGTCAGTGTCTTCTCGACGTAGATCATCTTCGGCCTCGAAGACTGCAAGCAAGATCGTACCTTTCACCTTGAGAAGCCATGCAAGAGTCCGGGAGTTCCATGATCGCAGTGAAGGGACCACAACAATGAGCCATTGAAGTGAAGGACCGGTCTACAAAGATTGTATTCCGTTATCACTTAGAAGTAAAGATGTTTACTTTCTAGTTTAGCTCCTAAAACTCTAGCTAGATCCTTGGTTAGGGTTGTTTGGCATACTAAATTTTTAAATATAGCATGTTTGATGCCTTGTGAAACCTTGTAGTTGTGCCTAAGAACCCTACAGTGGTATCAAAGCCTTACTAGAGCATTAGGAGTTTTCTAGGTGAAGTTAGAAGTTCGAACGAACTCCGAAAACCCGAAATTCCCCACTTTTTGGAAATTTTTCAAAATGTTGGAATTTTTCACATTAAAAGTCCTCAGAAAATCATGCAGGTAATTGTATGGATCCTCTTGAAGAACGAGTCCCTAACTCGCTTTAGTGACCCCGGAACCGCGGCCAAAACATGGTTTTGGCTGCGATTCCGCGGCACCACTAAGGAGGCAAGGGACGACACTTCAACGGTTGGTCCATTGGTACTGGGGCATGTTTCTGGGAATTTTTAATACTGCTCAAGTGTTGAGTTTTCTGGGAAATTTTGGGAATTTGTTGATTCGATCTAAAGGTTTAACATCGTCTAGCTATTTGTGGAATGTGATATAATATGTGGAATTCATATAGTCAGGCATGAAATCCGTAATATATGATATTTCGGGTTTATGATGTCTAAACTTATTATGGATTCCAAATGTTGTAGTTTGACATTTTCTTTTCTGGGACCGTAAGTGTAATATGTGGTGTATCGCCGGTTTCGTTGCTATATGTCAACGACAACTGGGATACGCATATTTACTTACGTTGATGACATGCGATATTATGTGTTGCTGTGATATGTTATATTGGATCGTCGTGTTTTGGATAGCCGGGGGTTTTATGTGAGATGAGGGTTTTTATTTTCATTCATATAAAATTCAATGTATGTAATATTCTTTTATTAGGACACTTCCGGGTTGAGGATGATGTCACCATTGTTGTATATTATTTACTTTTCCGTATTAGGATAGACCCAAGGAGGGGAGCACAAGTAACCGGGTTCTAGAGTCCAGTGGGAGACCAACTCGAGGAGTCGAGTCCGGGTCTCCTAACTCTAGAATTGGTAGGGTTGCCTGCCGCTCTCGTGGGGGTCTAGGGATGTGGGTTTGGCTATTCATCACGACCGTGGAATCCGTGTTTTATACAGGCTCAATATAAAACATGGACTTCGTAGTATATCCAATATTTCATATGTTTCTTCTGCTGCTTTGTGATGTGATCACTGTGGATTATGAGACGAATGGATACATATTATATATGAGATATATAGTAGACGTTGCTTATGTTTTGCACCCGTGCTAGTCCCGTCCCGGTATGCCATTAGTTAAGTAACCTAACGGTGCATAACGGGACACTGTGACGAATGCGGGTGGCATAAGTGTACGTTGTATTTTTGTTTCTTCTGTGATGCTTAGGAAGCTTAAATGATGGGACTTCATTAATGAGATTAATGAAAAGAAAGAAACCTAAAAGATGTCATGGAATCAAATTTTCAAAAGGGTAGCTACAGTATTTGCTTTGCATAGTGATATATGTGATATATCCTGCACCTTATTCGATAAGGAAAGAGCCGAGATCCCTTCACCGGGAGTGACCTCTTTAGCAATAACTGGCAGATGCTACAACACAAAGTTTGTCTTTTGATTTCTTTTGGAGTATTTTCTTTGCATAGTGATATATGTGATATATCATGCACCTTATTCGATAAGGAAAGAGTCGAGATCCCTTCACCGGGAGTGACCTCTTTAGCGAAACTAGGAAAAGCCTAAAAAACACTCCTTTTCAAAATCACTCGATTCGGCAACGATATCAAGTTCATTACGCAAAAGGTTTCCAGAAAAACCTGTCGTTGCTCTCCGTCATTTCAGATAAGTTCTACTTAGTATTCGTGCTACGTTTGTTGACCTCCGTCAAGACGTAGTGTGCGGTAGCTGACTAGTATTTATCTGTTTATGCATATGATGTAAATTGGATTAGGGTAGTCGTACGACCTTGTTGACCTCCGTCAAGGGTCGTGTGGGTGGGTTTAATTCAATCAAGAAATGACGGGTTGAACTTGACTAGCAGCCTATGATTTGTTGACCTCCGTCAAGGTCATAGGACGCTAGGGGCAAAATATTATCGGGAATTTCAAGTGTTGAAATTTGCAATGAGATTACATACCTTTTATGAGATAGTTGGATCCCGATACCCACTGTGAGTAAGTGTTACTACTGGGAGAGTTTTACACAAGACAATTAGCCGATCAAGTAGGTGTTTAGAAAGGTGTCAACGAGGCTATGCCTCTGGGCAAATGAGGTTTATTTTAATTAGGTCCGTGCAAAAGCACGGGAAACTTCCCTCAAAGTTCCGGCACTGGCCTGACTGAAAGATTGGAAAAATTGTAGGGTGTAATTAATCCCGGCTAGTCTTTTCTTTTAAGGTTTGAAGGAAGATTTGATAAGAACAGTGGGAGCCATCCTGATTAGATAAAATAATAACCAATTTGATCTTGCAAGAGCATACGCTAAAGTGTTTTCTTCTCTCTCTCTAGGTAGCGACCATGTCATGTCTTAATCAAGATAATAATATGGATGTATTGACCGAACCCGCATGTTATACTGTGCTGGGGAACGTTGGTTCCGTTCTTTCTTATAAGAGTTATAAGACTGAACAAGATATAGGGGAATGCCAGGATTCCCATGCCACCCGATTGAAGAAAGTACATGTTGATGCATTTTCTTCAGGTGTGTTCGTTACAGAGAACTGTTTCTCCCTTTGCTCTACGTCCTGGGTATTGGATACCGGATCAGGATCCCATATATGTAATTTGTTACATGGGCTAAGGAAAGGTAGAGAACTGGGAGAAGGTGATAAAGACATAAAGGTTGGAAATGGTGCGATTGTTGCAGCTAAATCCGTCAGGGAATATCACCTTGTATTACCAAGTGGTAATACATTGATTCTGAACGAATGCTATTACATGCCGAACCTGATATGCAACATTATATCAGTTTCTTTATTAAGTAAAGAGGGATATAATTTTGTATTACAAGATAATGTTATGAACATTTTCCTGAACCAAAAGTTGGCTGGATCAGGCACGTTGTGCAATGTCATTTATGTTCTAAATCAATCAACAGTTCTGAGCATAACAAACACACATACGAGGAAGAGTTCAGAAATGAACGAATCCTTCTTGTGGCATTGTAGACTAGGTCATATAAATGCGATACGACTCGCTAAGTTACATAAAGATGGTTATTTGAATTCGTTTGAATTCTCATCTTATGACACTTGCCAGTCCTGTCTCAAAGGCAAAATGACCAAGACTCCGTTTAATGGACACGGAGAAAGAGTTACTGAACTCTTGGGACTGATACATAGTGATGTATGCGGTCCCATGTCTACACATGCCAGGGATGGTTCCTCATACTTCATTACATTCACTGACGATCTCTCTAGATTCGGATATGTGTTCCTAATGAAATATAAGTCTGAAGCTTTTGAGAAATTCAGAGAATATAAACAAGAAGTTGAGAACCAAACGGGCAAAAGTATCAAAGTCCTACGATCTGATCGAGGAGGTGAATACTTTTTAAAAGAGAATGGGATTCTCTCTCAGCTTTCTCCTCCGTATACACCACAGTACAACGGCGTATCGGAGCGGAGGAATCACACCCTATTAGATATGGTACGCTTTATGATGAGCACCGCTGAGTTACCTATTTCCTTTTGGGGGTATGCGCTTGAGACATCCATATACCTATTGAATAGAGTTCCAACCAAATCCATGCCTACCACTTCATATGAGATATGGGAGGGTAAGAGACCGTATCTTAATTTTATTAAGATATGGGGTTGCCCGGCCTATGTTAAAAAGCAAAATCCGGACAAGCTCGAAGCAAGGTCTGTTCTGTGCAAGTTTGTAGGATATCCCAAGCATTCGCGTGGACATATCTTCTACCACCCTGAGGAACAAAAGGTGTTTGTTGCCCAACATGCCACCTTTTTAGAAAAGGAATTTCTTGCAAAAAAAATTAGTGGCGAGGAGGTAGAACTGGAAGAAGTTCCAGCAATACAAACTACGACAGATGATTTGGAAGAACCAGAGGATTCGATAGCTCCCAACGAACCTCAGCCTCTCCGCCGATCTAGTAGGGTTCCTCATCCACCTGAGAGATACTACGGTTTTCTCATTGATGGTGGAAGCGAGGATTGCATTATGGAGGATGATGACCCAACTAGCTTCAAACAAGTCATCATGAGTGGAGACTCTGTGAAGTGGTTGGATGCAATGCGATCCGAGATGGAATCCATGTACACCAAAAAAGTATGGACTTTGGAAGATGCTCCTGAAGGGGTAAAACCCATTGGGAGGAAGTGGATTTTCAAGAAAAAACCTGGTGTAGATGGGAAAGTGGAGACTTTCAAAGCTAGACTTGTTGCAAAGGGTTTTCGTCAACGACCAGGTGTGGATTATGACGAAACCTTTTCTCCAGTGGTTATGATTAAATCCATCCAGATCATGCTTGCCATTGCTGCATACCATGACTATGAAATCTAGCAAATGGATGTTAAGACCGCCTTTCTGAATGGTGATTTGGAAGAGTGCGTGTACATGACTCAGCCAGAGGGTTTCGTAGACAGTGGGAGCAGCAGAAAGGTGTGCAAGCTACTTAAATCCATCTACGGGTTAAATCAAGCACCGCGGAATTGGAACATCTGTTTTGATGTCGTTATCAAAGAGTTGTATTTCGTCAAAAATGTAGATGAACTTTATATATACAAGAAGGTGGCATAGAGTAAGGTTGTCTTTCTCGTATTGTACGTGGATGACATACTCTTGATAGGAAATGACATTCCTGTGCTGCAATCGGTCAATTTCTTCTTATCACATAGATTCTCAATGAAAAATCTAGGTGATGCCTCCTACATCTTGGGGATTAAGATCTATAGAGATAGATCTAAACGAATACTGGGATTGTCCCAATCCAGGTACATTGACACCATACTAAAGCGGTTTTGTAAGGAAGAATCCAAGCGCGGGTTTTTACCCACGATATCAGGACTCAATCTTTCCAAAAAGATGTCTTCCAAGACTGATTTGGAGAGAGCTCGCATGCAAGGGATACCCTATGCTTCGGCAGTAGGCTCTATCATGTATACGATGCTATGTACCAGACCCGATGTAGCATACTCACTAAGTGTAGTGAGTAGGTATCAAGCAGATCCATGAGAGAGTCACTGGACAGCTGTGAAGAGCATTCTCAAGTACTAGAGAAGGACTAAAGAGATGCTCTTGGTGTATGGTAATGGAGAACTCCATGTGGAGTCCTTTACCGATTCGACCTTCCAGAGTGATAAGGACACCTCTAAGTCGCACTCGGTATTTGTCTTTACCCTCAATGGAGGGGGTATGCTGGAAGAGTTCCAAGCAGGAAACCGTGGCAGACTCGACGATGGAGGCTGAATACATCGCTGCCAACGATGCTGCCAAAGAGGCTGTCTGGATGAAGAAGTTCATAGCTGAACTTGGAGTGGTTCCATCCATTGTGTATCCAATACCTTCGTATTGAGATAATAATGGAGCGGTGGCTTTGGCCAAGGAATCCAGGTCCCATTAGCGATCCAGGCATATTCTGAGGCGGTATCACCTGATCCGGGAGATAGTTGATCGCCGGGAGATCGAGACCAGGAGAGTTGACACGAAGAATAACACTTCGGATCCACTCACGAAGGCCATTCCCCAGATACAGTTCCAGAGACTCTTCGGGATGCTGGGTATGCGATACTACAGCAGCTGGCCCTAGTGCAAGTGGGAGATTGTTAGTTGTATGTATGCCCTAGAGGCCATTATTGTACATATGATGTATATTATATTGGATGCTTGGATATATATAGATAGGACTTTCTTGCTCGATATGATAGTATGCTATCTGGTTGCTCTTTATCTTAACGTGTATACTTGTCTCTTGATACTGTCTTATGGTTACATGTTGGTAAAGCCCTTAGGATGTGTACTTAACTACCAGGATTATGATGCAGATGGGCCATGGTAGTCCATAAGTTCATCCTTTAATGTTCCTAGTCGTGGGTGTATCGAGACAGGGCATCGATATACCAGTGTAGACTAGCGTATACGCTTCTCGACCCATGTGATGGGCGATGGATGTTCCCATATCCATTGGTGTTTGACATCAGAGATGGTATACGGGTGCTCAGTGGAGACTGAGTACACTGGAAGGACTCGCCGAGAACTCCTAGATGGTATTATACCTGACGTCAGATAGCAGTTCTCTGGTGACATTGGTACAGGTTAGTCTGTAGACCCGAGATCGTCATAGAGTCTTGTGTGATTCCTACTGTGCTTTGATTTCCACCTTATCACGTTCAAGAATACGTGCAAAACGGTGGTTTTTGGGTACAGTCCCAAGTCACATGGAGGCAATGAGCGATAGGAGGGGATTTCGTCTCTCCCGGTATTGGGGGTAGATGTCATGCAGTGCTCGATTGGCTATACCTGGAAGTTCCTGACCAGGGCTGATTTAGAGATTTACTGATAAGTGTTATCAGTAGTTTCTCAACCCGTTATGAGCCTCATATCGGCACGACTTATCAAGTTACTGGGGTCTGACGTTTACCACCCCTAGATGAGATATGCGACATATTAGACGAAGAGACCGGACTGTACGGTAGTGTTACCGACAGGCTTTACAGGAGCTAGAGCGGGCTTGCTTGTTGATTTTCTGATCGCTCAATACCCGGGTAGCCATTACATCCAGCCAGTACCGCTGACGGCTTGTGGGTGTTTGATATGATCATCACCTACTGCCGGCGTATTGGCGAGTCTTTAGAGTCCTACATAGAGGTTTTACTGGCTCAGGAAAAACGAAGTAGGAGCACATATGTGATATGTGCGGGACCGAGAATAATACGAGTATGTGATACCGTATTCTATTCTCGCGATATTTGTATCGGTCGGTTATATGTGATATAGCCGGGTTATCGAATCAAGTGTTGATTCGATAAGATGGTACATATTATATTAGTCGGTTATATATGATATAGCCGGACTATTAAATCAAGTGTTGATTTGATAATTTAGTGTATAATTGTATATTTGATATACTAGTTTACATTAACTAATATTAGCTCACTTAAGCATTTATTTTCTCACATGTGCACACTTAATATATATGTGATATATATTAATTGTGTTTTCTTTTGTGTCATGGTTGTTGATACACACTACATGGGTGTATGAGACTTACACCATACTAATTATAATGTGGGGTTTAAATATTTAAAGTAAATTCAAATTAGTGGATAATTAGTCACATGCATGAAGCTTGTAGAAGCTTGTGGATGCATTGACTTAGTCCACTCATTTTGTTTTACTTAAAATATTTATTAACCTAACCATTATAATTTAGCCATGGTTATGTCTCTACATGAGTTAGCTATATGATACAAACTCACCTATGGTTGATTCTCTCACCTCATTAGTTCATTCTCATCTCTTTGCTTCATCTTCTTCATCCTTTGAAAAAAGCTTGCTAGGTTTTTCCAAAGTGAGAAAATATTGTGAGAAAAATAAAACTAAAGTGAGCCCACTTCCTACTTATCTACTAGATTAGCACTTTAGTATAGGGTGTTAGCTTCACTAATCTCTCATTAGTGAAGTAGTAGCTTGAGTTAGTGTCTCCTCGACGTAGATCATCTTCGGCCTCGAAGACTTCAAGCAAGATCGTTCTTTTCACCTTGAGAAGCCATGCAAGAGTCCGGGAATTCTATGATCGCAGCGAAGGGACCACTACAAGGAGCCATTGAAGTGAAGGACCGGTCTACAAAGGTTGTATTCCGTTATCACTTAGAAGTAAAGATATTTACTTTCTAGTTTAGCTCCTAAAACTCTAGTTAGATCCTTGGTTAGAGTTGTTTGGCACACTAAATTTTTAAATATAGCATGTTTGATGCCTTGTGAAACCTTGTGGTTGTGCCTAAGAACCCAATAGAACCAACTTCCATAGGACCAAATTTCTCCTTTTTGGCATTGGAAAAATCTTTGATGTGAGACAAATGTTGCACTTCAACAGAGCCACAACTTCTGAAATTTTCATATCATAATTCCCATTTGTAGGGACATGGTATGAATGAAGATAATTTCTGACTTCATAGTCAGAAATCAGGCTGAGGAGTTCGCACTCGTCTTTTTCAAAAACTTTTGGTTTTGGAGGCATAAGAAGTATGTATCTTCCTACTCTGAAATATTCTACCTTGTCTTATTATTTCACTTATTTCCTTCTGTAATTAACTAAAATATTCAAAAAATAAAATTTATTATATACTACTGACACTTTTCTTTTGTTTTTTTTTTTATCTTTATTCTATTTTTTGACTTAGCCAATATTTTAACAACCAAGTTACTTCTTTTCCTCTTCCGTTTTGAGCATATTCCCACCGGCTACCTCCTTTGATGGTGCCTAGACACCACCTACTTGTTACTCACCAAAGCGATACCTATAGGGATACACGTGTACGGGACTTTATAAAGGCAGCTTTAGCAAGATACGCCACAACATCGTTTCTTTTTCTATCTCGAGGTGTATGGTCGACGAATAAGATTTAACCCAGTTGTTTATCTATTGACTTGATCATAAAAATAAAATTATATAAACTACAAAAAATAATTTCAATAGCATATAATAACATTTCTTTTATCCGAGCAAAATACAATTTTCCCCAGTTTCTTCCACCATTTCTTTTTTTCTGGCAGAATGCTCAGGGCTTCAATGAAAAACTGTTCTGCTGCCTTTGAATCTTGATCTTTCAAATCAATGTCCTCATTACATTGCATAAATTCCTATGCTTTCTCGAACTTCATTATTTTCCATATCTGGACTGATGGGAAATAATCTGCATATCTCTTCTCTTCCTATGTGGCATGAATCTTGATAATAAAATTTTTGAGGAGATGGTCCATTGGTTGAGTTAAGAAGTCTATCACTGTTTTAGGCAGGTGATAAGCTTTTGACTCTTGCCTGAACAGATACAGGATATGGATAAATCCTGCTTCTATAGCACATGTAATTTTGTTAAGGTCTTTGTAGAGACCTATCATGAAAACTCGGCATGTATCCTAAAAATAACAATCTTTTTTATCAAAGGCTGCCAATTTATCATCTCCCTCCATATCTCTGAATGTTTGGAGGACCGCGTCTGCTGGGATTAAACCCGAAAGATGTCTATCAAGAACATTTTGAACTTTTAGATTTTTACCCAACCTATTTTCTGTTTCCGTCATCCAGTAATAAGTAAATAGAGACACCTTCTTTTGGATCACCCAGGAAGAAAACAATCCTTCTTCAAGGATTTACAAAGCGTTACAATGATCCGATCTTGATGCCCACTCACAATCCTATGATCTCAAAAATTAGTACCGATTAGGCTTGAGAATTGTTTTGAGAGTGTATTGAAAGTTTTAAGGCTCTTTTGAGAATGAAGAAAAAATATGAACAATTAAGGCACAAGTAGAATTTTTGCACAAGAACAAGAGAGAAAAATTAATTGATTAAGAAAGTGTTTGATTTCTTGGGGTATTTATACGAGTGGAAGGGTTTCCATTTTGTAAACAATCATAACTGCTGTTTCCCCCAATCAGAGCAAGACTCTGTTTGAATTTCAAAAATTCAAAATTTTGAAGCAACGCTTCAAATCCCGTGCGCTGCGCGCAATGCGCCGCGTGTCAAAAGTTGATGCGTCAGTACAGCGCCCGAGGCAGCGCAACCAATCAGAGCAAAGCTCTGTTTAAAACAAAAAGTAAAGGAAGCAACGTTTCAGTTGCGCAAACGATGCGCTGCGTGACACGTGTCTGCGCAGTTGCGCAAGCACAACTGCGCAAGCGCTGCACTGCGCGACACGTGTCGGCGCAGTTGCGCAAGCACAACTGCGCAAGCACAGTTGCGCAAGCGCTGCGCTGCACCACACGTGTCTGCACAGTTGCGCAAGCACAACTGCGCAAGCGCTGCGCTGCGCGACACGCGTCACGCGCTGGGGCGTTGCGCAAAACAGAATTGAAATTTTAAAGAAATCTTTTCTGTTCTTATTAAAACAAGAAGATTTTCTTCTGTAAAACAGGAGCCGTTGGATCAAAGATCCAACGGTGGGGAAAATTCCCCAAATCACTCAGAGAAAGATCTCTTAAACAAATTTAACTAATTTATGGGCACTATAAAAAGGACCCTAGACCTTAATTCAAAGAGAGGAACATTTCGTGAAAAATTAAACAGAGAAGACTCTGAAGAATTGGAGAAAGAAATCCTCAAGAACAAAGAAAAAGGTAAAAAACCTTTAGAAAAAGAGAAAATTCTCTTATGAACAGATCATTGATCTGAGAACAAGATCTAGGATCTCTAATGAAAAGAAAAGAAAAAAATAAATAATAAACAGTGCCTTGCACTTCTTTTTATGAACCATTGGTTCTGAATCTAAAAGATTCTCAAGATAACAGTGCCTTGCACCTTATATGAACCACTGGTTCTTTAGAAAACAAGAAAAAACTTTTTTTCTCTGATCTGAAATTGATCCAAAAGAATAAGAACAGTGCCCAGCACTTGCCAAAACTACGCTATTGCGCAAGCTGCCAGGAAGCGCCACGTGTCAGCAGTACAGCAGCACAGCTCACTAACGCAGCGCACTGCGCTGTTGCGCTTGCGCTCACCAGAACGTGACACGTGTCTCCTCCACGAGCGCTTGCGCTCATTAATTGCGCAAAGTACCTGACAAGACATGTGGGACACTGTCAGGGTATCTAATGCAATGCATTATTAAAGGGCAGAGCCCAATCAAAGATCCAAGGGACCAAATAAAAATGCTGCACATTATTTTAAAAAGGCAGAGCCCAATTAAAAAGTCTAAACAGACCAAAAATAATGCTATGCATTATTTAAAGGGGCAGAGCCCAATTGAGAGGTCCAATGGACCAAAACAAATGCTCTGCATTATAATAAAAAGGGCAGAGCCCAGTCAAAATAGGCATGAATAGCCTGAAGTAATGCTATGCATCATTCTAAAAAGGGGAAAGCCCAAACAATGGCCTAACAGGCCAAATGCAAACAAAATGTGAACATTTTCAACTGGACTTAGCCCAATCTTGGCCGTAAGTCCTTAAATAAAATTGACTGAGCACAACTCTCTCTTAAATCAATTTATATCCGGTTCGAGGGTACATCTCCGAGCTCCTCTGACAATTATCGTTGTAATCCTTCAACGACGTCAGAGAGGTGACGGGTCCCGACGACCACATACGTCAATATCGGACCGAAACGTCCTTAAACTAATATTGGACCGAAACGTCCTTAAACTAATATTGGACCGAAACGTCCTTAAACTAATATTCGTCCCAAAATGGGAATATCGGACTGAAATGTCCTTAAACTATTATTGGACCGAAACGTCCTTAAACTAATATTGGACCGAAACCTCCTTAAACTAATATTCGTCCCAAAATGGGAATATTGGACCGAAACGTCCTTAAACTAATATTGGACCGAAACGTCCTTAAACTAATGTGGGACATGGACTACCACGTCCCTAAACTGGAACATGGACCACCACGTCCCTAAACTGGCGATGGACCACCACGTCCCTAAACTGGAACATGGACCACCATGTCCTTAAACTGGAATATGGACCCCCATGTCCCTAAACTGGAACATGGACCCCTACGTCCCTAAACTGGAACAATAGAGCCCTCAAATGCTCTTTTGTCGGATCTAAACGGTCCCGTTTAAGTTGATCTTAGCCTCAAATATGGCTAACGTATCCTTAAACATTCAAACAGACTTTAGTCCCAAATTGGATTATAGATCCTCCAATCAACTTTGGTTCAAGGGTACATCTCTGAACTCCTCTGACACACGTCGTTGTAATCCTTCAACGACGTCAGAGAGGTGATGAGTCCCGACGGCCATACATGCAATGGACCACTATGTCCCTAAACTGGAACAATAGAGCCCAAACGCTCTTTTGTCGGATCTAAACGATCCCGTTAAGTCGATCTTAGTCTCAAACTGGACTAACGTATCCTTAACAAACGTTTAAGTTGATCTTAGCCTCAAATATGGCTAACGTATCCTTAAACCAAAACTAAACCCAAATCTAAGTAAATACGGATTTGGACTAATCCACGTCCTACGGGCGACGGCATTACTCAGTCTCCGTATACAATCCACGGGCAAACATAAACAAAACAAACACACACGACACGAAGTGAAATTCTGGAGAAGGAGAAAGTTGTTACCGCGATGCGGTAGCGTAATTAACTGCAGGGGCTTGCGCCTGCAGGGAAGTGCGTCCCCACAATCAAAAACCCCTCAAGCGAGGGGGAATCTGACGAAATCTGCTACATCGGCCGCATCCGTCTAAACCTCCGATATACGGTGCCATAAATCAACTTGGCATCTTCGGAGAGGTGGACGGATAAAACCATATAACATCTGCCCCGAATCTCAGCGTCAGGATACCGCGGTCCTGTGCGCCGTCTTTCGGAGGGGAACAGATTCTGGCACGCCCGGTGGGACCTTTTCCTCTTTCCACTCCACACTTCGTGTGTCGTCTTCGCAAACCAATCGCGGTTTGTTAATGGTTGCCTTCGGATTTCAAGTTGCTAAGATTTGGTCTTTTGCCTGTCGCAGAACTCAAGATTCAATGGCCTCTAATTGCACCAACCGCTCGAAGTGCCGCTACAGCGGACGCTCCACCTCCCCCGGAGGTGTAGCATATGGGCCCCAAGCGGCCTCCTTCCTCGCTCTGCCTTTGGATTTCAAGTTGCTAAGATTTGGTCTTTTTCCTGTCGCAGAACTCAAGATTCAATGGCCTCTAATTGCACCAACTGCTCGAAGTGCCACTGCAGCAGACGCTCCACCTCCCCCGGAGGTGTAGCATATGGGCCCCAAGCGGCCTCCTTCCTCGCTCTGCCGGTAGACCAGGTGACCCAGGCCACCACCGGCCTGTTTTTCGGGACCATGATCCCGCCAACAAGCTTCTCTGTGCCAATACCTGCACCGGAAGTGAACAAAAAGTCGGTCTTCGACCGGCTCACTGCTACGACGGCCCCTGTCAACGGGTCGCCCGCTACCAAACCGACAGCCTCTGTTTTCACTAGGCTGGATCAGAGCTCTAAATTAGTTATCCCAAGGAAGGCAATAACTGCTGCTCCAGAAGTCGTCAAGGCGGCTTCCCCTGTCAAAGAATCAGTCTTTTCAAGACTGACGATTCCTGCTCCTGCCCTTGCTCGAGGATCCGTTTTCGACAGGTTGAATATCACCCCTCAAAAGACAACTTCAGTCTTTAAGAGGTTAACAATAGCGGCGCCTCATTCAGACAAGGGGCAAAAAGAAGATGTCTCAATCTCCGAGCCAGTCCCAACGGCTCGTCATGCTCGACGTCGCCATTGGCAACGAGTGAGGAAGGCAGGGGGCAACTCCCCCTCAGGGCTAACTCCACCGGCTCCAGTGGTGGAAGTCAATGCTGCTGTTCCAACTGGGAACAGCTTTGAACTGCTGAGGAGGGTACAGATGAACTCTCCAACCGCTACACTGAAGAGATCTCCTCCACCTGCGGAGAGAGCTCCAGAAACGAAGCTAGAGCTGTCCCCTCAACGGCTGTCCTAAAAAATATACAAGGTTTGGCGAAGGGTTCAAGACTCCGTGATCGACCCAGATCACTCTCGTCAACAAAAGAAGACGAAGGGGCAAAAAGGAAAAGACCGTCCTGTTGAGCAGCAAGGGACAACGATCGCTAGGGTACCCACTGCAACGGCCCCTTCAACTTCAACGGCCCACAAAAGAAGAAGGCCAGAGAAAACCCCTGCGCCGATGACAAATATCCGAGGTGGTGAACCCAAACGCCCTAAGTCAGGGGGCATTATAGTTCATACCGTCTACATGGCATCTGGTAAAGAAGACAGCCGCATATCTACGGGTCATCGACCGCTTACGCGATCAGTGACCAAGGCGCAGGAGCAGCAGCAGAAGCTCCAAGAAATGATGAACGCTATGGCCGCACTTACAGGGCCAAAAGAAAATCCTGAAACGTCCTCAGATGAGCGCCAGGAGGAAGAAACCGACGCCGAATTTCTTCGTCGGATATTGGAGAAGAAGGACAAAGAGGCTGCTGAACAAGCAGCCGACATACAGCGTATGGGCCTTCTCTTCCAGGACATGATAGGGATGATGATACAACAAAATCTTCCGGCCGAAGAGCCCCCGATCGTGCTTGGAGACGATAGGGGAGAGACATCAAATCCTCCACCAGCTCTGTCGACGGCTAAAGAGGATACAATCTCCAAAGCTGATTTGGACGAGTACATCGCCCAACAAATACGGGTTCATCATGCGACCGAAGAAGCCGGCCAGGTCGTAAAAACAGGGCGACCATATCCAAGTTGGTATGATCAAATCAAGTACCCGCCAGGTTATACAATTCCCAAGTTCCATGTCTACAAAGGGACGGGCAATCCTCATCAACATATTGCCCAGTTCAGGGCACTCTGCGGCAACACCGGCGGTGATAACAAGCTGTTGCTTCGCCAGTTTGTTGGACGCTTATCAGATACGGCGTTCGAATGGTACTCTGAGCTCCCGAACGACTCTATTAAAACCTTCGCGGAGATGGAGCTGCTGTTTACTCAGCGTTTTGCAAGCGCCAGTGAACGCACCCCGATGACGGCACTAATTAACGCCAGGGTAAAACCAGGCGAGACATGGGTATAATACGCTATACGATGGCGGAACTTGTGGTCGAAGTGCGAACAGCGCATTGAAGAAGCTCCCGCGGTGGGTATGTTTGTGGGAACCCTTGATCCCCAAACAACCATCTCACAATTTATGATGTTTTTCAAGCCAACTACCTTCCAGGCTTTGATTGACAAACTAGCGCAAATGGATCAAATGGGCCATAAACCCCCTCTTCCAAGGCCGGACTCCCGAAATGACAAAGGGAAGGGAAAAGTGATCGTCGTCGCTAATGCTCAACAACAACCGAGCGACTCAAAGCCGGTTGCTCGTCAAAATAATATGCGCCCGTACGTACCCCTTGAGGATAGGATGGGACGTCCTTATTCCTTTCCCCGCGATAAAACGAGGAGGTTGTTCGAGCTAGCGTTGCGCAACAGACTCATAAATCTGCCGGATCCAAAACGTCCGTTGCAACCAAGTGACGTCAGCGAGCCCAACTACTGTCCTTATCATCGAGTACTAGGCCATCCGATCGAAGATTGCTACGTTTTCAAGAATTGGCTCGAAAACCAGTACCGACAGGGCAAGTTCGCGTTATCTGACAAATGGAAGGTGAATCCCCCGCAGCCCCACACCTCTAAGGGGACGAATATGCCGGGGGCAACATGCTCCGTCATTGAAGAAGCTCCTTGGGAGGTTGTATTATCAGCCAAGACAAAGAGGATGCTAAACGATCTTCAGACATGTCTAGCGATCAAGTGGAAGAACCCGTTGGAACCGCAGGTCATTGAAGGGATGTTGAAGCCACGTCCAACTCCAAAGACCGATGGTGGTGGTTCAAGAACTTGCAGCCAGCCGTCAAAATCTTCGAAAAAGAAGAAGAAGAAATCTAAGAAGCCCGTGAAGCCTGACGACAAGCGCACGGACTTACAAAAGCAAATTGACGCGCTGGATGAATACAACCAAAAGGCACGGACTCCCATTACGCTCCAAGAGTTCCTCAATCACGTCTTTCAAGAAGAAGAAGAGGGAGAAAGTTCATCGGATGAATCCGAGGAATATGTGGCGAGCTGTCATATGATTTCCCATTCGATCACGAACGATGAGGAGACTCCTTGCACCGAAAAGCTGGGGGCAGATCCTGAACCAAAAGTTCTGGGGCCATCAGATGAAGTAATTGACGCATTCCTTAATGAAGCTCGGTTGAAAAGTAAAGCTGATCGGGAGCGCGAGGCGGCTATATTTGAAAGGGCCAAGCGCCAGCGACTTGATAAAGGAGCTGAGACGATCCCGTTGGAGCTAAACACCTCCGCTACCGACAAAAGCCAATTCAAGATGAGGAAAAAGTTTGCTAAGGCCATGTCAATGGGCATGAAGCTACCATCTTCTGAAGGAAACATCGCCGGTGAAGTGGAAATGCACCCCTCTTATTGCTTATATCATCGGAAGATTTCGCACCCCACTGAAGAGTGCAAAGCTTTCGATAGATGGTGGCAAGGATATGTTGCTCATCGACAACGCTTTAAGCGGGAAAAGCGTAAAACTCGTCGAGAGCAAAGAAATACGACCGAAGGGCTTAAAAGAACTACTGGCGATTGTTGCATGGTTAACACCGGTAGATCACAAGTGCCTACATTCGGGAGTGATTCTGATGAAGAGCTAGAACTTGCCCCTCTCTTTAAAGAGTCCGCTTCGAGAAAAGAAGAAGAACCGAAGGTTTACGAAAATATTCGGCTACGTAATCGCACGCTGCCCGAAAAGAACCTCGGACCCTCGAACAAAAAATATAGAGGGAAAGAAAAGGCCTTTGAAGATATCGTCTTAGATGACCAAGTGGTGGAAGAGCTAGCTGCCAAAGACCCGCCAAAGAAGAATAAGGTGGATTACAACGTTTTAGCACATCTGAGTAAGCTGCCCTCACAGCTCAGCATTCTTGACGCCCTTTTGCTATCAAAAGAGGCAAGAGATTCGTTGATTAAGGCGCTCCAAGACCCAGAACAATTCCAAGCATGCCTGGCTGAGAAAAAGATGAAGGATGAATTGGAGGAAGTGCACACGGCCGATGTTACTTTTGGCGATGAAGACCTTCTACTTGGGACGTGCGAACACAATCGACCTCTCTATGTCTCGGGATACTGCCATGATATAAAGATAGGCAAAATCCTGATCGATAACGGGTCGTCTGTTAACCTACTCAACGTGCGGGTGTTAAAAGAAATCTGCATAAGTGTCCAGCACCTTGCTCGTGACAAGATCACCATCTCCGGGTTCGACTCCCAGTCATCAAGAACTCTTGGGTCTGTGATACTGACGCTACGCTTCGGACTACTCGTCATGGACGTTAAGTTCCACGTCATAGACGCCAAGACATGCTACAACGCTTTGCTCGGCCGACCATGCTTACACGAGTACAACATCATCCCTTCTACACAACATCAGTGTATGAAGTATTTTAAGGATGGTTTCGAGTATACCGTGACGGGAGAGCTGAACCCGTTCTTTGTCAATGAAGTCCGCAAATACGAAGATGCCAAATACTTCTTACCGGATTTCGAAGACACAGAAAGGTGTCACAAGCCGGAGAACAAAGCTAACGCCACCATCCCTGTCTTCGGCAGTGATACCGAGGAGGAAGAGGAGATAGTGTATTCGGGTCCGCCCCAACACAACAAGCTAGGACCGTCCACTCCTACGTTGATCTTTGGTAGCGACTCGGAAGATGAGATCCATGTTGTATCCTCTGCTCGACCTTCCATACGAACATTCGCTGACGAAGAGCAAAGCCTACAAGTCGCCATGGTGCCGCTTAAACACCATAAAGAACTGGATGCACTTAATATTTACAATGTAGAAGAGCTGCAAACGTTCTATATCCCTCCCAGGCGAGAAAGCGAGAAAGAAATTCTGTTCTACCGCTCTGAAGAAACCAAGGTGGAAAAAGAAATCTGGCATGGCGCGGATCCTACGCTCGACAGGCTTTAGCCTATCCGTCTTCCCAGATATTATACAGAGGGTTTGAAAAAGCTGCTGAAACGCCAGGGGATATCCTTCAAGCAGACCGTTCGAAAAGCCAAGTTCTATGACAAAGTCTGGAACGTTCCCGGGACTCAACGCAAACTGCCTAATGGGAGAATGGAAACAAAAGGGCTTGGATACATCCGGTCAAAGAAACGAGAGTTACTACCCGGCTGCTACGTCGTGTATGACCTTGATGAAGAAGCGGATGCTCAATGGGAGGACGCTAATCCTAAGCCAGTGAAAGTTCCGGATGCAAAAGTGCCCAGTTCGTCGTTCGAAGAACAAATGGACAAGCTTATAAGAGAAGCGGGTCAAAAAGTCCGAGACGATCATAACCGCGAAATGGTCATCTATGAGAAAGCCAAGACGCAACGCCTTCTCCAACAGGCCGTGAAAGATGAAAACGCCGCTCCATGTCAACCTGTTATAAAGAAGGCTCGGCGCAAAAGCAGAAATAAGTCGAACGGCCAAAAAGGCGCTCAACAACAACAAAGCAAGGCTAAGAAGCCACGCAAACGGGAGTTGAGCGTTATTGATCTATCCCTTATGAAGAAAATGGGTCGAGCATACTCGTTTCCTCGGGACAAGACGAAGAAAATACTTGACCTAGCTTTAAAACATCAGATGCTTACACTGCCGGGGTCTAAACACCCCGAACAAGCAGGCGAAGTCTCACACCCAGACTATTGCTTTTATCACCGAGTGGTAGGGCATCCTCTCGAAGACTGCTTCACCTTCAAGAATTGGGTCGAAGATCAGTATCAGCTTGGTAAGTTCGCTCTGTCCGACAACTGGAGGGTAACGCCGCCGCAGAAGCACGAACCCAAGGCTACGAAAGAAGAACCAGTTCCGCATTGGGATTGGAAGCGAATCCGTACTTGTCGCGTGATAACAATATCAAAAGAAGAGCCCGAGAACATGGATGACCTTCCCTGGTGCTTCGAAAATATCAACGATGAGGTGATCTCAGAATTCCCACCAGCGCCAAAAGAGCTGGAAGATGGAATCCATACCACTGCAGATAACCTTAAGAAAATTGAGTTGGGAACGGCGAATGACCCGCGACCGACGTTCATCAGTGAGCTGCTATCTGAAGAAAGGGTGGCTGCGTTAAAGGACGTGCTTCTACAACATAGAGATTGCTTTGCATGGAATTATTCCGAAATGCCGGGACTAGATCCAGAAATTGCTGTACACAGATTGGCGATATCCCCGGACATCAAGCCAGTTAAACAGGCACCGAGAAGAATGCGGCTCGAGCTTGAAATGAGTATCAATGCTGAAGTCAAAAAGCTAATCGACTCTGGCTTCATCCAGGAAGTTCAATACCCTAAACGGATCGCCAACATCGTCCCGGTGATGAAGAAAAATGGGACAGTGCGTATATGCGTAGACTTCCGGGATCTCAATAAAGCCTGCCCGAAAGACGATTTCCCAGTGCCAGTCACCGAACTGATGATAGACAACACGTCCACTCATGAGGTTTTCTCCTTCATGGATGGCTCATCAGGGTATAATCAGATAAAGATGCATCCCGAAGATCAGAAGCACACCGCCTTCAGGACTCCTTTGGGTATATTCTGCTACAAAGTGATGCCCTTCGGTTTAAAGAATGCCGGTGCCACTTTGTAAGTCGATGTAGTACACCCCAGTACTTGTGGGGAGGCGGAATTTACAAAAACAATCAAGTTTAAGGAACGAACATCGACTAACCGCTTATATCGAAGCTAAACAAATAATAACCGAACACATAGCTATACTAAACTATAGTGTTAAGGGATTATACCTATCGAAACTAGTCCTTCGTCTTTACGATCTCCTTGTTCTCCTCGGCCTTCTCTAGGTAGTAGACGATCCACCCGAGAGCAAAACTCCAAGCTAAACCTCTAAACTTGAGGCAACTAACTTTCTTGGATTGCTAATCAAAGAAGTTAGGATGAGATAGAGTGATGGTTATGGATTGTTTAGTCTAACTAATCCTTTGATCTCAACTCATGAGGTGTAAGGATTAGGGTTTGAAGATGAGAGCTTGAGGAGAGAGAATATGAGATAAGATAATAAGAAGAGAGAGAGTGTATCATAATATATTATGAAGCATTCTCATTTATCAACAAAAGAAAATGAGTGATGAATAAGCATGCTTCACAAATATCTAATGGTGATTCATTAAGCATGTGTCATTATCATTTATGGTGCAATTAATGATAATGATGAATCACCTCATGACTCACTTTCTTATCCATAAGTAACCTCCTTAGTCACATCTTCTAGAAGCTTCTCGTACAATTACGAGAACGCCCCTCTAATCCGCAAAAATACGGAAAAACTTTAGACTGTAAAAATCCAATAACCGGATACCAGTAACTGGCTTAAACCAAAGCCGACTGGTAAAAACTGTCCGAAAGTCGTACGCGCGTAAACGCACGTATGCGTCCGAACCCTTTGTCGCAAAACCATGCAACCTCTATATCGTTTCGCCTGGAGTAGGAAACTCTCTGTGTGGGACTCTAGAGACTCGACTACTACGCTGGCAGTGGGTTTAACCACAGACCGCAAGCGGCACTAGCTGTACGTAACGGTCCCCAGGTAGTTGTCGATAAGAAGGCCGATGAGAAAACCCATCCGAACTCCTACTGAGTCTGATGTGACAATCTCCATACAGTCCGGTCCGTTCGTCCAAGACTATCGCATATCGGGCCTAGGGGGGCGGCAAGCGTCAGTCCCCTAATAGCGGTATAAGTCGTGTCGGAGGGAAGCCCATTACACCCTGAGAAACTACTGGAACCTACCAGCAAATCTCGCTTGCCCTGGCCAGGGACTTTGCGTAATGGCTCTCTGACACAGCACGATATCTACTCCCAATACCGGGAGGGACGAATCCTGTCTAACCGCCACTGCCTCCAAGTGCTCGGGACTGCACCCAACTGCTACCTGTTTGCACGACTCCTTTGAGCCGTGGTAGGGTAGCAATCTAAGAACAGTGGGACACACTCGAGGCGAAGTAGCAGTGTCAAGTCTGCGGACTACGCTGTACTCATGTCACCTGGGAACTGTTCACTGACGACTGGTATCAAACCAACCAACAGTTCCCTGTGAGTCCTGTCCGGTGTACCCGTAACCTAACGAGCACCTGCATACTATCTCCAGTACGACGTACTGACGGCTGTGGGACAGACCATCTCCCCAACTGGGATGAGAAGCGTACACACCAGTCTACTCCGGAGTATCGATGCTCAGTCTCGATAATCCAACGACCAGGGACCTGAATAAGGATGTGCTTGTAGACTACCCAGCCCCCACTAGTGTGACTGCCATCACAACGCTGGTAGACAAGCAAGATCCTAAGAGCTCTATCAATACGTACACTCACATATTAAGATAGAAAAACCAAGTAGCATACTACCATGTTTAGCAAGACTGTTATATACATGTGAATATCCCAAGCTTCCATTAAGTAATATACAAGCTAGTATGATACAGTAATGGCCTTCTAGGGCATAAACACTAACAATCTCCCACTTGCACTAGGGCCATGTACTGGCATATCGTAGACCAATGATCTCGAGTAGCCTCTCGAACTGAATCTGAGGAAGGGCCTTCGTGAATGGATCAGCAATGTTCTCTTCTGAAGCAACTCTCCGAACCTCGATCTCCTGACGATCAATGATCTCCCTGATCAGGTGATACCGCCTCAAGATGTGTCTGGACTTCTGATGGGACCTTGGTTCCTTCGCTAAAGCTATAGCTCCGTTGTTGTCGCAATACAGAGGTATTGGATCAACTGTGGTAGGAACAACCTGAAGTTCTGTTAGGAACTTCTTCATCCAGACTGCTTCTTTTGCGGCATCGCAAGCAGCTATATACTCCGCTTCCATCGTCGAGTCAGCAACGGTGTCCTGCTTGGAGCTCTTCCAGCACACCGCCCCTCCATTGAGGGTAAAGACATAACCCGACATGGACTTGGAATCGTCCTTATCACTCTGGAAGCCGGAATCAGCAAAGGCCTCCAACCTGAGGTCTTTTCCGCCGTAAACCACGAACATCTCCTTAGTCCTCCTCAGGTACTTGAGAATGTTCTTTACTGCTATCCAGTGTTTCTCCCCTGGGTCTGACTGATACCGGCTTACCACGCTCAGTGCGTAAGCTACATCTGGTCTGGTACACAACATCGCATACATTATAGAGCCTACCGCAGAAGCGTAGGGTATAATAGACATGCGTTCCCTTTCCAAATCAGTCTTGGGAGACATCTCTTTGGATAGGGTGATTCCGTGACAAGCCGGTAGATTACCGCGCTTAGAATCTTCCATACTGAATCTTTTCAGTACAGTGTCGATATACCTGGACTGCGAAAGTCCCAACATCCTCTTGGATCTATCACGATAGATCCGGATCCCTAGAATGTAAGAGGCATCACCCAGGTCTTTCATGGAGAACCTGTGTGACAAGAATTCTTTGACAGATTGTAGCATAGGAATGTCATTTCCTATCAATAGAATGTCATCCACGTACAAGACGAGGAATACGACACTTCTGGCTACAACTTTACTATATATGCACGGCTCATCTGAATTTTTGATAAAGTCATATTCTTTGACTGTCTCATCAAAACAGATGTTCCAACTCCGCGATGCCTGCTTTAGTCCATAAATAGACTTAAGCAGCTTGCATACTTTCCCGCTGCTCCCACTCTGATTGAAACCCTCTGGCTGATCCATATAGACGCTCTCTTCTAAATTTCCATTCAGAAAAGCCGTCTTTACGTCCATCTGCCAGATTTCATAATCATGGAAGGCAGCAATAGCAAGAAGGACCCGAATGGATTTGAGTATAGCCACTGGAGAAAAAGTTTCGTCATAGTCCAAACCAGGTCTTTGACGAAAACCCTTTGCAACAAATCTAGCCTTATAGGTTTCCACCTGTCCATCTACACCAATCTTTTTCTTGAAGATCCATTTGCATCCTATGGGTTTTACCCCATCTGGAGCAAAGTCCAAAGTCCATACTTTGTTGGTGTACATGGACTCCATTTCGGTCCGCATTGCATCTAGCCATCGTACCGAGTCGCCGCTCTGGATGGCCTGCTGGAAGTCAGTAGGTTCATCATCATCTATGATGCAATCCTCTCTATCCCCGTCAATGAGAAAACCGTAGTATCTCTCAGGCGGATGAGACGGCCTACTACTCCTGCGGAGGGGTGCGGGAATGTTCTGTTCTTCTTGAACCTCTGGTTCTACCAAACTTTCAGTAACAGCTTGTGGTTCTGGAATTTCTTCCAGTTCTACTTCGCTCCCACTCTTCTGATTTTCTAAAAATTCAGTTTCTAAGAAGTGGGCATGACGAGAAACAAAAACCTTTTGTTCCTCTGCGTAATAGAAATAATATCCCTTGGAGTTCTTTGGATATCCCACAAGCTTACACAGTACTGAGCGTGCCTCGAGCTTGTCCACATGCTGCTTTTTTACAAAAGCTGGACACCCCCATGTCCTAAAATGTTTTAGACAGGGTTTCTTCCCACTCCATATCTGATATGGTGTGGTAGGCACAGTCTTGGTTGGAACCTGGTTCAAAAGATATGCCGCTGATTCTAGCGCATAACCCCAGAAAGATCACGGTAACTCAGCATTACTCATCATGGATCGTACCATATCCAATAGGGTTCGATTCCGTCTCTCCGATACACCATTATGCTGTGGAGTGTATGGAGGAGTAAGCTGAGAGAGAATTCCTTTCTCTTTTAAGTAACCTAGGAACTCGGCACTTAAGTATTCTCCACCTCGATCAGATCTTAGTGTCTTAATACTTTTGCCTGTTTGGTTTTCCGCTTCACTCTTGAATTCCAGGAATTTCTCAAAGGCCTCTGATTTATGCTTCATTAAGAAAACATATCCATACCTAGAGAAATCATCTGTAAAAGTAATGAAGTAGGAATAACCACCTCTCGCATGTGTAGACATTGGACCACATACATCGCTGTGTATGAGTCCTAAGAGCTCGCTCGCTCTTACTCCTTGTCCAGTAAATGGAGTCTTTGTCATCTTTCCTTTGAGACAAGATTGACAAGTGTCATAAGTTAGATATTCGAACATGTCCAAATATCCTTCTCTATGCAACTTAGTCAACCTTCTCTCATTGATGTGACCCAGTCTACAATGCCATAAGAAAGCTTTATTTAAATCTGGAGACTTTCTTTTTAGTGTGTTCTGGACATTGAAAATTTGGAGTTGGTTTAAAACATATATGCCGTTATTTAGAGTACCGGACCCAATCAAACCATGATTAAGGTGGATGTTAACAACATCTCTTACAAACGTGAAATCATAACCTTTATTTGATAACAAGGAAACTGATATGATATTACACGTTAAGCTGGGTACAAAATAACAGTTATGTAAAACCAAAATGTGTCCACTCGTCAATCCTAGGTGATAATCCCCGACGGACGCAGCTCCCACGCTAGCTCCGTTAGCAACCCTGAGGATCATATCACCTTCCTTCAGCACTCTACGGTTTCTCAGTGCCTGCAATGAATTGCAAATATGAGATCCTGATCCGGTATCCAATACCCAGGAAGTAGAGTTGATCGACAGACAATTCTCAATTACAAACACACCTGAAGTCGAAGCCACAGCTTGCTTCGGTTCCTGGTTCTTGGCGTTCCACGCCTTGCAATCCTTCTTCCAGTGCCCTTTCCTGTGACAATGGAAGCACTCATCCTGGCCAACTATCGGTACTGCTTTCTTTTTCTTTCCCTTCCCTCCCACCTTACTAACACCTCCTCTAGGTCTGGGTGCGGCCTTCTTCTTCCTTCCTTTGGCCCTAGCCTTGGACCCGGAAGAAGATGAACCGCCAACAAACATAGCGGGTGTTTCCCTTGCCTTCTGCAAGGTGCCCTCCGCACTCCTTAACATGTTCAGGAGTTCCGCAAGTTCAACTTATTTTCCTTGAAGATTGAAGTTGAGGATAAACTGGGCGTAGGTGGGAGGAAGGGACTGGAGAACAAGGTCTGTATAGAGCTCATTATCCAAAGTCGTCCCAAGGTCTGCGAGCTCTTCTATGTAGCCAATCATCTGTAGGACATGTTCACCTACCGATGACCCGACAGCCAACCTCGCTCGAAAAAATTTCTTAGAGGTCTCGTATCTTGCTATACGAGATTGCTCTCCATAAAGTTCCTTTGTATGGAGAAATATGCCATCTAGGGACATATCCTCGTGCCTCCTCTGATGTTCATTGTTCATCGAGGCAAGCATGATGCACTTGGCTCTCGCGCAATCTAAATCCCAGGTTTTGCGGATTTCCTTATCCGCATTGCTGGATTTGGGACCAGGGACAGCAGGTGCCGTAGCGGTGAGGACGTACCCCAGTTTGTCATAGGTCAAAGCCATTTTGACATTCCGCAGCCAATCTTTATAGTTTGGCCCCGTCAGTATATTTTTCTCTAAAAGTAACTTAAGTCCAGTCATTTTCAGGGTCGCTGCAATTAGGAGAGAGAGAAGAAAACTCTTTAGCATGATGCTCTTGCAAGTTTAGAGTGGTTTTTAATTTATCTAAACTGGATGGCTCCCACTGTTTCTCGAATCCTTCCTCAAACCATAAAAGAAGAATTAGCCAAGACTATTCTCACCGTACAATACTTGCTTAACCGTTCAGCCAGGCCGGTGTCGATACTTCGAAGGAGGTTTTCCAACGCTTTCGCGAAGTTCCTTAATTAAATAACCTCTTTTCTCTGGGGGCGTAACCCCGCTGACACTTTTCTGGACACCTACTAGGTTTATAGCATTGATCGTTAAGTGACGAATATCCTGATAAGTAGCATATACTCACAGTAGGATCGGGATCCAAATATCATCGTATGATAATGTTGAAGGAATCCTACCAACATTCATCAAACTCCAAATGGTATGCATCTCTTTGCAAATTTCAGTTTCTTTAGAAATTCCCGATATGGATTTTTGCCCCATGCTCTTATGATCTTGACTAAGGGCCAACAAATCATAAGTCACATGTCAAGTTCTGCCCATCATTATCCTGTTGATTTGAACCCATCCGTATACTCTTGACTAAGGGCCAAACAAAGTAATACGACTGTCCCAAACCAACTCATCTATCTATGCAACAAATGAATACCCCAGCAGCTACCAATCACTATGTCTTGACTAAGGGCCAAACAAACATAGCTTGAATACTACTGACCATTCATAAGAAATGACGGAGGGCTACGACTGGTTTTGGCGAAACCGTGAACGTAGTGAACTTGATATAACCGAAGGAACCTGATAGCTTTTTAAAAGGAGTGGTTAAATCTCCGCATTTAAAAATATCTGTTTTAAAAAATAACCGAGTGGTTTCTTTTAAATTGTTCCAACGATTTAAACTTTGGTTTATTTTCTTTGCATTATAGATAATGCGTCCCATCATTAACCTATCATTGCAGAAAACAACGAAAATACAACGTCCTCTTATGCCATCCGCATTCGCCACGGGGTCCCGTCATCACCCGTTAGGTTACTTAACTAACGACAGAGCGGGGGCTGGGCTAGCGCGGGTGTAAAACATAAGTGACGTCTAAATAGCTATCATAAATATAGATATTTTACATTCGTCTGACGCAATGATATACATTCCAGAACACAGATAAACAATATTGGATTTGCAAGCAATCTGTATTTCTTTTGAGCCTGCAAGAAAAGACAGATTACACAGTTGTGATGAATAGCCGTTACCCTACCCTCGACCCCTACGGGTACGGCAAACTACCCACCCGGCAGTCTGTGTACCCCACCTTGGGTCAGTCCTAGGAGCAAAAACAGTAAAATGAAATAATACAACGGTGGCTACGACCGCAACCTGGAAGTGCCCCGCAAAAATAATATTACAACAAATTACATTTACAACAAATGAATTAAACAATAACCCATTGCTAACCCCGGCTATACACCACAACAGTCCAATACAGTTTATATGCACAAACAGATATAACCATTTCAGAAATGTGCAACCCCCTGCCAACCGACATACTAGCAGTTGGGGAAGGTTTACGAACACATTAAACAATCACAGATATAATCCAATATGCAAATACTGTACAATTTCGATCGATTAAACAACATCAATATTGCTCCAAAATCTGCTCTGTTAAACAGTAACCTGAGCAATAATCAAACATCCCAGAAAACCCCAAACACCAGAGAGGACCCACCCATGAAAGATGAGCCCATGACTCGGCAACTCGGCCGTGGAAGCGCGGCGGATCGGTGGGATCCGCCGCCCTTCCGCGGCGCTTTAGTCGAATCATTGGCTCAAATTTCGTGGGTGTTCTCCTGGACTCATTTCATGCTTTCTGAACACACCTGAAAAATTTTTGGACTTCATTTTAAGTTCGACAGAAACTGATAATATTTAGGGTTTTCCGGCTTTGATTTTTCGTTCGAAATTCGTACAAATTTGCAATTAAGTTATTTATTGTTTAGCGAGGCTCTGATACCACTGTAAGTCGATGTAGTACACCCCAGTACTTGTGGGGAGGCGGAATTTACAAAAACAATCAAGTTTAAGGAACGAACATTGACTAACCGCTTATATCGAAGCTAAACAAATAATAACCGAACACATAGCTATACTAAACTATAGTGTTAAGGGATTATACCTATCGAAACTAGTCCTTCGTCTTTACGATCTCCTTGTTCTCCTCGGCCTTTTCTAGGTAGTAGACGATCCACCCGAGAGCAAAACTCCAAGCTAAACCTCTAAACTTGAGGCAACTAACCTTCTTGGATTGCTAATCAAAGAAGTTAGGATGAGATAGAGTGATGGTTATGGATTGTTTAGTCTAACTAATCCTTTGATCTCAACTCATGAGGTGTAAGGATTAGGGTTTGAAGATGAGAGCTTGAGGAGAGAGAATATGAGATAAGATAATAAGAAGAGAGAGAGTGTATCATAATATATTATGAAGCATTCTCATTTATCAACAAAAGAAAATGAGTGATGAATAAGCATGCTTCACAAATATCTAATGGTGATTCATTAAGCATGTGTCATTATCATTTATGGTGCAATTAATGATAATGATGAATCACCTCATGACTCACTTTCTTATCCATAAGTAACCTCCTTAGTCACATCTTCTAGAAGCTTCTCGTACAATTACGAGAACGCCCCTCCAATCCGCAAAAATACGGAAAAACTTTAGACTGTAAAAATCCAATAACCGGATACCAGTAACTGGCTTAAACCAAAGCCGACTGGTAAAAACTGTCCGAAAGTCGTACGCGCGTAAACGCACGTATGCGTCCGAACCCTTTGTCGCAAAACCATGCAACCTCTATATCGTTTCGCCTGGAGTAGGAAACTCTCTGTGTGGGACTCTAGAGACTCGACTACTACGCTGGCAGTGGGTTTAACCACAGACCGCAAGCGGCACTAGCTGTACGTAACGGTCCCCAGGTAGTTGTCGATAAGAAGGCCGATGAGAAAACCCATCCGAACTCCTACTGAGTCTGATGTGACAATCTCCATACAGTCCGGTCCGTTCGTCCAAGACTATCGCATATCGGGCCTAGGGGGGTGGCAAGCGTCAGTCCTCTAATAGCGGTATAAGTCGTGTCGGAGGGAAGCCCATTACACCCTGAGAAACTACTGGAACCTACCAGCAAATCTCGCTTGCCCTGGCCAGGGACTTTGCGTAATGGCTCTCTGACACAGCACGATATCTACTCCCAATACCGGGAGGGACGAATCCTGTCTAACCGCCACTGCCTCCAAGTGCTCGGGACTGCACCCAACTGCTACCTGTTTGCACGACTCCTTTGAGCCGTGGTAGGGTAGCAATCTAAGAACAGTGGGACACACTCGAGGCGAAGTAGCAGTGTCAAGTCTGCGGACTACGCTGTACTCATGTCACCTGGGAACTGTTCACTGACGACTGGTATCAAACCAACCAACAGTTCCCTGTGAGTCCTGTCCGGTGTACCCGTAACCTAACGAGCACCTGCATACTATCTCCAGTACGACGTACTGACGGCTGTGGGACAGACCATCTCCCCAACTGGGATGAGAAGCGTACACACCAGTCTACTCCGGAGTATCGATGCTCAGTCTCGATAATCCAACGACCAGGGACCTGAATAAGGATGTGCTTGTAGACTACCCAGCCCCCACTAGTGTCACTGCCATCACAACGCTGGTAGACAAGCAAGATCCTAAGAGCTCTATCAATACGTACACTCACATATTAAGATAGAAAAACCAAGTAGCATACTACCATGTTTAGCAAGACTGTTATATACATGTGAATATCCCAAGCTTCCATTAAGTAATATACAAGCTAGTATGATACAGTAATGGCCTTCTAGGGCATAAACACTAACACACTTAACAAAGGGCCATGACGAAGATCTTCGATGACCTTATACATGAAATCGTCGAATGCAATATCGACGACCTCGTAGTTAAAAGCAAATCATACGAGGAACATCTCGAGCATTTGAAGACTATATTTCAACGCCTTCGACAGTATAACTTGAAAATGAGCCCGCTCAAGTGTGCATTCGGAGTTTCCTCAGGCAAATTCCTGGGATTCATCGTCCGACACCGAGGTATTGAAATAGATCCGTCAAAGATCAAGGCGATCATGGAAATGCCTCCGCCAAGGACTCTCAAACAGTTGCGGTCTCTCCAAGGGAAGCTCGCGTATATACGGCGATTTATAGCCAATCTTTCAGGCAAGTGCCGTCCTTACAGTCACCTGATGAAGAAGGGAACCCCGTTCGTCTGGGACCAAAAATGCCAAAGCGCACTAGACGAGATCAAACAATACCTGCAGAACCCGCCGGTGTTGTCTGCTCCGGTCAAGGGAAAGCCCCTCATTCTTTATACAACCGCCCTCGAAGGTTCCTTAGGCGCATTATGGGCATAAGAGAACGATCAAGGGAAAGAAAGAGCACTCTACTACTTAAGTCGAGTTCTGCTGGGGGCAGAAAGCAACTACTCTCCCATTGAAAAACATTGCCTGGCGTTGATTTTTGCGATAACAAAGCTTAGACACTATGCGTTGGCGCATGAAGTCCGTCTTATTTCAAAGGTGGACCCCCTTAAATACTTGATGTCGATGGCCATATTGACGGGACGACTCGCTAAATGGGCCCTGCTCTTGATGGAGTTCTCGATAACATATCAACCTCTCAAGGCAGTGAAAGGCCAGGCCATCGCTGACTTCCTCGCTGAGCATCCGATACCGGCCGACTCTCCTCTGAATTGCGATCTTCCAGACGAACATGCGTTTGATGCGATCGACGGTGATGATACCCGATGGGAGCTTTATTTCGACGGAGCATCTTCCGTGAAGAAGCGCAAACAAAGTACCCCTATAATCAAATCGGGGGTAGGCCTCATCTTCGTGACTCCACAAGGAGGGATAATGCGTTTCGCTTTCTCCTTAACAGAGCCAAGGACAAACAATGAAGCCGAATACGAAGCCCTGATAGCGGGCCTCGAGATCGCCATTGACATGGGAATTGAAAACCTCCTCATATACGGGGATTCTCAACTAGTCGTTAGTCAAGTAAACGGTGACTACCAAACGTGCAAACCGGAATTGGTGAAATACGGTGAAAAGGTGCAACAACTGTTGACCCAAATTCCCTCTTATACTTTGGAGAACATACCGCGCGCGGAAAACAGCAAAGCGGACGCATTGGCCAAACTTGCTAAAGAACTGGCTGACGAGAACCTCGATGACGTTAGAATCGTGGTACAAAGCCGTCGAGTGTTTGCTCTAGCAGAAATATCTCCGGAATCATCCGAAGAAAAAGGAGCGAACGAGCAGACAACCCTACAAGTAAAAGATTGGGAAAATACCGAGGATTGGAGGGAAGTCTTCATAGATTACTTTAAAATCCCACCGAATGCCTGAAGAAGCGTCCACAAGACATCAGCTCATGAAACGAGCTCTGTCTTTCGCCTTCGTCAACGATACTCTGTACAAGAGGTCATTTGATTCTCTGTGGCTGAGATGCTTAAGACCTGACGAAGCGAAAAGGGTCGTCCAGGAAGTTCACGACGGACTCTGCGGTTCTCACCAAGCAGGCCCGAAGATGAAGTTGAAGATAAAACGGATGGGCTACTACTGGCCCACGATGATTCAGGACTGCCTCGAATATGTGAAGCAATGCCACTCATGCCAAATTCATGGGGACTTCATCCACCAGCATCCAAATCCACTACATCCAACGGTGGCTAGCTGGCCATTCGAAATGTGGGGGACTGATATAGTCGGCCCCATCGAACCAGCATCGTCTAGAGGACATCGTTTCATCCTAGCAACGACTGACTACTTCTCTAAATAGGCAGAAGCAGTACCGTTAAGAGAAGTGAAGACAGAAAATATCCTCCACTTCTTCAAGACGCACGTCATATATCGGTTTGGAACTCCGCGACGGATCATCTCCGATAACGGGCCAGCTTACAGAAGCCACAAGATCAGTCGCTTTGCGCAACGGCATAATATAGACTGGAGATATTCCTCGGTTTATAATCCGCGAGCTAATGGTCTAGCTGAAGCCTTCAACAAGACCCTGACGAAAATCATGAAAAAGACGGTGTCCCGAAATAAGAGAGACTGGCACGAGAGGCTGCAAGAAGCTCTCTGGGCATATCGAACTACATCTAAAACGGCCACAAACACAACGCCATACGCGTTGGTATTTGGGACGGAAGCAGTACTCCCCCTCGAGATAGAGTTACCCTCTCTACGAGTGGCAGTCCACTACGAGCTGACGGACGAAGAAAATGCTCACCTTCGGCTTGAGGAGCTTGACGCCCTTGATGAAACCCGGCTCACAGCGCAACAAAATCTGGAGGCCTATAAAGCAAAGATGACGCGCTCATATGAAAGATTGACCCGACCGAGGACATTCCACCAAGGCGAACTCGTGTTAGTGGTCAAAAGGCCTATGATCCCCAATCACGCCAAGCGGGGAAAATTCGAGCCAAACTATAAAGGCCCGTAATCATAGATAAGGTCTACCAGGGTGGGGCCTATCTACTCATGGACATGCACAGTGAAAGGCCTTTCAGGCCGATAAACGGTCGCTTCCTAAAGAAATACTACGCTTAATGAGCCACAGCCTAGGTCAATGATAGGTGACGACGACCATGTCCGCTCGCTATCTTCCTAAGATCAAGTTTATAAGCAGTAGCCAACCTCTCAATGTCGGACCGAAATGTCCTTAAACTAATAGCAGACCGAAACGTCTTTAAACTAATACCGCAGCATCCTTAGGCTGACAAGATGAATAAAAAAAATAAATAAAGAAAAAATATAATAAATAAAAACGGTATGTCCATAAGCAAAAAGGGCACGGATGAAAACCCGAAAGGGCTCCGCGAGAAAAACAGCAGGGCTACCGGCGAGTGTTCGTGAAAACCCGAAAGGGCGCGACCTCGTAAAAAAAAAGAGAAAAAGAAAATAAAAAGAATAAAAAAAAAACGGTATGTCCATAAGCAAAATGGGCACGGATGAAAACCCGAAAGGGCTCCGTGAGTAAAAACAGCAGGACTACCGGCGAGTGTTTGTGAAAACCCGAAAGGGTGCAACCTCGTTAAAGGACACTTATAGGGTCCTCTCGACCTTGTAAGGAGAAACCACCTGCGTGAGATCCTTACGACTCACAAAGATGCAACACACTTAGGGATCCCCATGATTCCTAAGGAGAAAATACACTTGCGATATCCTCACGACTCGTAAGGAGAACTCTCTTATGGGACCCTCACGGCTCATAAGAGTTGAAAGTCTTAAGTTATAGAGACCTAAACCTGTGCTTAAGCAACCCCCACAGCCTTCGATATTGCCTTACAAGTGGTCCAGTACTGGCTCTTGTATACAATCCACGGGCGCGAATAAACATTTCCCTAACCAAGTCTTATCCGTGACTGGGGATATGTTCGCATGACCCTTGTAGGTCCTCTCGACTTACAAGAAGAAAACCCTACTGTAGGATCCTTACGACTTAAAGATGAACATACACTTAGGAATCCTCACGATTCTTAAGGAGAAAATACACCTACAAGATCCTCACGACTTGTAGCGAGAAATAACTTTGTGAGACCCTTACGGCTCATGAAGTCAAAGCCTTAGTCGACAGGACCCTAACCCTGTTCGCTAAGCCACTTTTGTTCGACATCGACGGAAGCAGATGATGATTCGCTCCTGGTAATATCCCAGTTGTAGCGGTGCTGATGCCGAAATTGGCTTACGGCGAAAAGCCAGTAGGCCGCACATGCATACAAAATAGCCGAAATGATGGGGCAACCTGCAATAAAAAGCAGCAAGTAAAAATGTATGCATGCAAAATAGCCGAAATGATTGGGCAACCCGCAATAAAAAGCAGCGGGTAAAAATAAAATAAATAGCCGAAATGATTGGACACCGCGAGATATAGCCGAAATGATTGGGCAATCGCGACCTTCGCGATATAAAAGCTGAAATGATAGAGCATCGCGGAAATAAAATAAAAAAAAAGAAGAAATGATAAAACTTTTAAGATCACATCGATCCCTGTATACAATCCAAGGGCGTAAACAAAGAGGGAACCATACTTTCCCAACAGGCTCCGCCAGAAGACGAAGCCAAATCTCGACGGTTCAGTCCAACTCCGAAGAAACCAGTGTCTTCAGCAAATTCCTCGACTCACGGATACAAACACTCCTTGACGAGAGCCTCCTGATCCGTGTCGACTCGCAGAGCCACCAGTGCCTCCGTGGGAAATTCTCGACTCGTTTCAAACCCCAAGGAAACAAATAATCCTTAGCGCTTGGGAAACAAATAATCCCTAGCAAATTCCTCGACTCACGGATACAAACACTCCTTGACGAGAGCCTCCTGATCCGCGTCGACTCGTAGAGCCACCAGTGCCTCCGTGGGAAATTCTTGACTTGTTTCAAACCCCAAGGAAACAAATAATCCTTGGCGCTAGGGAAACAAATAATCCTTAGCAAATTCCTCGACTCACGGATACAAACACTCCTTGACGAGAGCCTCCTGATCCGCGTCGACTCGCAGAGCAACCAGTGCCTCCGTGGGAAATTCTCGACTCGTTTCAAACCCCAAGGAAACAAATAATCCTTGGCGCTAGGGAAATAAATGATCCCTAGCAAATTCCTCGACTCACGGATACAAACACTCCTTGACGAGAGCCCCCTGATCCGCGTCGACTCGCAGAGCAACAAGTGCCTCCGTGGGAAATTCTCGACTCGTTTCAAACCCCAAGGAAACAAATAATCCTTGGCGCTAGGGAAATAAATAATCCTTAGCAAATTCCTCGACTCACGGATACAAACACTCCTTGACTAGAGCCCCCTGATCCGCGTCGACTCGCAGAGAAACCAGTGCCTCCGTGGGAAATTCTCGACTCGTTTCAAACCCCAAGGAAACAAATAATCATTGGCGCTAGGGAAACAAATGATCCCCAGCAAATTCCTCGACTCACGGATACAAACACTCCTTGACGAGAGCCCCCTAATCCGCGTCGACTCACAGAGCAACCAGTGCCTCCGTGGGAAATTCTCGACTCGTTTCAAACCCCAAGGAAACAAATAATCCTTGGCGCTAGGGAAACAAATAATCCCTAGCAAATTCCTCGACTCACGAATACAAACACTCCTTGACGAGAGCCTCCTGATTCGCGTCGGCTCGCAGAGAAACCAGTGTCTCCGCGGGAAAATTCCCGATTCGTCTCAACTTGCAAAATGAATCCTCATGCAGCAGGGACAAAAAAAACTTGCTTCCTGAACAATGGGACCCTACAAGTCGATCTAAACGGTCTCTTGCATACTATTCACGGGTTTCACTCTCCAAAGTCGAGTTTCGACGAGGAGGGAAACAACCGCTTACGAGTCCTCTCGACTCGTAAGAGGGAAAAATTCTCTTATAGGATCCTTACGACTTATAAGAGAAAACCACACTTAGGAATCCTCACGATTCCTAAGGAGAAAACCCACCTACGAGATCCTCTCGATCCGTAGGGAGAAGAATCTCTATGAGACCCTCACGGCTTATGGAGTTGAAAAGTCTTAGGCAGCAGATCTGAACCTGCGGCCTAAGCCATCGCTATTTCTTAAGAAAGTCAAGATGCGTACTCTATTATCTGTTGACCATGTTTACTAAGGTGGCATGCTGATAATAAAAGAAAGAAAAGACGGAGAAAACGACACAAGACATTACAAAAAAATGTGTATCTTTTATTCATAAACTTGATTGAGTACAGGATACATTGTGCTAAAGAATAAAAAATATACATATACATTTTTTATTTACAAGTACAAACGATACAAGGAGAGTTACTGAGAAGGAAGCGTCTTAAGTAGCTTTATCAGTTGTTCGCACACTTCCTTCCATGCCTTTTCCCGATCGGCTACCACCGCCAGTTCGTCCTCTACTTGAGCCCGCTGCTGCATGAAGGATGCAAGCTGTTCCCCAAGGACCTGCTGAGCTGCTTCACGGCCTCGGGCATCACGCTCGGCGGCATTAAGCTTCCGCTTCAGTGCTATCCCATTAGAGATACGCTCCAGGAGGCCTTCAAAGACAGCTTTCACCTCGATAGCATTCGTCCTAACTTTAGCGCGCATGTGAGCAGTTGCGCTTGAGGACTCCTGACGTTTCTTCAACCGTAAAGCCGCTTCTTACTCCAAATGGCGGAAATAAGAAGTGCTTTGCTCGAGCCAGGCTGTCCGTTGGGTGCTTATGGCCAAAACTTCAGGGGAAGGACGCGTCGACTCCAACCGATGTAGGCAGGCCTCGATCTCCCTGCAGTAGTTAACCCAAGATTCGACGACGCCTTCGTTGTGAAAGTTTACGAGCGCCGCCAATATTGGGTTAACCTCCATAGCGAAATCTGCGGCAGAGGGGAGAGCGTCCACGTTAAGCTCTTCGATATACCCGCTCAGCATGCCCAAACTCATCACGGCATCCTTTGAAGATGGACGTTTCAAGAAGGGGCCTGCCGGTGAAAGGACGCGAGACTCAAGAGGGACCGGAGCCGGAACGACAGCTGAAAAGACAAAATGCGATTAAATGATGATTCAACAGATATGGAAAAAGCCATTGATAAGATAGTTTACTATACCGGTTGAAGCAGGTGGCAAGGCCGGAAGGGCCGGTGGCGCGACCGATCTTTCTTCTCCCCCTTCGATTTGTAACACTGCAGTCAGGATAAGAGAGAGTTAGAAATAATTCTATCACCAAAAAAAGAAAGGTATCAGTCGGGGACTATACTCACCAGCACTGCCAGAGGGAGAAGCGAGTTCAGATGGGAAGGAGAAGTGTGGGAGCAACACTTGATATAGATGATCAAAGAGCACTCCTGAAAAGACACAACAATACGACTTTAGTACACAAATTATACGTCTGAAGGATAGGATTAATAAATTGCAAATCCATACCTTCCAACATCTTAGATGGTATGAGAGAGGGTTGAGAGGTGACCACCGCCAAGGCAGTCGTTGAAGGCGCTCCCTCAAGCAGTAGGGCATCGGCGTTGGCTGCACCTGCGTTACGAAAAAGGTGAACATGTCAGAAAGGATTGTAAGGTAAAGAAAGACAGCAACTTGGGATTTACCTGATGAGCTGCCGGCTGAAATGGAGGCGACTCCCTCCTCCATTGACACGAGGCCACCGCTCGTAACCTCATCACCTGACTGGATAGGGACCGTCGTCGTGCTCGCGCGACCAGGAGACGGCAGAAGATCGTAGGCGGGGAGGGCAATGATTGGAGCGTTGCCGGACTCTTGGAAAGAAGCGGCTGACTCTTCCCCAAGAGTCGTACCCATCTCACCCGCTATTTCTTCGGGCTCCGCCGTCTCCATCGGCTCATCTACCGTCACCACGAGGTCACCAGCCTCAAGTGCCTCGTCTGCTACCACCCCGGGCTCAGTTGTAATGATCATTTCATCTGCCGCCACTTCAAGCTCGGCATCAACGACCCTCTCGGCTATAGGCCCCTCAACCTCCGCATCAGGCTCCATGGCCTCAACGATGTTGCCCACTGTCGGCTCGAGTTCAGCAGGCACCGCCTCCTCTGTTCCCCTGGGTTCAACGGTCTCCGCCTCACCCTTGGTCGGACTTGGCCCTGCAAAATAATATATATAAGAACCGTCGGCATTATAACTCTCACAATAAAAATTCTGAAAGAAATGTTACCTGAAATGGACTTATCATTTGCGCTTCGAACGGCACGCGCCACTTGTCTGCGAGTAGTGGATAGGGTGACAGGGGCCTCTCCGGAAGGAGTATCTGCCCGAGGGACGGTGCTTGGGCCCGCTCCCATAGCCAAAGCAGTCCGGCGTGCCTTCGCCTCGCGCCTCAGCCGCTTTCTCTCCTCCTGGGCCGTTGAGACGGACCTCACCAGAGCCTCTCTCATTGAGGCGTCCTCGTCTGTATACAGGGATGCCTCCAAGCTCTTCAAGGCATCTCTCGTCGATTTGTCAAGTCGAGGCTCTTGCAGCAGCCCCGACGAGACCGGAACTCCAGTGACGGGTTCCGGAAGGATCTCTTCGTCGATTGGTATAACCCCTAGAAAGAAACAAGGGAAGAAAGTCAGGTTGATCATCGAAAAGAATGATGAAATTTGTTTTAAGAAAAGGTGGGGTAGGATATACCGGCGCCCGCTAAAGCGCGTTTCTCCTCTTCCTTTTGGAAGGTTTTCAAAGAGGCAGCAATAGCTTCTTCAGTAGAGACACCTGTTGAAAATGGGGAAAAGTATTAGTCAAGAATAATGATAAAAAAATGCGATGAAATGGTGAAGAAAGCAGCTAATGATTACCTGACTTAGCGAGTTTGCTTAACATCGCTTCGAGCCTTGCTGATCGCTCAGAAGTTGCAATAGCGGCCGCCAGATTGGTGTCTGCGGGGTCTACCAAGAAGCCCTTATTGCTGCCATATTCACTTATTCCTTTGGTAAGAGGGGCCTCAGGCTCTAAACTGAGGATCACGTCAAGGGAAACGATCGACTTCTTCTTCTTTTGCCCGCCAGCTCTATATGCACCTGGAATTGATTTGCGCTTGGCAGTCACATTGGGGCGGCGGGTCCCGATATCCGCTCCTGCGCCGGACTCTGGCGATATTACATTAACCGTCTTCGTGGGAGCACAGGACGCCTGTGGTGCATTCACCCTAGCAGATAGCGGCAATCCACGTGGGGGGCTCAACACGCGTGGTCGATCGACTCCGGCATCTTTTAGCGGAGGAATGACCGGAATCCTTGGCTTCAAGGGGGCCTTACGATCACCGCCAGGAGGCGCACCCCTACGGTCAACCAGCATGCGCTTCTCCGTTAAGATAACTGGGCCCATCGCATGCGCATACTAAGCCACGTACGTGTTGAGCATCTTAGGGACACAGCTGGGTTCGCTGATAAAGAAATAGGAACCCGTGTTAAGCCGTGTGAAATGGTGCATTGCATTCTTCATCCCCTCTCGGCTGACCACGGGCTTTTCCAAGAAAGCTTCCATCGGGATCCCTTGGTTGTAGCTCGATTGCTGAGCAAACTGGTGCGGGTTGTACCTCATAAAAAGTGTTGTCTCATTCTGCCTAAACACTAGATAGCCCGGCCGAATAGAGTAGAGGTGGAGGATTTCCCGAGCCTTCAATACGGGAGCCCCGTCCTTGAAGTCATCGCGCAGTGGCACTACTGACTTAGTAGTCTCTGAGCCTATGGTTATAACCTTATCCACAAAGGAAACCTTCGCTCCGACCAGATGTGGACGAAGGAGCAGCCCCCTAGACTCCCGTGAGGGTGCAACCATAATTGAAGCGCCGACCAACCGCATGACTCTCGGGAGTTTGCATTTCTCAAAGAACGGAGGAATCTTATGGACACCGAACACCCCTTGCACGTGCATCTCCATCCAGGAGGTGAAATAGTGCGTCGGGAAGTTAGCGGGCTGCACCCCAGGCTCACTAGCGTCCGCCGCTACGCTAAGTCCTTTATAAAGGTAGGCCAGCCCGGCGATTCCTACCGATAACTGCAAACCAGCCACCATCCGATGCGCTGGGTAAAAGACGGAGGGCCGCATGTGACGCGGGTGCATGGGGAGCGTAAAGCTGCATAGCCACAAGCCCAAGAACCCAATAAAAAAGGTCTCCTCATCCATGCCCGGGACGGCGATTTCTAAGAAAAGGATGATGGCAGCGCCGGGGAGATAAAAATCCCTTTGATCATTCTCCGATACGGGTCGGCGGTCCAAGCCGAAACCGAAAGGGTCATCGGGCTGGGCGAACTTCTCACTCCGCTCTGATAGGAACTGCGGGCGAATGAAGCGGGCAATAAAATCTGCGAAACTGACGCCCCGATCGCCCGATTCCAGATAGAGTCCTTCATAGATCTCCAACATCTTCACCAGGCCCGGATACTGATGCTGAACGGCGTTCTCCGGAGTCAGGTCAAACACCAGCGGCTTGGTGGCAAAAACGTATTCGTCAGGAGGTAGCAACTCCTCGTAATGCTCCCCCCTCATCGGCAAACCCGAGAGTTCGGCAAACTCCTCCAAAGAAATTGAGACCTCCCTATCCGTCATCAAGAAAGTGTGGGTGGGGATATTCCATTGTTCGATAAAGGCCTTGATTCACCACGTTGGAGGAGAGGGATACTCGAAGAGCGAGACGTAGACGGCCGAATACAATCCAATCTTCGTTAGATGAGTCCTTTTCGCCGATAAGATGTATCGGGCCCACTGCAAGTATCTGGCGGGCGGTCGCGGCACCAATCCAATATTATAGACCTGTCCCCAAGGGCGTGCTTCACCCTGACAGATTCGCCTTCCTAAAATATCTATTGCCGGCGGCGGCTGCACGGGAATAGCACCAATTGCGGGTTGGAGGAGGTCATCCGAGTTCCAATTTTTAACCTCCACGGCATACTTCACCGGTGGTTCGTCCGCATAAGGGATTGAAGTTATGGGCTCAGACGGCGTGGCGGAACTGAAACTACGATGACCTTGGATGATTTCATTGTACCACTTTCCCCACAAGTGAAGGTTTTTGTGGTCGGGGTCGTGATCCTTAATAAGAGCGAGCGCCACCCGGTCAACTGGTGCATGGGAAACCCTCCCTCCGAGCGAACAAATGGGAAAGACAAGTTGGCAGACATGTTTCTTGTAGAAAGACAAAAATAACCGTTAGTGTTCTAACGCTTGGCATTTTAAAATCTTACTCCACACTGTGATGAAGTGGGTAGGGGACCAAAGGGGGACCCACAAAATCTGGATGACGATGCATCATTTAATAAGACAATCCCATCATTAGATGAGACTGTCAATTCATGAAAAAGATCCACAAGAGAATATCCTCATTGATGGAAAATCCCTAGAGATAAGGAGAAAATCTCCTCTTTTAGAGCAAAGCTCTGTCACAGAGTGACATTTGTCAAATTCTGGTCTCAGGAGAACAAGATTCCTCAAAAGAGCATAGCTCTGTGGTAATAATGGAAAGATCCATCAAATTTTTTTTAACACTTAAAAGAATTAAAATTTTGAAATCTTGAAAAATCCAGGAAAACTTATAAAAAAATCTTCATTTTTCAGATCTAAAAAGATCTACATTTGATCCAAGAGCAAAGCTCTGTTCATGGGTTAAAACCCATGGACAAGATCTCTGTAGATCTGTAAGTTTTTGAGAGCAAGGCTCTGTTGATGAAACCCTAAAGGGGTTTTCTTTAGATCAAAGATCTATAAGAGCAAGGCTCTGTTAATTAAATTTATTTTAATTTAAATTACCTAGAGTGATTCTAAGTTCTGAACTTTGAAGTTCTTGGGGAAAGAACAAGAGCAAAGCTCTAAAAGTTCTTAAGCAAGAGCAAGGCTCTGAGAATCAAAATTCTTGAAAGTTGTAAGAATTTTCTAAGGACCAAGGGTCCTATTTATAGGCGCCTGCGCCCCTTCAACTTATCAGTTGATCCAAAGGCTGGGATCTTGCCACCGCTGCACTCACGTGCGCGTCACGTGAGCGCAACGGTAGGGGGGCATTTGTTTCCCCTAATCAGAGCAAGGCACTGTTTGAATTTCAAAAATTCAAAATTTTGAAGCAACGCTTCAAATCCCGTGTGCTGCGCGCAATGCGCCACGTGTCAGAAGTTGATGCGTCAGCACAGCGCCCGAGGCAGCGCAACCAATCAGAGCAAAGCTCTGTTTGAAACAAAAAGTAAAGGAAGCAACGTTTCAGTTGCGCAAACGATGCGCTGCGTGACACGTGTCTGCGCAGCTGCGCAAGCACAGCTGTGCAAGCGCTGCACTGCGCGACACGTGTCGGCGCAGTTGCGCAAGCACAACTGTGCACGCACAGTTGCACAAGCGCTGCACTGCGCGACACGTGTCTGCACAGTTGCGCAAGAGCTGCGCTGCACCACACGTATCTACGCAGTTGCGCAAGCACAGCTGCGCAAGCGCTGCGCTGCGCGACACGCGTCACGCGCTGGGGCGTTGCGCAAAACAGAATTGAAATTTTAAAGAAATCTTTTCTGTTCTTGTTAAAACAAGAAGATTTTCTTCTGTAAAACAGGAGCCCTTGGATCAAAGATCTAACGGTGGGGAAAATTCCCCAAATCACTCAGAGAAAGATCTCTTAAACAAATTTAACTAATTTATGGGCACTATAAAAATGACCCTAGACCTCAATTCAAAGAGAGGAACATTTCGTGAAAAATTAAACAGAGAAGACTCTGAAGAATTGGAGAAAGAAATCCTCAAGAACAAAGAAAAAGGTAAAAAACCTTTAGAAAAAGAGAAAATTCTCTTATGAACAGATCATTGATCTGAGAACAAGATCTAGGATCTCTAATGAAAAGAAAAGAAATAAATAAATAATAAACAGTGCCTAGCACTTCTTTTTATGAACCATTGATTCTGAATCTAAAAGATTCTCAAGATAACAGTGCCTTGCACCTTATATGAACCACTGGTTCTTTAGAAAACAAGAAAAAACTTGTTTTCTCTGATCTGAAATTGATCCAAAAGAATAAGAACAGTGCCCAGCACTTACCAAAACTGCGCTATTGCGCAAGCCGCCATGAAGCGCCATGTGTCAGCAGCGCAGCAGCGCAGCGCACTAACGCAGCGCACTGCGCTGTTGCGCTTGCGCTCACCAGAACGTGACACGTGTCACCTCCACGAGCGCTTGCGCTCATTAATTGCGCAAAGTACCTGACAAGCCATGTGGGACACTGTCAGGGTATCTAATGCAATGTATTATTAAAGGGCATAGCCCAATCAAAGGTCCAAGGGACCAAATAAAAGTGCTGCACATTATTTTAAAAAGGCAGAGCCCAATTAAAAAGTCTAAACAGACCAAAAATAATGCTATGCATTATTTAAAGGGGCAGAGCCCAATTGAGAGGTCCAATGGACCAAAACAAATGCTCTGCATTATAATAAAAAGGGCAGAGCCCAGTCAAAATAGGCATGAATAGCCTGAAGTAATGCTATGCATCATTCTAAAAAGGGGAAAGCCCAAACAGTGGCCTAACAGGCCAAATGCAAACAAAATATGAACATTTTCAACTGGACTTAGCCCAATCTTGGCCGTAAGTCTTTAAATAAAATTGACTGAGCACAACTCTCTCTTAAATCAATTTATATCCGGTTCGAGGGTACATCTCCGAGCTCCTCTGACACTTATCGTTGTAATCCTTCAACGACGTCAGAGAGGTGACGGGTCCCGACGACCATATACGTCAATATCGGACCGAAACGTCCTTAAACTAATATTGGACCGAAACGTTCTTAAACTAATATTCGTCCCAAAATGGGAATATCGGACCGAAACGTCCTTAAACTAATATTGGACCGAAACGTCCTTAAACTAATATTCGTCCCAAAATGGGAATATTGGACCGAAACGTCCTTAAACTAATATTGGACCGAAACGTCCTTAAACTAATGTGGGACCGAAATGTCCTTAAACTAATAATGGACCACCACGTCCCTAAACTGGCGATGGGCCACCACGTCCCTAAACTGGAATACGGACCACCACGTCTTTAAACTGGAATATGGACCACCACGTCCCTAAACTGGAACATGGACCACCATGTCCTTAAACTGGAATACAGACCACCACGTCCTTAAACTGGAATATGGACCCCCATGTGCCTAAACTGGAACATGGACCACTACTTCCCTAAACTGGAACAATAGAGCCCTCAAATGCTCTTTTGTCGGATCTAAACGGTCCCGTTTAAGTTGATCTTAGCCTCAAATATGGCTAACGTATCCTTAAACATTCAAACAGACTTTAGTCCCAAATTGGATTATAGATCCTCCAATCAACTTTGGTTCAAGGGTACATCTCTGAACTCCTCTGACACATGTCGTTGTAATCCTTCAACGACATCAGAGAGGTGATGGGTCCCGACGGCCATACATGCAATGGACCACTATGCCCCTAAACTGGAACAATAGAGCCCAAACACTCTTTTGTCGGATCTAAACGATCCCGTTAAGTTGATCTTAGTCTCAAACTGGACTAACGTATCCTTAACAAACGTTTAAGTTGATCTTAGCCTCAAATATGGCTAACGTATCCTTAAACCAAAACCAAACCCAAATCTAAGTAAATACGGATTTGGACTAATCCACGTCCTACGGGCGACGGCATTACTCAGTCTCCGTATACAATCCACGGGCAACCTCAAACAAAACAAACACACACGACACGAAGTGAAATTCTGGAGAAGGAGAAAGTTGTTACCGCGATGCGGTAGCGTAATTAACTGCAGGGGCTTGCGCCTGCAGGGAAGAGCGTCCCTACAATCAAAGACCCCTCAAGCGAGGGGGAATCTGACGAAGTCTGCTACATCGGCCGCATCCGTCTAAACCTCCGATATACGGTGCCATAAATCAACTTGGCATCTTCGGAGAGGTGGACGGATAAAACCATATAGCATCTGCCCCGAATCTCAGCGTCAAGACACCGCGGTCCTGTGCGCCGTCTTTCGGAGGGGAACAACTGCTAAAAACAGTTAATGACCGTTAAAAAAAATTCAAAATCGAAATGGCGTAAACAACTGTTCGTTTGAAATTCGAAATTTAAAAATAACTGTCAGAAATTTTTATATCAGACATCTAACTCCAGACGTCTATAGTTAAATTTTTTTTGGAGATGTTTGCCCTAGACGTCTCTATTTTAAAAACAGAAACCGCGTAATTGAAAATTTTCTTTAGCAGACGTCTGGAAGCAGACGTCTGCAGTTCAAATCATTTTTAAGAAGACGTTTGCTTAGATGTCTCTGCAGCAAAAATTGAGATTTGAAAAATGGAAAATTTCTTCTGCAGACGTCTATGCTAGACGTCTTCATTCCAAATTTTTATTAAGCAGACGTCTGGGCTAGACTCTGTAGTAGGATGAATTTTGAAATCAGTTTAAATTTTTAAAAGAATTTGAATCTAACGGTTATGTTAGACGTCTCTTGATAAGGAGAAGACGTCTTATGAATAGAATTGAATTGGAAAATGATTTCTATTCTTGTGAGATTAATACTAGACTCAAAGATAAAAAAAATACATCTGTGGACTCAATTCTTCGGTCTGCATTTTCTTGATTTGTTAATTTGAGACGTCTTTGTTTCTTAATGAAGCTTGCATCATGTTTTGTGCTTGCGTCAAGTCTTCATGCCATATAAACATTTTGAGCACGAATCTTATTGAAGGCAATCACTGCTTGATGTTAAGATATTGTGCTTGCTATAATCATGATTAAGAATTTGGAAACGCCGTCAGTAACATATGAATTTTATAAACATAGTTTTTTCTAAATGATCAAAATTCAAGATCGTATGACACAAGTGTCAACAATCTCCCCCCTTTTGATATTTAGCAAAAATTATTTTAAAATATTCATGATATATAAAAAGTGAAAATTAGAGTTAAATACTTCCTCTCAATTCATGCTCAGTTGAAAAAAATCTTTGAACTCATATTAGTGTCATACCACTAATACTATTTTTCAAGGAATACTCATGAAGGCAAGTGTTATAACTCAAATTTCATAATAAAAAATTGATATACCTATTAATATTGCCAATATATGATATGACATATGATATTCATGAATATTTTCTCCTCCTGTTTGAAAATAGCAAAAAGTTAAACAGAATTAGGAGTAAGGGGTAAGGAAATATGCACGAATAGATAATATTTTTGTTGAAATCCCATTTGAGCATAAGAATATACATGAATAAATAAACAAAGAGCATAATCCTTGAATAAGTCAATCATGATATGAAGCACCCATAACCATTCATAACCATAATAGAAATATGATAGGGTTCAAAAATACACATAATAATAGAATATACCAAACAAAATAGAAACTGATAAATAAGCAAACAGATACTCAAGACCGATCTTGCGGATTTTGTGGGTCTTAAGTACTTCCGTATGGCGGCGGAGGGGCAATATTAAGTTGAGAATAGAGATAGCTCATGTGATAATCAAGATAACCCTAATACGATCCACAATCATATTTTCAAATCCTTGATGGTCAAAGTCTTAAGGGGTTGCTTGAGTCGGAGCGTCGGGGGTGGGGGGTGGGGGTTTAGGGAGTACTTGAGGAGTTTGTTCGTTGTTGAGATGAAGAATCCAATTTCATTAAGCTAATGTTCCTAGCTCCAAAAGCGGCATTAGGCTTTACTATATCCTTCAATCCACGCAAATCGACTTTGCAATATTCTAGAAATTTAGTAATGCCCCGTTCATAGTACAAATTCCTGTGTCCATTTGCAAATCCCACATGCTATGAACTAAGAAAAGAGAAAGATTCACTCAAATTACTGCTAGGATACAATAAGTCATAAGCTTATGTCATCCATATAACGTCTCTCTACTTTCCGTCTTGAGGAATACGGTGTGGCTAAGGATGTTGGCAAGAAGCCGAGCACGAGTTGTTAAGGTTTTTGCTTGTTGATTATTAAAAAAATGGGGGTTATCTTGACCATGTAAAACCATCAAAATCTTTTCTTTAGTAACATTTTCTGAATATTCAAAATTGGACAAAGTGTTTATATATCGGCACCCTCATTCGGAATGCTTAATGCCTTAGCAATGTTTCCTGGAGTTAAATTGAATGTGGTGTTAATACTTGTGTTTTCAAGTTGGTGGGATCTTCGTTAGTGCCGGTGAGGTTAGTATAAAATAACTTGACGGTCATATTGAAAGTTGGAAAATCAAGAGTAAAAAATGGCATCTAATCTTGTCTTTCAAATAGGGCTTGAAAACCAAAATCTCTTAAATACTTAAACAAAATAATGGAACCGGTATAAATATGTTTAGAGATGAAAGATTGAAATCTCTTTTTACAATCATTTTCGAGAAAATGGTCTTCTTCTTGAGGATCCTCGGTTGAGGGACCTCTTCTCTTCTTGGGAGTTGATTGAGATGCCTTCTTCGAAGATGATTTCAGAGCAAATTCCTTATCTTTCTTTGGAGCCATGAGGATATGTTGAAGAATTTGTGAAATTGAGAAGAATTATAGGTTTTAAGATTTGAGAGAATAGAGGAGTGAAGGAAATGAGAGAGATAGATGTTTAAGGGTTTGAGAACTGAGAAGTTTTGGGGAAAATTCAAAAATAAAAAGGATAATGGACAGATAGGATTAAAGGAGTGATAATCAAATAATCAGATTTCATCTGATCAGTTCGAAATGGTGCTCGCACAGACGTTTGGTCATAGATACCAGATGTCTCTAGCACCAATTTCCAGAGCCAAGACTTGAACTGGAGACGTCTGGTTCCAAATTTTAGACGTCTTTGGTGTCAATTTTCAGAGCCCTATTTTGAACTACATACTTCTATTACAGAATTCCACAGGAAAAAATATTTTTTTCAGATATCTGATGCAAATGTCTGATATAGTTTACTTAGGAAGAGTGTTTATGTCTAGAGAACTTTAATAAAGTTTTATATTTAACATTACATGAAAAACACATATTAAAACAAACAAACACAATATATATAGAACATAATACAAAATACTACACAACACTTAAACTAAAAACAAGCACTAATATAAGTAATATTATCTTAAACTAATCTAATCTTCTTTCTTGAATTTCTCCATCACTTCTGTGTTTCTCTTTTTTATGATCATGTTGTCGGCTTGATCATAGAAGATAGTAATGTCATAGATAGTACTTGCCTAAAGAGTAAGACAAGTCCAGGCATAAGAGTATGTTGTGGAGGAATTGGTGGTGGTGGTGGTATAGGAGAGGGTGGAGCAGAGTGCTCGCTAGGATCCTCACTTAGATGAGAACTAGAGGGCTTTGACTTCTCCTTTTTGTTTAAACTCTCTTTGTTTTGAAAATTAATTTTTCTCTTAACACTCTCCATTGTTTTTATTAAAAGAAGAAACACATAGGTTTTTCAATTTTGAATAGAATTGAATCCTATTAATAGAAAAAGTAAAAACCATCCCAAAAGAAGTTTTAATAACTAAATATTAGGTTTTCTTACTTCTTCATAACTAAAACCACCAATTCATGTTTGAATTTAAATTTAAGATTTGAAGTACTTATTTAAATTTTTTTGTTTACAGATTAAGTAATTTAGTTAATTGTTCACAATTTTATTAATTAATTATTGATATATATAATAACAAAAAGAAAAAGTTAGAGCGGAAGACTGGTACAGACGTCTGATTCCAACATAATTTTTTTCTTATGTATATGCTTTTAAAGATATTTATAGCTTAAGAAATGACTAATTCGATCATATTGAATTCCCCTCTAACATAGGAAAAACTTGCTTTATCTAGAGACTTAGTGAATATCTCTGCAATTTGCTGGTCAGTTGATATATAATCCAAAACAATTTCTCCTTTATGAAAGTGATCTCTCAGAAAATTATATCGTATGTCTATGTATTTAGTCCTAGAATATTGATCCGCATTTTTGGTCATGTGAACTGTACTTGTATTGTCACAAAGTATAGGGATTTTTGAAACGCTTGTATTATAGTCTTCGAGTGTGTATTCATCCATAAACTTTGTGCACAATATACATCGGCAGCAATGTATTCTTTCTGGGCGGTCAATAGAGCCACTGAAGTTTGTTTCTTTGAAATCCAAGAGACAAGTCAGTTTCCTAAAACGTGACATCTGCCACTAGTACTCTTTCGATCTTTTAACTTTCTGGTATAACCAGCATCTGAATAACTGGTTAAGTGAACAAGTAATTCTTTGGATATCACACGCCTAAATTTATGGTTCGTCTGAGATATCTAAAGATTCTCTTAACAGCGGTCAAGTGTGACTTTTTAGGATTAGCCTAAAACCTAGAACACAACATACACTAAACATGATATCTGGTCTACAGCGGTCAAGTATAATAGACTACCTATCATTCGACGATAAATTCGTGTGTCAACTTCTTGACCATCCTTATTTTCGGTGAGTTCGGTGTTAGTAGCCATTGGTGTTTCACAAATCTTTACGTTTTCCAAGACAAATTTCTTTATTAATTCTTTAGTGTATTTGGCCTGACTAATGAAGATTCCATCATCCATTTGTTTAATTTGAAATCCGAGAAAGAACTTAAGTTCTCCCATCATGTTCATTTCAAATTCGTCTTGCATAGATTTGGCGAATTTTTCACAAAGACTTTCATTTTTCGCACCTAAAATGATGTTGTCAACATATATTTGGACTATATTAATATCTTGTTGAAAAGTTTTAGTGAATAATGTTTATCTACGATACCCTTTATGAAAGTTATATTTCCTAGAAACGTACTTAAATGTTCATACCAAGCATGGGGAGCATGCTTAAGATCGTATATTGCTTTTCTTAATTTATAGACATGATTTGGAAACACATGATTCTCGAAACTAGGGAGTTGAGATACATATACTTCCTCTTCTATTTGACCGTTTAAGAAAGCACTTTTAACGTCCATTTGAAAAACTCTAAAGTTTTTATAGTAAGCGTATGCTAGTTGGATACTTATTGTTGGGACTTGGCTCGCGCATGCCTTCAGTTGAAAGAATGGTTTAAGTTAGAAACGCGGCACACGCGAGTTAGGTCTCGTTTTAAAATATTTATAACCGCAAGTGCATGACTCGTTTGCTGCGAGTTAGCAAGTATGGATCGATCCACAGGAAATTGGTGATTAAGTGTTGTTATGGAAAGTTCAAAGAAAAGAATATTGGTTTGGTTTGCTACAAAAATACAGAAATATGAAACAAAGGCCTTGGCTCCAGCTTGGTCGAATGAATCGTGGCTATGCCTTCAATTCTCTCTCACTTGACCAACGAATCCGTTACGTTCTCACTTACTATTTAAGTGTCCAAGCATATAGTATTAAAGCAACTCATTAAGGATCACAAAGTATACAACATCAACAAACACCAATTAGCACATAAGAAGTTTATCAAGTTGCTTAATATTAAACTTGCTAAGTGAGTGATGATAGTATATGATATATGCTTAAGGAAGGATGTCAAACAACCACTAAGCAACATACCCTATCTAAATATCTTAGCAAGCTTAACACTAAATATTGATTCTAAGTTTAACATTGCTTAATGGAGATATTGAGAGAATAAACCATATGCTAAAGGTTACAAAGTAACCAATGAAAGGTACATGCCCTATCAAACAATAACCATCTTACAATCTTAAAATTACAATCAAATTGAGCACAATACATAACCAAAAAGAATGAAGGAAGGCTTAGCCATTTATCATCATTCCTTACCTTCACCATAGCTAAGAAACTACTCAATCATAATAACAAAATAATAAAAGAGAAATAAAGAGTATGAAACAAAGAATAAGCAAAGAAATTAAGGCAAATAAACTAAAACAAAAGAGTTAAAATATTATTAACAATTGGAGTGATTTGAGCTACAAGATTAGATTACAACTTCAACCTCCTTAATGGAGCTCTCAAATGAGAGCTTCAAGAGGGAAGAAGAAGAAGCAATTCATAAATCACACACCCAAAAAACTAACCCCTAATGCCATCCACCAATCTGCTATATATAGGAGTCTCAATACGCAAAAAGATACATCCAAGTGGTTTGATATGACAGTGATGGAGACAGGGTATGAACACGAGTCCAAATGGACATGCTTGGGCCGACTCAGGCGGCCAAAATAGGTGTTTGGTCAGCCCAATGATGGAGTTTGGTATCCAATTTCATACAGTGATCTTCTGACATCTCAACTTGTTTATTGGCACTTTTCTTTTCTTCTAAACTGATCTGGGTTGCACACTGGTGCTTGAAGTCAAACATTATGGTTTTCTTTTGTCTTTCTTCACATCACATCATTACCTTTCATTGTGATAATTGTGCCAAGTAATGATTTTTGTACCCACTTGACCCAATTGTCTGGCCACTTGCTATGTCATGTTGCACATTGTGATTTATTTTGGTGGCAAAAACTTTTATCTTGATCATTTGTCCGTCCAGTTGCAATTTTGGTCTGAATTTGTCACAAATGTGCAAAATATGTCTTGTTTTCAACTTAGTTTCCATGAGTACTTGAAACCTTTACTTATGTAGCAGTCATGGATTAATAACACTTGTTTATTAACAAAATGATACAGAATAGCCAATATTAAATGCAATTATTCGTAATGAACAAATACCCCCAAAATTATCTTTTGCTCGTTCTCGAGCAAAATTTATTTTCAAAATCTTAATCTTACTTTCGCAGGAAACACGATTGCACTGAGCATTTGCAACAAGCCGTTAAACATTTAGGTTATCTTAGAGGTGGAGTCTTTTCCCTTGAGGGTTTTTAGCGGATTACACCCACAAAATCCCGTCAAGCTAGTTTCGTGAGTTAACCATCGACTCTAATACTTAGATTTAGCATCTAAATTAGAAATTCTATCATCCTAAATTAGAAACATCCAACCCTTATTTTTCACACCTCACTCTTCATTTAACTTAAGCTCCTATACGTCTTTACTTGCTCGTGCGATAGGGTCGTTTTGTCTCAATTTTTTTGAATTAAAGTCTTCATGCCTCCATTTTATATGATAACATATTATTAACGTGCCTTGGTCACTTCGTAACAAACATTTGGCCGATGACTCGCAAACCAGATGATTTTAGGGTATCGGGTGAGAAAACACCCCAAAAGCTTCATATTCACACAGCCAAAACTTATTCGCATATATTTTTTCTTTTGTTTTGTTGGCACCCTTCAGTAGTTTAGAATACTTACCGTACGCAATTTTTTGTGAATATATATATATATATATATATATATATATATATATATATATATATATATATATATATATATATATATCGGCACCCTTCAGTAGTTTAGATTAACTACTATGCGCATCTTTTATTTTTTGGAGACATTTCAAACTTATCATCTAATTCTTAAAACTCACGACATGTGTAGTGTAATGCGAAGACGTACATTTGCTACCGTTAAACTCAAGGAGGGTTATTCTTTGGGTTTTCAATTTCTAATCCTAGGATTTAGTTGCTTCTAACCTACCAATCTTAATCGTGAGATTTTGAGTCTAAGTTTCCCCACTATCTAACTTGACGACAAAGTTTTTATGTTTTTGAAATTTTTTATGGGTTTCAAGTTTTTTTGATATTTTTGAATTTTTAATATCAATGCACCGCGGAATTTAAACATGATATATTGCGGAAATTAAACATGCAAAATAAAGGAAAAAAATATAGGAATGGAAGTACTGAAATGCAGGAAGTATGCAAATGCAACTATATGATATATACAAGAGACCGCTTCTATTCTCACCCCCAAACTTATTCTTGACGATGTCCTCATCGTCGGCCCCGTCTCCGGTTGCTAGATTTATACATATAAGGTGAGCTTTTATTCACAATCTAGCAAAAATAAATCTAAGAATTAAGAAAAAATGCTAGCTAATTATAGTAATTAATAGTTAGAAATTGTGTTAGTCCACAAATTAGTACCGACCATTCAAAATTTTTGTCAATGTAAGATCAGGGCTAATAAAAAAAAAGTATATGTAAAAGAAAAAGAAAATGTTAGTGTAATAGTTAGATATTAGTGTTGGGTATGGGTGCATGAATGTAGAGATCAGAAAACGTTGAAGATGAAGACGATATTTTGAAGGAGTCGAAGAAAAGTTTCTCGGATGAATTCTAGTTTCAAGAATCATGTGCTGAGTTTCGTAATCAAGTTCGTCTAAAAACCGGAGTTCATCCTCAAAAAGTTTATCAAAGGAGAGATCCCTAGGATGTTTCAAAAGTAATCGTGACTCAAACTTATCAAGAATATCAAACTCATCCGTATAAATTTTCTCAAAACTCGACGGGAAAGAGTATTTGTCAATGTTAACTTTTTCGCTATACTCCTCTACAATCATATTCTCATCAATATCACCACAGCTCTTATCTCCTAATTTATGTTCTCTCTCATCACAATTATTTATGGGTAGGTCTATGTCATCCAAAAATGTAGGTTTCTATTCTAGATTTTTTTCAAAATTTTTATCAATTGGTATAACTAAAGTCGTGAGTTCCTTATCATTGATTTTCTCGAATAGTAAATCAAAACCATACCCAACAAATTCATAATTCTCCCCCTCAATTTTTTTTCTATAATCAGTCAGTGCAAGAATCTCGTCGTCAGATACTTTATCAGTTAAATCATCCTCAAGGCCATAAGTCATTGGAGGCCAAATTAGTACCTAAAGGTTAGTGCTCGACCAAATCGGAGGATTTTCTTGCTCGTCCTTGTAACACTCAGTCAAATCAATCATTATATTTTCATCATCATCTATGAAATAATCAAAATTTGTTTGATCATGTATTTCACTCAGTTGATTTTCTAGCTAAAAGATTTCACCATTATTGATTTCAATTTGACCGTGTTCACTCCTGAGAATCTATAGAGCTAATTGTTTCACTTGTTCGTCGATTCTAACCAATGATTCGATTGAGCGTGAAATAATTGATCAGATTGTTGTATGAACATGGCTAGCATCAAATCCGTTTGATCCTCGACTGAAATCATCACTTCTAAACTCTTATCTAAAGTGGTCAACCTAGAATCCATCTCACTATCAAACCCTATAAATATGAAAGTTGTTTCGGGAAAGGAGGGTTGTGATGGAGGCGATGCGTAAACAAATATATGGTTAATCTTTTTCTCTAAGTTCTCAATCAATTACTCTAAGTTTGAAGTGGGATTGAGTTCAAGAGTGGTAGGTGATAGATTGATATCAAAATTCTGACACGGTTGGTTACACCCTAAGAAAGGATAGTTTTTGAGAATATGGGAAGAATCTTGGCAATTGGAACAGAAGAATTGTAGATGTGTATTAACAAAAGAATTTGGATCGTGAAGAATCGGATTAAAATGTGTGTCACCCATATTTACAAGTATCACAAAAATCACAAAAAAAGAATATCACACCCCTAATCAATCTAGGCTACCTTAGATCAACTCGACCTGCTCAAGAACTTGATTTTTAAAGTAAAATTATGTCGAGAATCAGACTCAAGATATACTGTTCAAGAAACTAGGTAAGTGCGGAGATCAGGAAGGTTTTCCAACGCTTTCGTGAAGTTCCTTAATTTGAAGTAACCCTCACTCTTTTCGGCAGTTGCGTCTTTCACACTTTCCTAGACTCCCCTTGAATAATGTACCATTATGTAAGATTCTAAACACAATAAACTTGTTCTAGTGAGCGCGAATCCTTAGAGGCTGAGTTCTAATTGATTTTAGGTTAATGTGGAGATGCAAGGATGCTCAGTTTGTGATTTGTGGGTCATGGAAAGGGTTTATGAAATCCCTCATTGTATCTTATTTGGGGGTTCTCTTGACCTTAAAGTCCGTATTAAAGTATGCAATGTGCAAATCAATAATTTTTTTTCAAATCATCAAACAATTCTTTTTTAATTAAGTTTAAGCGCTGCAACCAAATACGGGTTAGTTATCTTTACTTTTGCGGCAAATTTACAAAAAATCCTTGATTGATGTGAAAAATTGTATTTTGTGGTTTCCTAATTACCACAATCAACACGGTCGCATAAGCTAGCTGCGGTGAGTATGGCTCATCCACAAGGAGATAATAACATTATACATCTTGTTTTAGACGAGTTAAATAAAAAGGTTGAGTTTTGTTTGTTTTAATCTAGATGAGATTTAAAAATTAACGAAAATAAACTTATTAGGGTTTTCGGATTGGATAGTTCGAGTGATGGTATTTTAATATATTCCTTTAGCCTTTTATTAAATTGATTCTAAAGTAATAGCGAGCAACTTAGATTAGGGTTCTTAGAGGGGTACTAGTGAGTTCCCTCTATTGACCCTTGTCCTTCCATTGATCGCTCTTATCTCAAGCCTTCAACAAAGCAAGTATATTTGTCACAAATTTAGGTCGCAATTATCATGAAGGGATAGAGCGTCCAGAAAGAGAGTATTAATACTCACTTTGCTAAAGTTCAATAATAAATAAAAAGATAAACAAAGGAGAGTATAAGGGATTTTTCCATCTCTCATACTACCCTTTCCTAAAGATTCTAACAAGTAAGAAATTACCCACCCATTAAAAATAAAACAAACAAATAAAATAGAAGAACCAAAAATAGATCGAAAAGGAATGAAAAGAAAAGCTAGCTTCTTGGGCCCTTACGAAGGCAAGGAACAACCATCGAGCTGTTGGATATATGTAAGCCCTAGATGCCATTATATGATAGTGGATGTATCGGTATGTGTATATATATATTCAAAGGACATTCTTGCTCGACATGATAGTATGCTATCTGGTTGTTCTTTATCTTAACATGTTCACTTGACCATGCATACTACTCATTTGGTACATGTTGATAAAGCCCTTAGGATATTTGCTTGACTACTGGGACTATGATGCAGATCATACTAGTGGGACATGGGTAGTTTATAAGCATATCCTTGAAATGTTCCTAGTCGTGGGTGTATCGAGATGGGGCATCGATGTTCCAGAGTAGACTAGCGTATACGTTACTTGACCCATATGATGGGCGATGGATGATCCCATATCCATTGGTGTGGTGACACCAAAGACTGTATACGGGTGCTCAGTGGAGACTGGGCATATTGAACGGACTCGCCGAGAACTCCTATATGGTATTATATCTATCGTCGGATAGCAGTTCTCAGGTGACACTGGTACATGTTAGTCTGTAGACCCGAGATCGTCATAGAGTCTTGTGTGTCCTTCCACTGTACTTTGATCTCCACCCTACCACGGCTCTACCGAATCGTGCATACAGGTGGATTTTGGGTACAGTCCCAAGGCACATGGAGACAATGGGCGATAGGAGGGGTTTCGTCTCTCCCGGTATTAGGGGTTGATGTTGCGCTATGCTCGATTGGCTATAACAGGAAGTCCCTGGCCAGGGCTGATGAGATTTGCTAATAAGCGTTATCAGTAGTTTCTCAATCTATTATAGGCTATATACCGGCATGACTTATTGAGTTATTGGGGTTGACGATACCATCCCTAGACTCGATATACAGCATATCTGACGAAGAGACCGGACTGTACAGTAAGTATTGCCAGTTGGATAGATGGGAGTTTTGACAGGTTCGCTTGTGTTTCTTTTGATCGCTCAATACCTGGGAGCCGTTACGTACAGATTATGCCACTGACGGTTTGTGAGTATGTGATATGATCACTACCTACTGCTAGCGTATTGACGAGTTTTAGAGTCCCACAAAGGGGTTTCCTAGCTCAGGCGAAATGATGTAGGGTGCATATGGGATATGCGCGGGAGCTCGATTAAATGCGTGTATTTCATACCGTATTTTAATCGGGCGTTTACTATTGGACGGGTTGTATGTGATATGACCGGGTTATTAAATCAAGTGTTGATTTAATATTAAGTCCATTAGCTCATTTATTAAAACCTATTTCTTTATGATGCTTGCATGAGTGTATGTATATATTGATATGGATGCACACATGCATGCATACATGTATCATGGTTGATGATACATTGGTGATGGCAATGCAAGACTCACATGGTAACATATTTATATATTTTGATTATTGAGAAAAGCAAGATGGGAATAAAATCATGGTTGACTTTCTACACTTTTCTCTTGTGTTGACTAAAGTCAAAACCATGGTTTCATTGCCCATTGTTTTTGTAGCCCATGGTTTTGCTTAAACTCAAGTCTCAAAATATCTAGATATTTTGTAACCATGATTAGGGATGAGATAACCCCCTCTCTCTTTCTCTCTTGATTATGATTATTCTCACTTGAGTCAAGTTTAGCCATTCTCCTTCTTCTTCCTCATTCAAGCTCTCTAGCTTTTTCAAGTGAGTGAAGAACATAAAAGGAAAAAGGTTTTTAAGTGAGATCAAAATCCACATCACCAATTTATATTAGTATAGCCCACTTGTGTAGGTTGTTTCCTCCACTTCCATTTGGTTCAAGTGAAGCTAGGAGCTTGTGCAAAAGGACTCCGTGGTGGATCGTCGTGGACTTCGAAGAAGTCAAGCGGACCGGTCCAAACACTAAGTTGATCCTAGGATTCATAAGAAGAGGTCTACAAAGGTTGTATTACTTACCTCTTAGTATTAGACACTTGTTAGTATGTGATACTAGTTATTGTCACCCTAATTTTCTAGTTCGATTCATGGTTGGTTTTGTTTAGCACCCCCTAAATTTTTATTATAGGATGTGTGATGCAACCCAAACCCTAGGCATGGTGCTAAGCAAACCCTACAGTGGTATCAGAACCAAGCTAGAAACTTAGTCGATGTTAGAAATATTAAGAAACCGAAACAACTCCGAAATTTCGATATACTGAAACCCTGAATAATGCTCTCTGTCGATTTTTAAATGACCTCTAAAATTTTTTAAGCAACCGCAGAAGCTTGCATATGATGCAACTGAGAACACTGGAGAAAAATGAGGCCATTCCACCGGTTTTCACCCTGTGAGACGCCCATAATTTCTGGCCTGGCCGACCCCAAATCCCCTTCTCTGCCTCGTTTTTCTTGGGTGCTCTGGTTTGTATATTTTGGGGTTTCAGGTATTGTTTGTTTAGCCCAAAATTTCATGTGATATTAATTTTGTTTAGGGGCTAATTCAGAGTATTTCGTAGTCGTAATTTTAACATTGTTTTAGGTAACATGGACGGCGTTTAACAGTTTGAACGAACATCAAACACCACCTCATTAACTCACTGGAAATTTTCCAAGTGTTGGAATTTTCCAAGTTAAAGATATTCGAAAGATCGTGCAAGTAACCCTATAGAACCTCTAGAAGAACGTAACCCTAACTCGATTCTATGACCATGGAACCGCGGCCAAACCTCAGGGTTTGCCGTAGTTCTGTGGTGCCATAGGTGAGGCAAGGGTTGACCTTTTTACGGTTGGTCCATAGGCACTGTAGCATGTTTTGGGTATTTTATCTTTGCTCAAGTATTGAGCTCTCGGGGTAATTTGTGGGTGTTTGTTGATTCGATCGAAACGTTTAACATCGTCTAGATATTTGTGAATGTGATACAATAATTGAAATCTACACTAATTAGTTTTGTGAAAAGTAATTAGTTGCGTGTAAATATAACATTTTGGCCTCGGGTGGAATCGGGAATCCTGTTGAATTACCCGACTTCTTTTGAAAAGGTGTTTTCATATATGAGACCCAAATATAAGATTTGTATCGTTAAATATGAAATCCAGAATATGTGATAATCCGGGTTTATGATGTTTAAAGGCAGTGATGATTCCAATTGTTGTAGTTTTTCACTTTCTTTTCTGCGACCGTAAGTGTAGTATGTGGTGTATCGCCGGTTTTATTGCTATACATCAACGACAATTGGGGTATGCATACTTACTTACGTTGATGATATGTGATATTATGTGTTGCTGAGATATGATATACAGGATCGTCGTGATTGAATGGCCGAGGGTTTTATGTGAGATGAGAGTTTTTCTTTTCATTCATGTAAAATTTATTGTATGTAATATTCTTTTTTTGGGGCACTTCCGGGTGGAGGATGATGTCACCATTGTTGTATATTATTTATTTTTCTGCATTAGGATAGACCCAAGGTGGGGAGCACAAGTGACCGGGTTCTACGGTCCAGTGGGAGGCCATCTCGAGAAGTTGTGACTGGGTCTCCTAACTCTAGAATTGGAAGGGTCACTTGCCGCTCTCGTAAGGGTCTAGGGACGTGGGCTTGGCTATTCATCGCGACCGTGGAATTCGTATTTTCTATTGTTGGCTAAATACAAAATACGGACCTCCTAGAATATCCTATATTTTCATATATGTGCTTCTGCTGTTGATATTCTGTGATGTGATCACTTTATATGCTGAGATGAATGATGTATTATATATATGATATATAATAAACGTTGCTTATGTTTTGCATCCGCGCTAGTCCCGCCTCGCTATGCCGTTAGTTAAGTAACCTAACGGTACATAACGGGACACTGTGGCGAATGCGGATGGCATAAGCAAACGTTCTATTTTGTTTCTTTTCTGTGATGGCTTAAGAATTTAAATGATGAGACTACATTAATAAAATTAATGTAAAGAAAAAGGAACCTAAAAGATGTTGTAGAATCTGATTTGAAACCTACTCGGCTTTTTGTGAAAAATCAAGTTTTCAAAGTGCGGAGCTTAAGCCACTCCTTTTAAAACCATTAGATTCTACAACGATATCAAGTTCAAAGCGTTAAAGGTTTTCTTAAAAACCATTCGTAGCCCTCCGTCATTTTAGGAAGTAGAGTACTTAGTATTCGCGCTGCGTATTTTGACTATAGTTAAGGCGTAGTGTACGGTAGCTAAGTGATGTCTTTCTACACAGCATATGATGCGATTAGTCAGGACATTCATATGATTATGTTGACTATAGTTAAGGATCATATGAGTGGGTCTAGTTAATCACAAAATGACGGGAAGAACTTGACTAGTACTTATGATATGTTGACTATAGTTAAGGTCATGAGTGCTAGGGGTAAAAACCATATCGGGAGTTTCAAGAGTTGAAATTTGCAATGAGATTGCATACCTTCTATGTGATAGTAGGATCCCGATCCCACTGTGAGCAAGAGTTGCTCCCAGGAGAGTTTTGCACTTTACAATTAGCTAACCAATTAGGTGTCTAGAAAGGTGTCAACGGGGCTACGCCTCTGGGAAATTGAGGTTTATTTTAATTAGGTCCATGCGAGAGCACGGGGAACTTCCCTCAAACTACCGGCACTGGCATGGCTAAACGGTTAGCAAAATTGTAGAATGTAATTAATCCTGGCTAATTTTCTTTTTAAGGTTTGAAGGAAAATTTGATAAAAGCAGTGGGAGATATCGATTAGATAAGATAATAACCAATCTGATCTTTTCAATAGCTTTCGCTGAGTGTATTCTTTTCTCTCTCCTAGTGGCAGATAACCATGACTGGACTTAAGCTACTGTTAGAAAAAAATAAGCTAACTGGACCGAATTATAAAGATTGACTGAGGAACATTAACATCGCTCTCACATATGATAAAGTATCATATGTCCTCACTACCTCAGCCCATCCCAGCCTAGGCCCTGAATCTTCTATTGCGGATAAGGAGATCTGCAAAACGTGGGATATTGACTGTGCTACTGCCAAATGCCTCGCGCTTGCATCGATGGACAATACACATCAAAAGCAGCACGAGCAGATGGATGTTCAATCCATCTTTCTCTATACAAAAGATTTGTATGGAGAGCAATCTCGTATCCTACGATACGAAGCATCTCGAAAGTTGTTTCAGATGCGGATGGCTCCTGACACACCAGTAGGCGATCACGTTTTGAAGATGATATCTCTTATTGAAGAGCTTGAGGGCCTCGAATGGACAATGGAGAACGAACAGTATATTGATATTGTTCTACAGTCTCTTCCCTCTGCCTTTGCTCCATTCATAGTGAACTTCAACATGCATAACATGGAGAAGTCACTACCCGAACTTGTCAATATGTTCAGAAGTGCGGAGTGCACGCTTAAGGCGAAGTCTCCCTTTCTGTTTGTTGGACAATTTTCCTCTTCCGTCCCAAAAGCCAAGGCCAAGGGAAAGAATAAGAAGAAATCCACCAAACCGAGAGATGGAATCAAGAAGGCATAAGGGAGAGACAAATCCAAGGTTGAGAAGTCGGGAAAAGGAGAATGTTTTCACTGCAAGAAGATGGGGCACTGGAAGCGGAACTGTACTGAATACCTTGATCTCAAGAAACAGAAGCATGGTGATGCTTCTGCTTCAGGTGTGTTTATGAATGAAAACTGTTTTTCTATAAATTCTGCTTCCTGGATATTAGATACCGGTTCGGGTTCTCATATATGCAATTGTAACACCTGAGTTTATGTTTAGTGGTAATTGTGTGTTAATGTGGGATTTTTGGTAAAAAGTTTACCAAAACGGGTTCCTGATAATTTATCTGGTTTTATGGATATTTTATTAAAATTTTATCTCAACTGCACACACTTGTGCATGTTAATGTGGGTTAAGTCTAGGGTTTCCATGTTTAGGTGAGCTTGTGGGTTAACCATGTTTAGGCAACCATGATAGCCTAACACACTTGGTTAAGCAAATTGGGTTAATTATGAGTTTTAGATTTGGTTGAAGGTGATTAGTGTTTAGGGTTGACTTGTGATGAGAATGAGAGATTTTGATGGGTGTCATGCAAACATTTAATGAGAGAAGAGAGAATGGTGGCTCTAGGATTGTGTCACACTCCATTCTTTTCAAAACTTTTTGCTTAGTCCCCAAACACTCGCCTCACTCTCACCTTTCTCCTTCACACACACACATCATAGGCAAACATCAGCCAAATACATCATCAGCAGCAACACCATCAGCCCAAACATTAGCCACACCAGCCCCAATGCCATCAACTACAGCTATATAACCCATAGCATCAGCCACCTAACAACTTCAGCTACAAAAACAACCACAATACAACAGTAGCTGCTGCTACAGCCACACACAAAAATATATAACCAAAACAACAGCAGCAGCTTCAGCCAGAACAGCATCAGCCACAAACAGAAGCAGCATCAGCAGCCAGACACAACACATTTCAGCCAAAGAATTGAGCACTTGGAGCTATAGCAGCTGCACAACACCTTCCTCTTTCTTCTCTTCTCCTTCATCTAGGGTCTCTAAAGGTATAACCCCTTAACCCGACTCCTAATTGCTAAAGTTATGGTTATCTAGCTTAAATTAGTGTTTATTATATGTTTTAATGGTAGTTTTGGGTAAATTAGGGGAGTTTTGGCAAGGTAATGGTTGTGATCGTTAGAGTAGCCTTATTAGATACTGTTGAGACTAGATCACCCGAGTTTGGTTCTAGATTTCACAAAAATACCCGATTTGTTCGAGTTGGCGTAATTTAGCAATTTTAGCGACTTTTTAGCCTCTGTAAGATCTGCTGTTGACCCAAACCTCTCAGAATAAAATTGGTGAAACTGTAGCATGGTGAGCTTAGCAGACACACACACACAAAGCATGGGGACCCACCTCCAAGTTATGGTCGTCGGTTTATTCCATCTGGCCGCAAATTGCGGCCAGATCAGGGGTTGGGGTGTTGAGTTTTTGGGTGTGGGGTTCTGCTGGGTAGATTAGGGTGTTGGTATCTGTAACTTTTTGAGTTTGGCCTAGAGGCAAAATATGGAGCCTTAAACGTGTTATCGATGTTTTTAAACTTGTGCGACACGCGCGTAATACGCGTGGTTCTGTAGCGCGCAGCGCGACACAGCGCATCGGAGTAGGTTCTGGTGGGTTTGCGCGCATCGCGACGCTTCGTGTGCACGCGTGTTTAGTTTCACGCACGCGTATCCCTTTTATCGATATATCATGTTTTGCGGGATTTTTCCTTATATGTTGACTTTTGTAAATTCTAGGTTCGCCGGCGGAGACTTCGAGCGCAGCGGAGAAAGGGAAGCAGGTGATTGGACACACCTAGCGCGGGATCACGGGTGAGTAGATTTCACATCTACGGGGGACGATCGTTTGGATGGCGCAAGTCGCCCGATAGACTTAGTAAACTTGAAAATAGTAAACTTTAATATTTACTTGTGACATTAGAAATAATAATACTTGCATGATAATTGCTGCAGTTAGGATCTATATGTTGCACCCATATGCGCAAACTCATTCTGTAGGACACATGCACCATTACCAGGTTTTTATATGCAGTACGAGCACTATTCATGTGTACACACACACCCTGGTAATTGCCATGTCACGACACTAGATAACTATAAATCTGAAACATGTTAATTGCTTAGACCTGTGCTACTGCAATAAACCTTTAAAATGAAATCATAAGAATTGTTATTCTCGTGTATATACATCATTATATTTTTTGTTCATGCCTAGTATAAATCAGACATTGCAACTTGAACAATGATACCATATGCATTCATTATCATTGACATATGCACCCATGATGATTTCATGAGATTTATGATATTTCTGGATTTCGGAGGAAAGCCGCAAGATTTCAAACTTATAATCTTTTAAAATATAAAAGTTGCGGTTTTCTAGTGATATAAAGTGTCATCCACCATGAGTTTGCTGTGGTTTTCGAGACCCGTTTCGAGGAGGTGGATGAACCGTCTCGGGTACATGGTGGGCCCGGTAAGGTACCCCGGGGCAAGAAGATCGCAGGAGATGGCGTTGAGCCTGGCAGGGGACGGATTACCTATCGGTGACTTCATTTGGTACGGCGGATATCCATAGGATACCGACCGTGGCCGCGAGATGATGAGATATTGATATTTGAGATAGGTCAGCCGGACGGCTGAGACCAGAGATACTATGACATGGATATATGAGATTGAGACAGTTTTGAGGTGTCGTTGCTGGACACGGATTTTGTTGATTCTATGGATATTACGCTGATATTTTAAAAGAGTTCCAAAATAAAGGAAAGAATAGTTCTTATACCTACATGTTGAGATCTTGAGTTGATTCATATGGCATACATACCTGCTAGTACACTGATGTTACATACATACCTGCTAGTACATATATCCATACCTGTTTTAGAGATGCTAGAATACTTATGTGCATGCATGCGATTGCCTTTGTAAATGTTATTTATTACTCACGAGCTGGCAACTCACCCCCGTTGTGCCACAGCTTTTCTGTAGGTCCATTCCGTCAGTACTGCAGCGACGGACACACTAGCTACTTTTGCTCTTTTTGCCTGGACTCGAGGCTTTTGCTCATAGGTGGGTTATATTATCATTTTGTTCCACCTTATATATATTCATTGTATCTAGAGCACTCCATCTACTATTTCAGCTGTACCAGTTATTTGGATTATTGTATATTGACCTAGAGACGAGGTTGTGAGACTTGTGGATTTTTTTTTATGTTATTTAGGGTCGAGCTCATTTGAGTCGACATGTTAGTTTACTTGTACTTTCATGCTTATTTTTGCACATTGTTATTTTACATTGCGTGGGATTTGTGACTGCCTTGAGGCGAAGAGCTAGCTCCCTCTTGGGGATGCCATTTTCATGTTATTCATTTATATATTCCTGCTTTGTATCCGTTGGGGGACTATTTTACAATGGAGATTTTGCCGGAAATTTGGGAAAGGAAACTTGTTTTTAAAAAGAGATTTGATATGGTTTAATGGGACAAAGTGCTTTAAATAAAAAATGGTTTTTTTCCTTCACTCTAATTCTAAATCAGGTTTTGTTTTCTGGGCTTCGGCTTACTTATTTTACGGACGCCTTGAGACGTTTCGTAACTTAAGTGCCGGTCACATTCCGTACCTTATGGGTCGTGACAACAATTTTGTGCAGGGCTTGAGAAATAGCAGAGTTTTGAAGACCGGTGATCATACTCTCCGAGTTGGAAATGGTTCCAATGTACATGCAGTTTTAGTGGGAGAGTATCACCTAGGGTTGCCGTCGGGTTGTATATTAGTTTTGAACCCATGTTATTTTGTACCTAGCATGCTTTGTAATATAATATTCGTTTCTTTGTTAGACAATGAAAGATATCATTTTGTATTGCAGCATAATGTTATGAACATTAAACTGAATCAAGAGTTGATTGGTTCTGGTACACTTAATAACGGGATATACGTCCTAAATCAACACACAGTTTTCAACATACAACACACAAATAAAAGAAAATTTTCATATATAAATAAAGTTTTTCTTTGGCATTGTAGACTTGGTCATATTAATGAAATAAGACTAAACAAGCTTAATAAAAATGGATATTTAAATCCCTTTGAATATAAATCTTATACGACTTGTCAGTCTTGTATCAAAGGGAAAATGACCAAAACTCCGTTTACTGGACACGGAGAAAGAGCTACAGAGCTCTTGGGCCTCATACATAGTGATGTATGTGGACCAATGTCTACACATGCGAGAGGCATTTTTTCTTACTTCATAACTTTTACTGATGATTTCTCAAGATTCGGTCATGTATTTTTATTAAAGCATAGGTCTGAAGCTTTCGAGAAATTCAAGGAGTACAAACTTAAAGTAGAAAAACAAACAGGAATGAGTATCAAAATACTTCGATCAGATCGAGGTGGAGAGTATCTTAGTACAGAGTTTTCAAACTTCCTAAAAAAGAATGAGATTGTCTCTCAGCTCACTCCCCCTTACACACCACAGCACAATGTTGTGTCAGAGCAGAGGAATCGCATCCTATTGGATATGGTGCGATCCATGATGAGTGATATTGAGTTACCTCTCTCCTTTTGGGGGCATACATTGGAGACTGCAGCTTTTCTGTTGAACAAAGTTCTAACCAAGACCGTGTCTACCACTCCATATGAGATATGGTATGGAAAGAGACCATCTCTTAAACGAGTTAAGATTTGGGGTTGCCCGGCTTTTGTCAAAAAGCAGAATCCAGACAAACTCGAGACACGATAAGTTAAATGTATATTTGTGGGATATCCAAAACATTCGTTTGGATATCCGTTCTACCACAAGGAGGAACAAAAGGTGTTTGTTTCTCAGTATGCCACGTTTCTAGAAAATGAAATTTTTCCAAATGATAATGATGGAAATGTGGTAAATCTATAAGAGGTTCTAGAGACACAAGTTACAAATGACGACTTGGTTGAACCTGATGTTGCAACAGCAACTTATGAACCTCAGCCACTCCGTAGATCTGGTAGGACTTCTTGCCCACCGAAGAGATACTACGGTTTTCTCATTGATGGTGATGGAGAAGATTGCATCATGGATGATGATGATCCCACCAGTTTTCAGCAAGCTATCACGAGTGGTGACTCTGTGAAGTGTCTGGATGCCATGAGATCCGAAATGGAGTTTATGTACACCAACAAAGTATGGACTTTGGATGTTGTACCCTCTGGGGTAAAACCCATAGGGTGCAAATGGATCTTTAAGAGAAAGATCGGTGTAGATGGGCATGTGGAGACCTATAAGGCAAGACTTGTAGCGAAAGGATTTCGTCAAAGACCAGAACTGGACTATGACGAAACCTTTTCTCCTGTAGCCATGTTTAAATCCATTCGGATCCTACTTGCTGTTGCTGCTCACTACGACTATGAAATCTGGCAGATGGATGTTAAAACTGCTTTTCTAAATGGTGATTTAGAAGAATGTGTTTATATGGATCAACCAGAGGGCTTCATTGATAGTGGGAGCAGCGGGAAAGCATGTAGGTTGCTTAAATCCATTTATGGATTAAAGCAGGCATCACGGAGTTGGAACATCTGTTTTGATGATGTTATCAAAGATTTTGATTTTGTCAAAAATCCAGATGAACCTTGTGTTTATAAGAAGATTGTAGGAAGTACTGTCACATTCCTCGTATTGTACATGGATGACATTCTTCTGATAGGAAACGATGTTCCTATACTACAATCGGTCAAACTGTTCTTATCACAAAGGTTCTCCATGAAGGACCTGGGTGATGCCTCGTACATATTAGGCATGAAGGTCTATAGCGATAGATCTAAAAGGTTGTTGGGATTGTCCTAAACCAGGTACATTAACACCATCCTAAAAAGGTTTAGTATGGAATACTCCAAGTAGGGTACCTTACCCGCTAGTCATGGAGTCACTCTCTCCAAGGACTTTTGCCCAAAGACTGATGAAGAGAGAGCTTGCATGAGCATTATACCCTACGCTTCAGCTGTAGGATCTATAATGTATGCGATGTTATGTACACGTCCTGATGTAGCTTATGTACTGGGTGTAGTAAGCAAGTATCAATCCAACCCAGGGGAGAATCACTGGACAGCTGTAAAGAACATTCTTAAGTACTTGCGAAGGACTAAAGAAATGTTCTTGGTGTATGGTAACGGGGATCTCCAAATGGAGGCCTTTACCGATTCGAGCTTCCAGAGTGATAAGGATGACAAAAAATCTATCTCAGGGTTTGTATTTACCCTCAATGGAAAGGCAGTATATTGGATGTCACGCCCCGTTTCCTAGAGCACGCTAAGATCGGCACGTGACAGAGCCAACCATGCTACCTGTGGTTAGGAAACATCCTTCCACAGTCATATTACGGCTGTCTATAAGATATCAAGAACAGTAGAAATAAAATAAACTATCTAGTACATGTCCATATGCCAGAATAAAGAGTCAAGAAATAATATGCGGAAGCAATAAATCCAATAAACAAAACAATCTGGAAGGTACGTCCCAAATACGGCTTACATAAGGAAATAAAATAATGCTGAAAGGAAACTAAACTAGAATACTGACAAGTCCTCACTGCTCGGCCTGTCGACTGAAGTACTCCTGCTCGGCCTGCGACAAAGGTAGAGGATCTGGTCCATGCAAAACCCAGACGTCAGTGCGTCACAATATCAACAATAATATAATCAGGGGGTAACAGGATATGCAGGCATGAACTATAAACTGGTAACATGAATGTAATAAGTGAGCAGGGATATCGAACAGTGAAGTGTAACAGTATATGTGAAGTGCAGTGATAAAACTAAACTATGCTACTGGGTTAACTACTCTCAAGTCTTTGAAATCAATTTAATGAATCGTCGATGTAACTCAATAGTATCCCGTGCATGCCCGGGACGACGGTATGACTCTCGGGCTGAATCCGAGACGTGCCGCTAGGCAGTAAACAGGTAACATGTACAGACAAATGATGTCAGCAGCATCATCCCGGGGTTGGCCTAGCCCGTAAAACTGATCAGTATAAGCGTCGAACTGTTGAGTTACAAGTCAGGTTTCATCATTGATTTCCCCTTACCCCCAAGTTATGTGTTCAAGCCCGTTATTGATAAATCTGGAGCTAATGCCAACACAGGATCAAGCAGGTACATGTTTGTCTATACAGACAACATGATATGTCCATCGGGACAACATGTTAGGATTGTTGGTATTAGGAACAGGATCAGGTAATATGTCAAGTAGTGGTAAATCAGGTCATGTCAGGGGTGCACAGTGTACCAAAAGGGTGCTTATAACAAACTGTCGCAAGTACGGATGCACGATAAAAGCATGGATACACAAATATTTATCAGGGGTTATATCATGACTATGTAGGATGCACATTATCAAGTATGGGGACTAAAGTAATAATAATATGAGTTAAAGTAATATGGCATGCAGTTAGGTATGCAGAATTAATGGTATGGATACACAAATAGACATGGATGCATAACTAACTATCAGGGGTTACAACTATAGTTCCAAGGCTAAATGGGATGCACATTATCTAGCATGGGGTACTAATGTATTAATAATATAAGCTAATATGATCTGTAGATGCAGCTACATGTATATTAAATGATATGGATGCATACGGATATCCGAAAACGGTAAAACTTTAGTATGGATGTATAATGTGATAAACGGGTAACATTTTACTCATATGGATGCATAATAATATACCTAGCATGTAGCAAGATGAATTAGCATGCGACTTGATATGTAAATAACGATATGGATGCACAAGGACGTCGTAAAATAGTAAAATGGTAACAGGAGATGCACAATACACTAAACATGTAATATAATTATTAATATGGTTATAAAATATATCATAGCATGTAGCAAGATCAACTTGCCTCGATCGGATCACACGACGGATGTGTATGGCACGTCCGATGTCGGGAAATCGTTGCAACGCACACACGGCACGCGGGACGAGTCCAGGAAAGGTAAGAGGGGTAATCACGCAGGCAAGAGACGTTCACTGGATCGCCTGGATCGGCAGCGGCGACACAACTCCGGCGACGGCCGTAAAAATCAAGAATCAAGAAACAAGGAATACAAAAGAAGAAGAGGAAGAAGAAGAGAGGGAATGCTCAGTGGAGTTTGGTGAAATGGGGTCAGGGGAGACGAGGTGATGGTGTCGGGGTCACCGGCGGTGAGGTGCAGGCGAAGGTTTGGAAAGAGGCAGTGGGTGCTCTTGGGTTGCCGAGAATGGGTGTGCAGGTACTCGGGAAAGGAGAGAGGGAGAGAAAGAAGGTGTCCACGAACGAGAGGGATGGTCGACGAGGTGGTGACGGTGAGGTGGATCGGAGGTGAGGTCGGGCGAGGGTGCCGCGATGGGTAAGGGTCTTGGTGATGGGTTGCAGGGATTTGTGGGGCTCGGGGAATATGTGAACTCTAGAGGAATTTGTGGGGATCAGGGAATCTTGCTTCTGGTTCTCCAGCATCCCACGAATTACTCCAAGCAAAGCGGCGTCATCAACATGCCTCTGGTACGATCTCAGATTTCTGCCCGCCATGATTCTAAAGCCAAAACACCGGCGAGGATTAGCAAGATAAATAAGATTCAATAAACAGGATACAAGAAGCAAGATAGTTATGGATTCAAGGATGGCAAGATAGCAATAAGGCAGGACATGCTCCTAGTTACGAGTATTCTGATTCGTGTATTGGATCCAATACCCAACTACAAAAGAATCAAACCCGATTAACCTAAATCCTATGGCTCTGATACCAAACAAACCCTAGCTCCTCAACCCATCTCGTCGCCGACCACCTCGTCGTTGTCATCACCTTCTTCTCACCTCCATCTCTATCTTCTCCAACCCCGAGCCTGCACACCCAAGATCCCTGCACCCAGAACCCAAACCTGCATACCAAACCCTAGCATTCCCTGCCTTTTGCCAAACTCCGCCGCCTGCACCTCAACGCCGGTGACCCCGACACCACCACCTCGTCTCCCTGTCCCCTGTGCACCAAACTCCAGTAGGCACCAATCTCCCCTCTCCTCTTCTTCTTCTTCTTCTTCTTCCTCTTCTTCTTTTTCTTTTTCTTTTCTTGAATCTTGATTTTTCTAGACATCGCCGGAGTCATGTCGCCACTGCCGATCCAGGCGATCCAGTGAACGTCCCTTGCTTGCGTGATTACCCTCTTGCCTTGCCTGGACTCGTCCCGCGTGCCGTGTATGCGTTGCGACGATTTACCGTCGTCGGACGTTGTCACGCCCCACCCCCAATATAGAGAGTATTGTCTGCATTGGCCGAAACCGCATGGTTTTTCCCTTTAGAGCGAACCGGACCCGACCAGGGGCCACTTCCCAGGAGGTCACCCATCCCAAGACTTCCCTGGCTTGAGCACGCTTAACTACAGAGTTCTCAAGCTCCTGTAGTTCCGGTTCACTTAAAAGGGAAAAACCGTGCGGTTTCGGCCAAAGCGGACAATACTCTCTGTATTGGGGGTGGGGCGTGACAGACGTGCCGTACGCATCCGTTGCGCGATCCATCGAGGCAAGTTAATCTTGCTATATGCTATACTACAATATACTGCACCCATTTGAATGATAACATCACATAATGTTTAGTTATGCATCCCACATTACCATTTTTACTATTTTACTATTATACGACGTCCGTGTGCATCCATATCGTTATTTACTTATCCAGTCGCATGCTAATTCATCTTGTTATATGTTAGGTATATTATTATGCATCCATATGAATAAAAATATCACATGTTGAATGCATTGTACATCCATATTAAAGTTACCATTTTCAGACACCCGTTTGCATCCATATCATTTAATATACATGTAGCTGCATCTACAGATCACATTAATTCATATTATTATTGTAGTAACACCCCATGCTTAATAATGTGCATCCCATGTAGTCTTGGAACTGTAAATGTAACCCTAATCGATGTTTGTGCATCCATACCATTAATGATATATCAATTTGCATGCCATGTCACATTGTTTCATATTATTAGTACTCCATGCTTGATAATGTGCATCCTACATCGTCATGATGTAACCTCTGATAAATATTTGTGCATCCATGCTTTTATCATGCACCCGTACTTGCTACAGATTTATTATGAGCATCCGCTTGATATCTGTGCACTACCTGACTTGACTTGATGCACCACTGCTTGACTTGATACCTGATCTTGTTACTAATGCCGACAATCTTGACCTGTTTTCCCGATGGACATATCCTATTGTTTGTATAAACAAACTTGTATCTGCTTGATCCTGTGTTGGCATTAGCTCCAGATTATCAATACCTGACTTGAACACATAACCTTGGGGGTATGGGGAAATCAAAAGTGTAAACTAAAGTGTAACTTAAAACGGTATTACTTGATCCGTGGTCCCGGGGGGTAACGGAACAGAGCCATTCGTGACTCTTACATCTTGATCCGTGGTCCCGAGGGGTAACGGGACAGAACCACTCTTAGTTCACATATTCCTGATCCGTGGTCCCGGGGGATAACGGGACATATTCTTTGAGTTACATGGAGGATTACATTAATTGATTTCAAACAAACTTTAGAATAGATAACCCAGTAGTACAGCTTAGATTGAGCACTGTACGTCACACATACTGATATACTTCACTGTTATACATTCCTGTTGACTTGTTACTATTTATGATTCCTGCCTGCATACCTCGTTACATCCTGATTGCTTATATTATTGTTTGATATTATGACGCACTGACGTCTGGGTTTTGCATGGCCCAAATCCACTATCTCTGTCGCAGGCTGTTCAGGAGTATTTCAGCCAACAAACCGAGCAGTGAGGATCCTGTTAGTAGCTAGTTAGTTTAGTTTTATTTTCGTACTTTCATTCCTGATGTGAGCCCGTATTTTGGGACGTACTTTCCAGATGTTATTGTTATTTGGATTTATTGCTTCCGCATATTATTTCTTGACTCGTTTATTCTGGCATACGGACATGTACTAGATAGTTTATTTTATTTCTATTGTTCTTGATATCTTATAGACAACCGTAATGTGACTGTGGAGGGATGTTTCCTAGCCACATGTAGCATGGTTGGCTCTGTCACGTGCCGATCTTAGCACACTCTGGGAAGCAGGGCGTGACAGGGTTTGTTTGGTATTAGAGGTCTTCTCGATGTGTCGGCCCAACTCTTCTGTCGATCTTGTGCTGCCTTCATATGATTCCGGATAGTATTAACTTTCTCTACTGTTTGCACGATCAAATCTGGTCCCAAAAATCTTCGTTCTCCAACATCATCCCAACAAAAAGGTGAACGACACTTGCGACCATACAATGCTTCGAATGGAGCCATCTGAATAGTCGCCTGAAAACTGTTGTTGTACGAAAACTCCACCAAGTGTAGATGATCCTCCCACGAACCCTTGAAGTCCAACATGCAAGCTCTCAACATATTCAAGAGTTTGGATCGTTCTCTCCGACTGGCCATCTGTCTGAGGATGATAAGCTGTGCTAAACTTCAATCGCGTCCCCAAACTTTCCTGTAAACTCCTCCAGAAGTGCGATAAGAATCGGGTGTCACGGTCGGACACGATGCTCACAGGTACTCCATGCAATCTTATAATCTCCTGCATGTACCGTTCCGCTAACGCTTCCGTTGATTGACCAACTCGAAATGGTATAAAATGAGCTGCCTTGGTCAATCGATCAACAATCACCCAAACTGCATTGTTGCCCTTTGGACTCCGCGGTAAAGCTGTCACAAAATCCATGGTTATATGTTCCCACTTCCATTGAGGAATTGGAAGTGGTTGCAATAAAACAGCCACCCATTGATGTTCAACCTTGACTTGCTGACACACCAAGCACTTCGCTACAAAGCGAGCAATCTCCCTTTTCATGCTTTCCCACCAGAAATGCTGTCGTAGATCACGGTACATCTTCGTGCCTCCTGAATGTACGGAATACGCGGAACTGTGCGCCTTCTTCATAACTTCTTCGTGAATGTCTCCTTTTGGCACATACAAACGGCTACTATATCGCAATGAACCATCTTCATGAATCATCAAGTCCGTTCGAAGTCCAGCTTCAACCTGTTCTCGAAACTTCTGCAATCTTGGGTCCTGTGACTGTGCTGCTTTAATATTCTCGATCAACGACGACTGTATTTGCAGCTGCATCAATTGTCCCGAAGAATGCGGCAGCACAATCTCCAAATCGAATCTCCGAAAGTCTTCGATAAGCTCCTTTTGTGCAGTCAACGTCCGAATTGCTGGCAACCGACTAAGCGCATCCAGCACCATATTAACTTTCCCGGGATGGTACTTAAGATCAAGATCGTAGTCAGCCATCAGCTCTAACCATCTATGCTACCCCATGTTAAGCTCTTTCTGCGTGAACACATACTTTAGGCTTTTGTGATCGGTGAATACTTCGACCCTTTCGCCCAATAAGTAGTGTCTCCAAATCATGAGTTGGGTAATTCTTCTCATGGATCTTCAACTGTCTCGATGCGTAAGCTATAACTTTCCCATGCTGCATCAAAACGCATCCTAAACCTTTCCCAGATGCGTCGCTATGAATCACCAATCCTCCGGAACCGTCTGGTACGGTCAGAATAGGAGCGGTTATCAATCTCTGCTTCAACGCCTCAAAAGCTGACGTACATCTATCCGTCCATACGAACGGTACGTCCTTTCGCGTAAGCTTGGTCAAAGGCTCAGCCAATCGAGCAAAATTCTCCACGAACCTTCTGTAATATCCGGCAAGTCCAAGAAAACTTCTGATCTCTGCTACGTTCTTCAGAATCGGCCAATATTGAACGGCTGCAATCTTCTCGGGATCAACGGCGATTCCATTTCCGGATACGACATGCCCCAAAAACTTCACTTCATTAAGCCAAAACTCGCACTTTCTCATCTTTGCATACAATCTTTTTCGCCTCAATGTCTGCAGTGCGATCTTCAAGTGTTCAACATGCTCTTCAAGCCTCCCCGAGTAGACCAGAATATCATCGATGAACACTACTATAAACCGGTCTAAGAACGGTGAAAAGATTCGGTTCATCAAGTCCATAAATATCGCCGGTGCATTTGTGACTCCGAATGGCATTATTAAATACTCGTAATGTTTATATCGAGTTCGGAACGTAGTCTTGTAGATATCCTCTGATTTAACTCGGACCTGATGATATCCGGATCGCAAATCCAACTTCGAGAATACCCTCGCACCACTAAGCTGCTCGAACAATTCGCCAATGTGAGGGATCGGGTACTTGTTCTTAATAGTCACCCGGTTTAATTCTCGATAGTCGATGCACATCCTCTTTGTGCCATCTTTCTTCTTTACTAGAAGAACTGGAGCTCCCCAAGGTGAATTACTGCTATGAATCCAACCCTTCTCTAGTAATTCAGTAACCTGCTTCTTGACTTCTTCCAACTACACTGGTGCCATTGGATAGTACGTCTTTGAGATTGGCGCTGCACTAGGAACAAGATCGATCGCGAACTCCACATCTCGTTTTGGCGGTAAACCCGAGATGTCCTCGAACACGTCCATGAACTCTTGAACTACAGCTGGTGCTTCCTCCTTATCAACTTCCATCGACGAAAGAACGCTGTTTGTCGGCCTAGTCCTAAACTCGACTGACCCGACAGAGCTACTTCCTCCAGCAAAACAAACTCCGGATGTCCGGGAATCTGGAAAATCACTTTCTTTGCCCTACAATCAATGTGAGCGTGGAAAGTGCCGAGAAATCCATTCCCAAGACAACTTCATAACTGCCGGTATCGATCACCAAGAAATCTACAAATAACTCTCGTCCGCAAATAACAACTGAACAATCCTTACACTCTCTGCTAGCTATGATCTTCCTATTCCCAGTGTGTATGTCCCAACAACTAGACGGGGTCGTGCAAGAAATTGAGTGTGTAGCAATAAACTTGGACGACATAAAACAATGGGATGCACCAGAATCGAATAATGCTAATGCGGGAAAATCATGAATAAGTAGGATACTTGAAACCACTTCGTCTGAAGCCTTGGCCTCTTCAGCCATCAGGGTAAAGGCTCGAGCTTGATTGGGTCCCTGAGTTAACTGCTTCTGCCCCTGAAGCTGCCTCTGCGGTGGCTTCTGAACATCATCCTTCAAACGAAACTTCGATGGACAAGCATTGATAGTATGATCCGCTGATCCACAAACCAAATAAAGTCCCCGCATCCTTCGACACTCCCTCTGCACATGTCCGGGTAAATAGCGGTAATCACAAATCATGCTCTTTCTATGATCAACGATGGGCTTCTTCATCGGTATTACGCCATGTCGGTTCACCGAAATACCTCTGCGTATAGGCGCTCGGTTCGGCGTAAACGCCGGCTTTCGTACAAAAAATGCCTGCTGCTGCGTACCCCCAGTCTTCACTGATAAGCTCTGCTGCTCTCTGGCCGCTTTAAGCACTTGCGAGAAAGTGGTCAAACCCAGAGATATAATGTGCCTCTGGATTTCTACGTCCAAACTGCAGATGAATCTTCGTGCCCTATCAGCCTCTTTGGCCACCAAAGGTCCAGCGAATCGACTGAGCCGTGTCCACCCAGCCTCATATGCATCCACGGATCCGCCATTCAGCTTCAAGCTGATAAACCTTTCTTCCATTTCTTCCCGTGCAGTTTGCGGAAAGAACTTCTCCAAGAAACTCTGCGAGAAAGTTGCCCAACTGATCGGCTTGGGCAAATAGGTCCCTTCCACGAGCGACCACTCACGGACATAGTCCACCAATTGGATGCGTACGACATCCACTCTCTTGTCCTCTGGAATCTGTGCTGCAACGAGCAGATTCTCCGTATCGACTAGCCACTGCTCCGCTGGCAACGACTCCTCCAAACCAGTGAAAATGGACGGACCAAGTCTCCTGAAATCCGCCATGGTACCCACACGCTCTACTGGTTTGGCCGCAACATTGTTTACGGACTGCTGGACGGTCCGCAAATCTTCCTGAAAAGCCTTGGCTTGCCGCTGGTTCAGCTCGGTCTGCCGCTTCTGGTCCTCAAGCATCCCACGAATTCTCCAAGAAAAGCGACATCATCAACACGCCTCTGGTACGATCGTAGATTCCTGTCTGCCATGATCCTGCAACCAAGACACCGAAAAGGATTAGTATGATGACACAATTCAAAACTTGCGATGAATAATGACCATAAATCAAGGATATGAATCAAGACTAGAACTCCAAGTTACTTAAATAAAGTACCGCATTATAACCATGCTACGGTACATAGTTATAATCACATAACTCCACTCAAGTCGCCCAAATCCTAGAGATAGACAATAGGGAACCAAAAGTTTCAAGTCGAGATGCAAAGTAGTTTGCATATCGTCAAGACATAGGGTCAAGAGAAGGATATGATTCAAGAATCACGATAACAATGTAGCAGGACATGTTCCTAATTACAGGTTTTCTGATTCGTGTATTGGGTCTAATACCCAACTACAAAAGAATCAAACCTGATTAACCTAAGTCCAATACACAAATATTTATCAGGGGTTACATCATGAGTATGTAGGATGCACATTATCAAGTATGGGGGACTAAAGTAATAATAATACGAGTTAATGTAATATGGCATGCAGCTAGGTATGCAGAATTAATGGTATGGATACACAAATAGACATGGATGCATAACTAACTATCAGGGGTTACAACTATAGTTCCAAAACTAAATGGGATGCACATTATCTAGCATGGGGTACTAATGTATTAATAATATGAGCTAATATAATCTGTAGATGCAACTACATGTATATTAAATGATATGGATGCATACGGGTATCCGAAAACGGTAAAACTTTAGTATGGATGTATAATGTGATAAACGGGTAACATTTTACTCATATGGATGCATAATAATATACCTATCTTGTAGCAAGATGAATTAACATGCGACTTGATATGTAAATAACGATATAGATGCACACGGACGTCGTAAAACAGTAAAATGGTAACAGGGGATGCACAATACACTAAACATGCAATATAATTATTAATATGGTTGTAAAATATATCATAGCATGTAGCAAGATCAACTTGCCTCGATCGGATCACACGACGGATGCATATGGCACGTCCGACGTCGGGAAATCGTCGCAACGCATACACGCCACACGGGACGGGTCCAGGCAAGGTAAGAGGGGTAATCACACAGGCAAGGGACATTCACTGGATCGCTTGGCAGCGGCGACACAACTCCGGCGACGGCTGCAAAAATCAAGAATCAAGAAACAAGGAAAAGAAAAGAAGAAGAGGAAGAGGAAGAGGAAGAAGAAGAGAGGGAATGCTCACTGGAGTTTGGTGTACTGGGGTCAGGGGAGACAAGGTGATGGTGTTGGGGTCACCGGCGGTGAGGTGCAGGCGAAGGTTTGGAAAAAGGCAGTGGGTGCTCTTGGGTTGCCGGGAATGGGTGTGCAGGTGCTCGAGAAAGGAGAGAGGGAGAGAAGGAAGGTGTCCAAGAAGGAGAGGGGTGGTCGACGAGGTGGTGACGGTGAGGTGGATCGGAAGTGAGGTCGGGCGAGGGTGCCTCGATGGGTAAGGGTCTAGGCGATGGGCTGCAGGGATTTGTGGGGCTCGGGGTTAGAGAAAAGGGAAGAGGAAGAAGGAAGGAGGGCGAGGAGGTGAAGAAGGAGGTGAGGTCGATGAGGATGAGATGAGCGACGACGAGGAAGAGGAGGTGGCGGAGTTAGGGTTCGGGTTTTGTGTGGGTTCTCGTGGAGGGCACAGGGATTTAAAGAAGAAAGAAAGAAAATAGAGGAGGGAGGCGAGCGTAAGGGAGAGGGCGGTGACGAGAGTCGAGGAATGCACAGTAAGTGCGAGAGGAGAGAGAGGGCGTTCGAGAGGAGAGAGAAAGGAATAGAGAGAGAGAGTATGAAAGAGAGAAAGAAAGAAAGAGAGAAGAGAGAATTCTGTTGTTTAGTGGTTAGGGTTTTAATTTAAAAAGATATGTTTAGTTAACTAAATTTTAAACAGTATTAATATTTAAAATATTATACTAATAAAATCGATATCCTGGTAAAATACCAACGTACTCCAAAATATGCCCAGGTCGGGTCTAAAATTTCAGTTTCAAAATACGAAAATATATGTGTCGACCAAAACTAAAATTGGATATCCGTGTAACGAAAATGCATACCCATAAGAACGGATGCATGTACGTGCGCGTAGCCATCCAAACAAGTCTGTTTCACTGAACGGGATGAGAACAAGATGCGCGGATGCTACGACAGGGTTAGGGGTATCATGCAGGCCATGCAACGTATTTTTAAAATATTTTATATGACTTTAAATGTTATATTAAAATATGCAGATGCCAGATATAATGCCAGTATGCAGTATAAACAATATGAAAGTGCACGGATCCACACAACAAGCCGGGATAAATCATAAACAGAAATCAAGACGGGTTTCCAGCAAGCGGGTTGGGTTGGATGCAAAAACAGATTTCAAATACACTATTCGCACCCAAAACACAGTAAATCAGGAAAATACCATAAATAAAGAAATACCCAAAATAGAACTGGTATAAAAGAACTAGGGTGTTACATTGGAAGAGTTCCAAACAGGATACCGTTGCAGACTCCACAATGGAAGCAGAGTATATTGCTGCAAATGATGCTGCCAAGGAAGCTGTCTGGATGAGGAAGTTCATCTCGGAGCTAGGAGTAGTTCCAATCATTATTGATACAATACCATTGTATTGTGATAATAATGGGGCTATGGCTTTGGCCAAAGAGCCCAGGTCCAATCAGCGATCCAGACACATCTTGAGGCGATATCATCTGATCCGGGAGATAGTTGATTGCCACGAGATTGAGATTCGGAGAGTAGATACAAAGAATAACACCGTGTATCCACTCACCAAGGCCCTCCTTCTTCCGCAGCAAGAGCGACTTTTTGAGATGTTGGGTATGAGATATGCCAATAATTGGCTTTAGTGCAAGTGGGAGATTGTTGGATATATGTATGCCCTAGAGGCCATTATATGATAGTGGATGTTTCAGTATGTGTATATATATATTCAAAAGACATTCTTGCTCGACATGATAGTATGCTATTTGGTTGTTCTTTATCTTAACATGTTCACTTGATCATGCATATTACTCATTTGGTACATGTTGATAAAGCCCTTAGGATATTTGATTGACTACTGGGACTATGATGCAGATCATACTAGTGGGACATGAGTAGTTTATAAGCATATCCTTGAAATGTTCCTAGTCGTGGGTGTATCGAGACGGGGCATCGATATTCCAGAGTAGACTAGCGTATACGTTACTTGACCCATATGATGGGCGATGGATGATCCCATATCCATTGGTGTGGTGACACCAAAGACTGTATACGGGTGCTCAGTGGAGACTGGGTATACTGAACATACTTGCCGAGAACTCCTATATGGTATTATATCTATCGTCGGATAGAAGTTCTCAGGTGACACTGGTACAGGTTAGTCTGTAGACCCGAGGTCGTCATAGAGTCTTGTGTGTCCTCCCATTGTACTTTGATCTCCACCCTACCACGACTCTACTGAGTGGTGCAAACAGGTGGACTTTGGGTACAGTCCCGAGGCACATGGAGGAAATGAGCGATAGGAGGGGTTTCTTCTCTCCTGGTATTGGGGGTTGATGTTGCGCTATACTCGATTGGCTATAACAGGAAGTCCCTGGCCAGGGCTGATGAGATTTGCTGATAAGTGTTATCAGTAGTTTCTCGATCTGTTATAGGCCATATACCGACATAACTTATTGAGTTATTAGGGTCGAAGATACCATCCCTAGACTCAATATGCAGCATATCTGACGAAGAGACCGGACTGTACGGTAAGTGTTGCCAGTTGGCTCGACGGGAGTTTTGACAGGTTTGCTTGTGTTTCTTCTGATCACTCAATACCTGGGAGCCGTTACGTACAGCTTGTTCCACTGACGGTTTGTGGGTATGTGATATGATCACTGCCTACTGCTTGCGTATTGACGAGTCTTAGAGTCCTACAAAGGGATTTCCTAGCTCAGGCAAAAAGATGCGGGGTGCATATGGGATATGCGCGGGAGCTCGATTAAATGCGTGTATTTGATACCGTATTTTAATCGGGCGTTTACTAGTGGACGGGTCATATGTGATATGACCGGGCTATTAAATCAAGTGTTGATTTAATATTAAATCCATTAGCTCATTTATTAAAACATATTTCTTTATGATGCTTGCATGAGTGTATGTATATATTGATATGGATGCACACATGCATGCATACATGTATCATGGTTGATGATACATTGGTGATGGCAATGCAAGACTCACATGGTAACATATTTATATATTTTGATTATTGAGAAAAGCAAAATGGGAATAAAATCATGGTTGAACTTTTACACTCTTCTCTTGTGTTGACTAAAGTCAAAACCATGGTTTAATTGCCTATGGTTATTGTAGCCCATGTTTTTGCTTAAACTCAAGTCTCAAAATATCTAGATATTTTGTAACCATGGTTAGGGATGAGATAATCCTCTTTCTCTCTCTCTTGATTATGATTATTCTCACTTGAGTCAAGTTTAGCCATTCTCCTTCTTCTTCCTCATTCAAGCTCTCTAACTTTTCAAGTGAGTGAAGAACATAAAAGGAAAAAGGTTTTTAAGTGAGATCAAAACCCACATCACCAATCTATATTAGTCTAGTCCACTAGTGTAGGTTGTTTGCTCCACTTCCATTTGGTTCAAGTGAAGGTAGGAGCTTGTGCAAAGGGACTCCGTGGTAGATCGCCGTGGACTTCGAATAACTCAAGCGGACCGGTCCAAACACCAAGTTGATCCAAGGAGTCACAAAAGGAGGTCTACAAAGGTTGTATTACTTACCTCTTAGTGTTAGACACTTGTTAGTATGTGATACTAGTTATTGTTACCCTAATTTTCTAGTTCGATTCATGGTTGGTTTTGTTTAGCACCCCCTAAATTTTTATTATAACATGTGTGATACAACCCAAACCCTATTCATGGTGCTAAGCAAACCCTACACGAGCATCATTGCTTTAAAATAAATGAAGAGAAAAGAGAAATAAGAATCAAAGAAAACTATGAACTAATTACTACAATCATTCGTCAGATCTTAATACAATTTCTCTAAGGAATTTAATTACGAGACATGATAATAAAATATTAAAGAACAAGACAAAGGAAAATAGAACAAACCTTTTTCTTATTAATGAACTTGAAGCTTTACAGAATTTTAATGGCTAAGGAAAAAAACTAAAAATTCTAAACATTATTTTTAACCTAAAAACTAAAACCCTAGATGCTTTCGGTTGAGTGCTGCTCGCTGCTTTATATAGGCTTTGAAAGACAAAACCCTAGTTTCTATATCGGAGTATACGAAAAGAAGAATCTTCCCTTGAAAACCTAATTCATGCGGCGTAGGTACCACTGCGGATCCGCCGCGACTTATACTAGGGATGCGCGATTCCACCACTATTTGGTTGACTTGGCACTCCGATTTTTTTGTATATTCGTTTCGATATATTAGAAGGTCCTTGAGCATATAATATCTTGATTTTTCTATTGTCGAAATTTGCAGGTTTGACTATGTTGATTTTGACTGGGTTTGAATCAGTCCGATTTTAACTTGAAAAGTCTGTCATCCGCTCCAAACCATTTTCCATGCACTTATGTAGCAAACAAGAATTAAAAGCACCAAATTATAGGCAATATTATAAAGAATGAGTGGTATTGATATGCCGTTTTATGATGTGAACAATCCTGCAGAAGATCGAAATAGTGGAAGGCATCAGATTCGAGAGAGATGGAGTTAGATAATCACTTACTGAATGTTTACGAAACCCCCATTGATTCAATCTCGAGTGCTTTAGAATGTTCTCTTGTTAGGGCACATCTACCCAGATCTTTGGCACCGAGTTTCAATATTCTCCTTGCTCTTCATGTCCAAATCTTCTCCATGCGTGTAGCGCTTGCTAACTTGTTAAACCTGAAAATCAAGAAATCAATGCGTTTTTAACGAAAAGCGATATATTTGACCAATCTACTGTACCCAAACAATTGTTTAATTTAAAGTATAAATATGGAGCAATAACAAAACAAGAAAACAACCGCAGAAATTTAGTACCTAAATGTTTTAACAGAGCTGACCCAGGCAGTTTTAAAGGGTGTTTGGTTGGCTTTAGGATTTCACCTTTCTACAGTGTTCTCTATGTTTGTTTGTTGATCCATTTTCATACTTCATAAATTTTCAGAATCTCGGAGTAACAACAGATTTAAAATTGTAGAAAACTTTTATTAGGAAAGTTAGATTTTTTTTTGTTTTTTTTTCATTTTGTTAGTTTGTGTAAGTTAGTTTTCTATATACAATATGAACATGAATAACAATGCCTAATAACTACCGCTTTTCCGGCAACGGCGCTAAAAACTTGTTGGGACTTGGCCCATGCACGCCTTCAGTTGAAAGAATGGTTTAAGTTAGAAATGCGGTGTATGTGAGCTATGTTTCGTTTTAAAATATTTATAAGCGCAAGTGCATGGCTCGTTTGCAGCGCGTTAGCAAATATGTGTCAATCCACAAGGAATTGGTGATTAAATGTTGTTATGGCAAGTTTAAAGAAAAGAATATTGGTTTGGTTTGTCACGAAAATACAAAAATATGAAACAAAGGCCTTGGCTCCGACTTGGTCGAATGAATCGCGGCCCCGCCTTCAATTCTTTCTCTCTTGATCAACGAATCCGTTACGTTCTCACTTACCATTTGAGTGTCCAAGCATATAGTATCAAAGCAACTCATTAAGGATCATAAAGCATACAACAACAACAAATACCAAGTAGCACATAATAAGTCTATGAAGTTGCTTAACATTAAACTTGCTAAGTGAGTGATGATAGTATATGATATATGCTTAAGGAAGGGTGTCAAACAACCACTAATAAACATACCCTATCTAAATATCTTAGCAAGCTTAACACTAAATATTTATTCTAAGTTTAACATTGCTTAATGGAGATATTTAGAGAATAAGGCATATGCTAAAGGTTACCAAGTACCAAGTAAAGCTACATGCCTTATCAAACAATAACCATCTTACAATCTTAAAATTACAATTAAATTGAGCACAATATATAATTAAAAGAGAATGAGGGAAAGCTTAGCCATTCATCATCATTCCTTACCATCACCATAGCTATAAACTACTTAATCATAATAACTGTTCGCACCAATTTTGGCACGCAAACATGCTGGCACACACCTATCATAAAAGGGGCAAGAACACTTATATAAATGCGCAAGTTATAAAGTGCGCACCATGAATTAAGAAGCCAAGGAAGTTGTGCACGCATATCAAGTGCGCATAAGGCAAAAGGCAATTTTAATCACATGCGCAACCTTAGATTTGAAGCACAAGACTGCTGCGCCATGTGATACACATGTGGGCATGCACCAATGATCCTTTGGAGCAAGCGCTAGAACATTGAAGCTCTCACTTCATTATAGCTTAAGCTAACCTGTTTACCGCCGTAAACCGTAGCGTCCAGGCTATGAATCTGGGGGCAGATGCTATATGAAATATATCCGTCTACTTCTCCGAAGATACCAAGTTGATTTATGGTACCGTGTATCGGAGGTTTGGATGGATGTGTCCGTTGTAACAGACTTATTATATTCCCCCTCATATGTGAGGGGTTTTTGATTGTGGTGACGCTTTTTCCTGCAGGCGCAAGCCCCTCTTATTAATTACGTTCTTGCAAAATGATAACAACTTTCACCTTCTCCATGTCTATCACTTCGTGTTGTACTATATTTTGTTTATTTTGGGGTTACCCTTGGATTGTATATAGAGACTAATATATGTCGTCGCCCGTAAGACGTGGATTAGCCTAAATCCGTATATATTAGATTTAGGTTTGAACATTAGGACGCATATCTTATATAAATGAGGTCCATCAGTTCATGGATATATGTCTAAGGATCATTAGTCATATATGAGACTAAGATCAACTTAGATGATATGGTATATGAGATCATTAGTCGTATATGGATGGTGCACATGTCTGTATAGGATACACATCTGTATGGGGTTGTGTATCAATATGGGGTGTACATCTGTATGAGGTATGCATCTATATGGGATGCGCCAATATAGGGTTAAAACATTCCCTGTCTTGAAGAATTGCAACGCCGTATATCAGAGGTGCGGAAGGATGTACCCTTGAACCAAATCTCATATATGAGGGAGGAGAACATGTTAGACTAAGGATTGTTATTCCTATATGAGACTAAGATCAATTTAGGAAATATGGGTTAAGGATCTTTAGTCGTATATGTGACTAAGATCGACTTGGATATCATGAGAATGCTTTTGAAGGATCCTTAGTCTCATATGGGACTAAGATCGATTTAGGTATCATGGATTAAGGATCATTAGTCGTATATGTGACTAAGATCAACTTAGAAATATTATTAAGGATATTTAATCTTTTTTTAGATTAAGATCAACTTGAACATAGATGAGCATATGGGATCGAAGAAGCTTAAGATTCACAGACTTAGCCAATTTGGGGCTAAGATTGGGTTTCTATATCACCCAGTAGTGTTAAGCACTCAAATGTATGGCGTTCGCGTGGATATTACTTGAGTCGCCGAGTCTCTGGCGCTCACGTGGGTATCACGTATTGCGCAGGGTCATTCTGCTCATGTGGACATCACGTGAGGTGTATCTTTTATGGCTTCTCTTCTTTACTTTGTGGCACTGCGTGCATATTACGTGATGTGCACCTTTTAGCTTCTTGGGCCCTCACCTCCATATCACGTGAGGCGCATGACTTCATATTTCTTGGGCGCTCATGTGCGTATCATGTGATGGGCATGACTTCATTGGCTTCTGGTGCGCACGTGCGTATCACATAATGCGCATATGGGTCATGGCGCATGCCACGTGGCTTAAGCCCATTGGTTCATGGCCATCGGCGCATATGCTTCTGGGGCATGACCTTCTTTTTTAGAGATTAATCTCTTTTATTTTTGAAACTTAATTTTCAGAGAACCTTAAACTTCTGTTAAGGGTTTATATGGACCATTAACAATATCAAAATCATAACTTTTATGATCAGGAGTCTTTCTTTGTACTCGGTTCAAAAGGGAGCTGCTTGATCGAAGTATAAACTTCATCATCATCATCATCATTTTTATATTAACCTTCAGATCGTTAGGGTTCCATTCATCATCATATTTATGAAGAAAACTTATTTTTTCTCTAAATCATAGATCATAAGATCAAAAACACTTTCTATAAAACTTAAGTTTTTAGTAAGGATGAATTTAATATAAGAATCTTAAGATCTGAGAAAGAACTTAAGTTCTGCTCATGAAGATTAACCTTCTTATCAATGAGGATTAAGCCTTTTATCATGGAGATTAATCTCCTATCTTACCTCGGTTTTTTGAAAGGATGAAGAAGAAGATTGCAGAGAGAAAAGTAATCTTAAGCTTTTTGATCTCAAGTTTATGGGGGATCTCTTATATGAAGAATTGATCTTATGGGTTCTTTATACAAGGGTATGAATATTAGAGAAAATCTCTCATTGAGATTTCTCTAATTGATCTTAAGATCAAACTCAGATGCTTAAGCATCGTTAAATTTTGATCCAAGGGTCTTTATTATTGGTATTTTCTTTGTTTAGAAAAAAACCTAATTGATTTATTTGTTGATATCAATATATATCTTTCTGTTTGGGAAAAATATGGGAAATTAATTTCTAAATATAGCTTACTCTTAATGAAGCGAGATCTTCAATGTTCTGGCACTTGTGCCAAAGGATCATTGGCGCATGCCCACATGTGTATCATGTGGCGCAACTGTCTTGTGCTGCAAATCTATGGTTGCTCATGTGATTAAAATTGCCTTCTGCCATTTGCGCACATGATATGCTTACGCGAGTTCCTTAGCTTCTTTATTCATAGTGCGCACTTTATAACTTGCGCATTTATATAAGTGCTTTTGACCCTTTTATGATATGTGCGCACCTAGCATGTTTGCGTGCCAAAATTGGTGTGAACAAATGCCCCCATTACTTTGCCTACGTAAGTATGTACGTGGGTTAAGTAGTGTACCGCTAGAGATTCGATGGCTTAGAAGACATGTTTAGATCCCTGCTAACTAAGACTTTTTCCATCTTCATAAGCCGTAAGGGTCTCATAGGGTTAAGAGGATCCCATAGGTGTGTTTTCTCTTTAGAAATCATATGGATCCTTAAGTATATTTCTCCTTTGTGAGTCGTAAGGGTCTCACACAGGTATTTTCTTCTTACGAGTCGAGGGGACATGAAAGTGGCTTCTTCTTCTTAATGGTAGGTTGGTTAGCCAATGGAGGATATCTTTGATGCAACTTTGTCGTATGTGGCCTATGGATAGTATATGGTAGTCAGTATGGAGATAGTCTGCAGGGTAGTGATGGCTTAGGAAACAAATTTAGATCCCTTTCACCTAAGGTTTTTCAACATTATAAGCCATGAGGGTCCCATAAAGGTATTTCTCTCTACGAGTCGAAAAGATCTTATAGGTGTATATTCTCCTTAGAAGTCGAGAGGACTCCTAAGTGTCTTTTCTCTTGTGAGTCGTAAGGATTCCACGGGAGTATTTTCTTCATACGAGTTGAGAGGACCCGTAAATGACTTCTTTTCCTCGTTGTTTGCCCTGAAATGACTTAGCTTAGTTTATTTACTCGTTCCGAAGCATTCAATTTATCCTTCCCTAAAGTATATGGATAAACCCATCCTAACGTTAAATATACATAACACTGGTGCTTGAAGTCAAAGATTGTGGTTATTTTCTTTTGTCTTTCTTCACATCACATCATCACTTTTCATTGTGATCATTGTGCCAAGTAATGATTTATGTGTTGGATATAGTGCCCTCAAGGAAATTATTGTAATTGCAAGTAGGCGATTATGATAATTGAAAGTGGACCTATACAACTAGAACAGTCTTACCTGAGATTATAGTAGCTATCTGATTTGTCTTTATCATTATATGTATACGTTTTACTCGTTATCACGTGTCGGCATAATGATAAAGCCCGCAGGATCATTGCTTGACTACCAGTATTATGATGACGATCATATACGTGGGAGCTGAGTGGTCCATAAGCACATCCTTAAATGTTCCTAGTCAAGAGAGTATCGAGACTGGGCATCGATATTCCAGAGTAGACTAGTGTATACTTTTCGAGACCCTGACGAGGGGCGATGGTCGGTCTCACAAGCCATTGGTGTTGGGTCACCTATGATAGTATACATGTGCTCACTGGAGGTGAGTACACCAGACGTACTCGCTGAGAACTTCTAGATGGTATTATACTTATCGTCAATGGAAGTTCTCTTGTGGGATGAGTACATGTTAGTCATTTGACCTGAGATTTTCATTTGTCTCATGTGAGTTCCCACTATGGTTAGATTAGTATCCTACCACGGCTCAAAGGATTCGTGAAAACAGGTTTTAGTTGGGTACAGTCCCGAGCCATATGGAGGCCGTAAACAATCGTCAGGGATTCATCTTTCCTGGTATTGGGAGTCGATGTCGCGTTGTGTTGGGTCAGCTGTCACCATAAAATTCTTGGCCAAGGTGGATGATATTTATTAATGTGATATCAGTATTTTCTCAGTGGGTGATGAGGTTCAGACCGGAATGACTTATGGTTAAACCTAGATAGCCGTTACATACAGCTAGTGCCGCTGACGTGCTTGTGGTTAAACCCGCTGACGTGCTAGACGAGTCTTTAGAGTCCCACACAGAGGGTTTTCTCGGTTCAGGCAAAATGATGTAGTGGCCATATATTGATAAGTGCAGGGTTTCGATTAGGTATATGTGCTAGACACACAGTCTTTAATCGGGCAGATGATAATACTAGCTGGCTTAGGATTAAGCCGGATTATTAAATCAAGTTTTGATTTAATAATTTACATATATATATATATATATTGATATGTATATTCTAGTATTATGTTCATTGTATTTTTCTATCTCTTGGGTATTTGTATTTTGATACGAATACGGGCATGTATTTGTGGGGATATATTCTTGTATTCATACAAGAATACTTCTAGAAGGAGGACACCTCATTTCTAGGATTTTCTTTTTAAAGAAATTGTGAAATCAGGTGGAGGAGAGAAATGGTGGAGGGTATGGGCAAATGAATTGTTAATTTATTTGCTTATACTATTCAAGTATGGTTGTAATTTTAAAATGGTGAAATTCTTTTAACAAAAGAAAAAATGCATGCTTAAATTTGTGATGAGTTATTCATTCTACCATTTTATCTTCTCTCTCTCCAAGAATGGCTCCTCCTCTTTCTTCTTCCTATATCTTCTCATGTATTGAGATTCAGGAGGATTAAGAGAAAGAAAAACTAATAGAACACTCATACTATATCACTAAGAATCTTATATTAGCATCATAAGATCCTTAGTTACTTCATTGATGAAGTTGAAGCTTGAACTTGGTTCTCTCGGGTGGATCATGTTCAATAAAGGAGGACCGGCTTGTAAGCACGATCATAGAGCCTTGAGGAGCTAAGGAAGAGGATTGAAGATGAAGGATACGACTACAAAGGTTGTAACCCTAACCGAGTAGTTAAATCCTTCTTTTGTCATTTTCTAGTTTGGTGTTTGGTGTAGATTCTAGGGTTAAGTTTCTAGTGCCATAAAAAAATTCGTTTTTGGATTCCGCATTGGTCATGGGTTCGCGACGAGGGCACTAGAAACTTTCATTGTGTACCCACTTGACCCAATTGGTTGTCCACTTACTTTGTCATGTTGCACATTGTGATTTATTCTGGTTGCAAGAACTTATATCTTGATCATTTTTCCGTCCGGTTGTAGTTTTGGCCAAAATTCGTCGCAAATGTGCAAAATGTGCCTTGGTTTCAACTTAGTTGCCCTGGGTACTTGAAACCTGTACTTATGCAGCAGTCATCGATTAATAGCACTTATTTATTAACAAAATGATACAGAATGGCTTGTATTAAATGCAATTATTCATGATGAACACTTATGGATTCTAATCTAGCCACGGGTGCATAGGTTTCATTGTAGTATATACTCTCAATTTGATTATACTCTTGGGATACTAAACGGGCTTTGTTTCTAACTACTTTACCTGATTCGTCAAGTTTATTCTTAAATACCCACTTACTACCTATAATTGGTCTATCACTGGGTTTTGGTATTAAATACCATACCTTGTTTCTTTCAAATTGGTTTAGTTCTTCTTGCATAACAATTATCCAATTTTCATCTAGTATAATTTCATTTATATTTTTGGGTTCTATCATTGATATGAAGGCTAAGTTTATACACGTGTTGAAAGGAGTTGAACGTGTTACAACTCCTTTATCAATATCCTCAATGATGAAAGCCTTAAGATGATCTTTCTTGAATTTCTAATCTTTTGGAAGATCCTTATCCACGACTTGTTGATGTTGTGCAATATCTTCTATATGTTATTCAGCAATTCTCTTTTCAATCGATAGATTTTCTAAACCTTTTGAGATGTTTGACTCATCATCAATTTGTAAGGTTTTTGAGATAGAGTTGTTTTCATCAAATTCAACGTGCATACTTTCTTGTATAACTTGTGTTCTTTTAATATAGACACGATAGGTTTTGCTAGTCATAGAATAGCCAAAAAAATACCTTTATCGTATTTAGAATCAAATTTCCTAGGTTGTCTAAATTATTTAAAATAAAACATTTACCCCCAAAAAATTTAAAATACTTAAGGTGTGCACGTCAGCTTGGGAAGTGCACCCAAAAGCAGTTGGTTGTTAGGACCCGCCGCCACTCTGAAGATGTTGAGAAATTACAACGACATATATCAGAGGTGTGGAGAGATGTACCCTTGAACCAATTTCCCTATTCGAGGGAAAAATGAAGTTGGTGGTCAACCCAAAAATCATTAGTCGTATTTTGAGACTACGATTTTCTTGGGGGAATGTGGGATGAATATCGTTTTGGACATCATCAGTCATGTTTGGGAAGCAATGAATCCATGGTGTCATGGCCCGGAAAAAAGCACGTGACTGACACTTGAATCATGTGAAGTCTATAGGACCACACCTAATTCAAGTAAGCCAAAAGCCCAGAAATCTAAACCTTTTAGGGAAAATATTGGAGGTGAAGTTTGAAATAAGGTATAATAAAAAAACAAGTTCTTTATCTAAAAGATAAGTAATAGTATACGAAAACACAATGTGTTGTAGCTATCTTGAAAACTTGTTTCGTTATTGAAAATTTCGGCAGCACTTCCTTTGTATATTTTAAACCGAAAATGATACAAACAATATAATATAAGGCATCCCCAAGCGAGAGCTAGCTCTTCGCTAAATTGGCGGAAACAACCACACAAGTAATGAAAATATACAACGCCAAAGGCGAGGATCCCAAACCAGAAAGAAAACAAGAAAACTAAACATCATCAAAGTACCAGAAGCAATAATCCACGAGCGCGACTCTAAGGCCGAAAGAATATACAAACCGTGGTCATCTAATTCTATCAAATATACAAGTCTGGTTGATGGAGCTTACTAGATACAACTGAAATAAATAAAAGTACAACGGGGTTCACGATGCAAGTGAGCCCACCCACCAAAGCAATCACCCGGAAGGAAGTGGTGTGTCAGCGAAGCCGCCATGGAACCTGTACGGCAAACCTGCAAGAAACTGTGGGCACAACGGGGGTGAGTTGCCAACTCGTGAGTAGAAGACATCACCGAGTAGAAACCGAATGTATGACAACTCCTAGGTCATACCATAAAAATACTCAATACTACAATAAGGGTAACAATATATCATAAGTGTGATATCAAAGTACTCATGTCCATGTCATGAGTAATAATATATCGATGCGTGACATGTCCGAATGCACCATCCAACGTGTGTCCAGCAACGACACACAAATCATGATAAAACCCGAATGCCCAACACCGACACTCAAAACATCATGAAGTCTATGTCCGATAGCGACACATAATCCTCAAATCTCGGGTTCCGTCAGTCCGAATCGGCCCATAGGCTCCGTCAGTCCGGATCGGCCCATATCATCAAACCTCACGACTACGTCGGTATCCTCCGAATATCGGTCGTGCCCGACATCACCGGTAGGTAGTCCGCCCCTGCCTGGCTCATCGTCATCCCCATAAAAACACTCTCTCCCCGAGGTACCATACCGAGTCCACCATATACCCGAGACGGTTCATCCAACTCCTCAAATCGGGTCTCGAAAACTAACAGAAATCAGGAAAACTCATGGTGGACGACACATACATCATATCACGGGAAAATCGCAACTTGCATTTTAAAAAGATAAAGAGTTTATAAAGTCTTGAGGTTTTCCCCCAAATCCAGAAATCTCATAGAAAATACGAAATCCCAAAATCAAGAGTCAATAAGCAGTGAATATCGGCATACATCCCACAATAATGCATAACGGAATGGAATATATAAATGCATAGGGTATCTAAGAAAGGAATGCAATATCTAAACTAGCGCATGAGAGCAAGCATAATAATAATATGTGGAAATTACCAGCTAGCAGGTTATACCGATGAAGTAATATTTTTTAAAGTGTACGTGACATGGCAATTACCGACGATGATGTGTGTGTGCCGGCAAGCAAGTGTACGTGGAAGGTACGCATCATCGGCAATGGTGTTAGTGTCCTAACAGGCGAGATCATAATAGTTAAAGAAACACATGTAATGCGATGAGAACAACATGAATATAACGGAGAAACGAGTAGTAAACGCAACATTAAGGAATATACTTATCTATATACGAGTCATACAGTTTTGGTATTTGAAATAGCACGAATCGTAGTTTTTAGAAAAATAGGGGCTACGATGTTTTTAAGAAAAGATATGTCCTTTGAAAATCCATAGCATCCTTCGGAATGTCTTTTGAAAATGCTCACGATTCGTTAGTTTTTGAAAATAGGTGTGACTCGATCCTAGTCTAACATCTACCTAATCAAGTAAAAGGATAAACTAAGAGACTAGCCGAAAGGGTAAGAAATCCACCGAAATTCCGAGTCGTTATACCTAGTAGTTGGCGATCCAGCCTCATAACGTCATGTACTGTATAAATACATAGTACGACATCCTCGAGTCAAGAGTGCGGGTCAATTATCATATCTATACCTCGTACGGTAAAATCCATCGTACGACATCCAAAAAATCGGGGTATGGGTCAACTATCATATATACATCATCATCAATATGGTATCATCATCGCACAATATCGTGATCGTACTGTTCTAAATTCTCGTACATTCTAAGATCATCAAACACATATTATCGTATATATAAATACATGTCGCCCAATGATCCATTATAATATCATGTCGTATAACATATCGCGACTCAATCACATATCACAATCTCACGGCATCATGCCCGATCATATCGACTCACCTCCAAGTATCATATACTATCCTTATCACCCGTGTATACGTATATGTATATACACACACACACCAACGCATCCACACACACACACACACACACACACACACACACACACACACACACACACACACACACATATATATATTCATATAAACATATACACCCATAATCATCTCACGTGCGTCCGTGCGTGCGTGTGTCAACCTCTACTCTAGGATTTCACGACTAAGAAACTAAACTAAAAGCACTCTCTTCCAATTACGCTAAATCTAACCTATGGTCTCCTAAAGCCTTTCTTGCTAAGTATTCATGTCTCACACTAACACATATGTATATATATCATATTCTCATCCTACCCTACAAAAATTGCGGGGGTGCTATATGCCATCCACCCGACTTCCCCCGTAGATATACATCTACTCACATTGATCCTCGCTTGCCGAAGTCGATGACGCTTGTTTTCCCTTTTCATCCTGAAGTCCACGCGAAATACCTACAAATCACAAAATACATCGTATCGCATCAAAATCCGATTCAAAAACCGACACGACATGCGAAGTTCTCATAGGTTAGAACCTATAGCCTACGAATGCAAAAACAATCATAAAACCCTCTTCGTTGACGTACAAACGTCCAACGACCAAATCCACAATCAAAAGCCAAAATCTATGTTTTAGAAATCAGAAAACCATTGCTAAAATCAACTCAAACGCTCCCAGATTTTGCCTCGGGTAATCTGGAAGAAAAAAACAATACAGTGGCTAAGTTATGAGGAGTGTGAGCTACAGACCAAAACCCAACATCAACAGCCAAAATCTGGTCGACCAATAGTGCTACAGTAACCGCCCCTGCCTGCCTAATTTTTGAATTTTGGTCTCTTTTTCTCGTGGTGGTCTCCTATTGGTCTAACTAGGTTAATGTATATGTTTAATTTTTTTATAAAGGTCCCGGGTTGCTCCAGATTCTCTGTAGACCTCAAAAATATCACAAAACCGACACGGAAAGTTTCTAAAAATCAAGTCTTGGGTTTTCAAAGTTCACTTGGTCCAGGATTTTTAACACTAGATGGGTTGTAGTCAGTAATTTACCCTCATACACCATCACAACTCAAGAAAAGCCCTAAGTCTCATCTAGCAATTTTTCAAACATCACCAAACTATATCAACTTGACTCTAAACTACACTAGATCATTAGGAAATCTAAAAACTAAACTAGAAGTGTAGGATTTACCTCATTTGGCAACCCAAGAATTTTAATGAGTTGCCCCAAGTGCTCAAAATCTTAACTTGTTCCCACCATCATGCTTGTAGTGAGCTAGAGATCATTTTTTGTGAAGAGGACACAAGGTTTTGGCTAAGTTTTTGGGATGATTGTGTGAGGTAGAGGAAGTAGATGATGAGGGAGATGAAGTATGAAGAATGAGATGAAGATGAGGAAAGAAAAATGAAGGAGCCATGGGAGTTTTCTAGAGTTTTCTCACTCACTCTCTCTCTCTCACATCAACCATGCCCCATGGTCCCCACCCTCACATAATATCTTTTCTCTTTCTTTTTCTTTAAATTAAAAACAATAAGACACAAAACAAAACCCTTTAATATGAAATGAAACATGGTTCATAGAAATGTGACAAGTGTATGTAACATGTTTTGTTGCATGCCATACACATAAACATGATTAATGCATAATTAGTAAAATTAATCGAGTTTAGTAATAACCAGTATATAATTAGTCATATATGATTATACCATTTCATTCAAAACCAATCTCCACACTTTTAAAATATTCATAATATTTATTAATTTATTTATTTTAAATTCCAAAAATAATATTTTATTTTATGAAATGTTACACATGGGCTCGGTTGATCTGAATTAGGGACCTAACCAACTTGGGCTTGACCCACTCAATTTTCTTTTATTTAAAAGAAGTGCTAAGTACTGGTGTGGGCTCAGTCCCTTTTTCCTTGCAAAAAGTGCTGAGCACTTATGTGAGTTCCGACGCTCACACTTTACTCTCTCTTTTCTTTTGTCTCTATATGGAGTGCTGAGCACTCTTTATGGCGCCCACGTGCGAAGCACATGAGGCGCTAGGCACTGAGTGATGAGTGTCAGGCACTTTATGTTCTGTGGCGCCCATGTGGGGGTCACGTGAGGCGCTGGGTGCCGGCAACTGAGTGCTAAGCACTCCTTATTTTGTAGTGCCCATATGAGGGGCACGTGAGGCGCTGGGCGCTGAGCGCCAGCCATTGAGTACTAAGCACTCTTTATTTTATGGCGCCTACGTAAGGGGCACGTGGGGCGCTAGGCGCTGAGCGCCGCCCACTGAGTGCTAAGCACTCCTGAGTTTTCTTTTTTTTTGAATGATCCAAAGGATCTTTATATACTTTTATTTACCTAAAATTTCTAAGAAGAGAGTTCTTCTTCCTCAAGAATTTGATTCTCTGTTCTTTCGAAGCTTTCTCTTTTTTTTCTCAAAGCTTATGGGGGGTTTCCTCTGTGTTAGACTTGAAGTCTTGGATCCTTTATAGAGTAGAGGTAGGTCTGTTGATTAGTTGAAGAAATATCTCATTGAGAGATCTTAATTGATTTGGGGATTTTACCCACCATTGGATCTTTGATCCAAGAGCTTCTGTTTTACAGAAGGTATTTTTCTTGTTCTTAATAAGATTAGGAAAATATTTTCCCATACAGAATTTATGCTGTAGATCGGTAATTCTTTAATCACCATTGGATTTTTAATCCAACGGTACTCTGTTTTACAGAGAGTAATCTTTCTTGTTTAGAAAGATTTGAGGAATATTTTCTCAATCAGAATTTAATTTTGCATTCTGATGATTTATCATCTCCGTTGGATTTTTGATCCAATGGCTCTGTTTAACAGAGAGTAGAATTTAATTCTATTAGGCACCGGCGCTCACGTGCTATGCACGTGCGGCGCCAATAAGAGTTTTTAACTCTGGCGCTGGCGCCATCATGGTAGACACGTGAGGCGCTGCCTCTTGAGTTTTGAACAGAGCTTTGCTCTTTTAAAAGTTTTTTAACCCTAGCGCTGGCACCCTCGTGGCAGACACGTGAAGCGTTGCCTCTTGAGTTTTGAACAGAGTTTTGCTCTTTTATTAGGGAAACAAATGCCCCCCACTGCTGCGCTCACGTGGCTCACACGTGAGTGCAGCGGTGACATCTTTTCCACCGTTGGAACTTCTCGGAAGTGGAACCGTCTCCCTGTACCTATAAGTAGGACCTTTGGCCCTTGAGATGACTACTGTTCATCTTCCCTAAACTTCTTCTTTCTGAGAATATAATTCTCTTTCCAGAGCTTAGATCTCTGCTCAAAGAATCTCTTTTAGAGTTAGAACTTTGCCAAAAAACTTGGTAAGGATTATGATCGAACACATTAACAGAGCTTTGCTCTTCTTAGATCGTAGATCTTAAAATGTATTTTAAGGTTTCTTAACCCATTAATCAAAGCTTTGCTCATCTTTCATGAAGAACTCTTAGTATTTGTTTTATTTTTATGTTTTAGGATTTTTCTTGCAGATCTTAAAGATCTTAGGGTTTTACCCTGTTAAAAAGTTTTGCTTTTGAGGGTTCTGGTAGATTACCTTATTGTTTTACAGAACATGGCTCTAAGAAATTTTGGGGAATTTTATTCCCTCCTTAATTTTCTGACAGATGTGAAATATGTTTGCAGAGCACAGCTCTCGAGGAAATTTAACTCCTTAGTCCAATGATATTTTTCATTAAATGAGAATCTTTTTTGGATTCCATTCTTAATAAGTGACTGCCCCATTAATGATGGGGCGTCACCTTAATTTTGTGGGCCACCCTTTGTCCCTTTCTTTTGCACTGTAATGCAGTACAATTTTTTTTAAAGTATCAAATAACGTTAAAGTTCTGAACATAATTTCAATAGCTGAACCTTCTCCTTTTGTGCAGGTGCAATGACCTTTGACACTTCCTTCCCTTTCGTATGTTTAGAGAGCGCCTTTGCCGACGTGCCCATAGATCGAGAAGTATTCACGCTTATTAAAGATCATGACCCGTAGCAGGAATCTCTTCACCTGTGGGGGTCGTGGTATAATCAGATCATTCAGGGTCGGCGCAGTTTTTCTTGTGTAGCGCTCTCCGAGCCAATTTCAGCGATTCACTACGATGATTCGCCTCAAGTGACTTATGCCGTAGAAGAGGTCAACTGGACCTCGGAGGGTCGCCTTTAGTCCTCCATGGCATTGATACCCGTACAGCTACCGATGGCTTTGGACATTTTGGGGCGGCACATATGCCAAGGTGAGTCGCGCCTTTGGGGGCAAGTCTATATGATAGGGTTGACTCCTCGCTATTCAGCCGGCTACCTGCAGTGGGCTCGGTATATCTTGTCGGCCAAGAAGTCGCTGCTGCTGAAGCTCGGGCTGTATCCTGCAATTTATGCGTCCATTTTTCAATATCCCGCACCTCATGTGTGGTGGGTCAAGGCTTTTCTGGAACAGTGGAACATCTTGATGGGAATCCTCCCACGCGCGCAAACGCGTATGTTTTGGAAATGTGTACGTTTTGATGGAAAATGGAATGCGCGCACGAGATCGTTCTCGTTTTAAATATTTATAACCGCAAGTGCACAGCGCGTTGTAGCGAGCCGGCAAGCACGGGTCTATCAGCAGGGAATTGAGTATTAGGTATCGTTGTTTAAGGTTAAAAAATCAACGAATTGGGGTTTGTCACAAAAATTATAAAGAATACGGAAACAATGAAAAGCAATAAAAAGAGTTTAAGGAAGAATGGTTGTGGGTTGGTTTGGAAGCTCAAAACGCGACGCTTACCCCTACACTTTCTTGGTCATGAGATGTCCGTTTGATCACTTACCGTTTGTATGTCCGCGCTTGGGGTATCAACACTAAACACGAGGGTTAGCAAGCGTACCGCAACAACAAAAACACAAAGTGGTTGCCGAGAGCAAATGATTTTGCTGTTGAATTTGCTAAGTATTGGTGAAGGTATATAGTATATGAAACAAAGAGTTTGTCAAGCTTTCTATCACAAAATACCATATCCTACCTTAGCAAACTTAACAAAAAATATATTTTAACTTCAACATTGAGAATGGGGGAAGGGAATGAATACGGCATATGAGGAGGTTACAAGTAACCATGTGTCAAAATACCGTATCAAATCGATACATAAACAATATTCAAGTTAGAATCGTAAATTTAGCGCATGAAACATAAACAAGAGGTGGAGGAGGCAAAACCTTTCATCTCACTTCCTCACACACACCACAACTAAAATAAGGAATTAGTTAAGCATGACTAAAAGAAAGCAAGAAAAGAAAGCAAGTAAATATAAAAGAAACAACAATTGCAATATATTAACACTTGAAGAAATGAGATACAAGAATTTAGTATCTTGTTCAACCTCCTTAATGAAGCTCTCCAAAGAGAGCTTCAAGAGGGAAGAAGAAAAAGAAACCAAGTGAAGATCACTCACCCTCAAGCTAAACCAAAAATAAAACAACTATGAAAATGAGAAGTGGTATATACATAGGTAGCCTCCTTCCCTTGCCTACTGATCTGTATTTATAGGCTCAAAATAGGAATAAATAAACTATAAAAATAATCCTAAGTGGCAGCAAGGGAGGCACAGAAGAAAGATGGGGCCCACAGGAGGGGGTGGGGCCGGCCTCGCCGGATTTCATGGGATCCTCGCCTGGTCAAATCCGAGGAGAGGGGCTCGTGCTAGGTGTGTGGGTTTGTGTGCACTCCAATAAGCCTCTGATGCTGTTTGCTTGATCTTATTTCACCTGGTTTGTATGCAGAGAATTAGAGTGAAATGTTGTCTTTACATCACATCCACACTTTATGCAATAAATGCACCATTAATGCACATCACACCATGCCACTTGCACCATAACTCATGGCTGCCCCATCTTGGTCCTAGCCCAAGAGTTTGGTGTGTACACTTGCCATGTATTGGACCATTTATACAAAAAGTGTGTACACATCAATTTATTGCAAACGAACTCTTGGGATATCGGTCGATTTTCTGGTCTGCTTGCAGTGTCGGCTCCCAAACATCATATTCGTGATTTTGAGTGTGTTTTCAGTTTTGTATCACGAATACCTGTAAACTGTAATTACAGAGCAGACACTGATTAATAGCACCGATATATAACAAAAGAGATAACTAATGATCGGTATTAAAATGCAGTTTTCAGTGATGATCAAATACCCCAAACTTATCTATTGCTCGTCCCGAGCAATACAAAAAATCCTAGCCTCACTTTCGCAGGGAACGCGATTGCACTGAGCATGTGCAACAAGCGTTAAACCTCTAGGTGTCCCTAGTAGGAGGAGTGTTGTCTCCTGAGGGTTTTCAGCGGATTACACCTACAAAATCCAGTTAAGTTAGTTACGGAGAAACTGTGGATTCAGATCCGAAAGTTAAGAATCAAAGGTAGAAGTTCTATCACTCAAACAAGAAACATTAAACCCAATATTTCACTCCTCGCAATCTGTTCAACAAGCTAATATGCGTCTTTTCATGGTTGTGCGGCAATGTCGTCAGGTTTCTAAGAATTTGATTAGGGTCATTATGTAAAAATTACGGACCAAGATAGACTTCTGAAGGATCACACTAGTTTGAAAGGAGTTAAGATTTTCTCAAGTTTTATTCGTCAGTTAGATATCAAGTCAGAAGTATATAGCACTTTTAACATAGAACCAAAGTCTTATTTTTCACTCCTACCTTTCACCTGTTATCGCTCATACACACTTTTCATTATCGTGCAAAACGTCTTAATAAATACAAAACCTTCATATCTCCGCGAAAAAAACTGTTTTAAAATAAGAAATTCATTATCGCCAAGATTATTCTCCCACAAAGAACCGTTAGTACTTTTAACTTGGAGAGAACACTTGCTTAGCATGTTTTATCAGACGATTGGAAATTTAGCGAGCTTTGAGTCAATGACTCCCAAACCAGATGGTTTTAGGGCATCAGGTGTGGAGACACCCCAAGGACTTAATTACCCAAGTTACCAAGGCCACAAAACAAAAGACTCATTTTACTTAGAATTTTTGCATTCAGTGAAAACGGAGATATAACCAGCTTTTTCTTTTTAAATCTGAAGACGTTATATGTGATAAAGTGTGTACTTACTCCAACAAGGTTCTAGATGGGTTATTTTTCAGACTTATATCTTCTGCTCAAATTTCTATGCAGATTCCTCATTTCTACTTCACCGTATGAACAATTCTTGATACTCTGCTTAACTCGGCCAAACCTGTTTGATCCTACAGATGTTTATCAATCAAAAAGTTATAGACATGTTAGACATTCATCATTTCCTTAAAAACATACGACACGTAAAAAAAGTGTTATAAAAGATGCATATCGGCAATAGTTGAGCAAACAGGAGGGTTATCTTTTAGGCTATCAATCTCACATCCAGAATTTAGTTATTTCTAGCTTATCAACTGAACCATCAGATTTTGAATCACAATTCCCCAGATAACCAACATAACAAAGTTTTTATAATTCTTCAAGAATTTTTTTAATTTTTATAAATTTTTCAATTTTCTATACAATGCAGTACAAAAGCAGATATGACATGCAGCTATATGCAAAAGAAAATACAAAATGCTGAAATACAAGAAATATGCAAATGCAAACTACATGCAGATACAAAATGACACCACCACCAAGCTTTAGCTCTACCCCCAAACTTGAGCCAGACAATGTCCTCATCGTCGCTTTGTTTTACCTTTTCCCTTTTTGCCGCTGCATGCGTCATCTTGGTTGTCCAATATCTGGCTTAGTTGATCCTTAATTTCCTTGTTCTGATCTTTAATTTCTCTGTTCTGCCAGATCAACGTCTTGATGCCGCGGACTTCCATTCTGTGAAGTTCGTAGGGATCCGTCGGAACGTCATCTCCCAAGTATATCTCGGATGAAGTCTGCGGGGCCGCATGCTCGCTGGGGTCAGTCGGGGTCCAAATCTGCTGCTCACTCCTAGGATTCGAGTACCCTGGCGAGATCATCTCCATCTCCACTGGTACGGCAGGATACATCGATAAATAGGCAGTGAAGTCATCCTCCGCCAAGTAATGTCGGCAGATCTGAGTGATGAGGATAGGAAGCAGTGATTTGTGCACAGCCGCACTGTCCGTGATCGTGGCAAAGAGCATGGTCGTCATGAAAAATTGATAGTTCCTGGTCATCAGACAATGGACTATGTGCCCCACAATCGTTGGAAACGAAGAAACTCGCGCAATCCCCTTGACATTTCGGTACACCCACCGGCATGCCGTATAGGCGTTCCTATAGATTTGCTGGCCATTCAACCCAGCATCACGAAGCTCACAATGGTTCCCCAGAACCGTCCTATACTGAGCAAACTCTAGGGGCTTCTGATTTCCAGATCGCAATGGGATACCCGTGACGTGGGAAATGGTTTCAATCAAGAATTCCCTACGTCGTCCCAAAAAGTGCAATCTGGCTCTATCATGTAGCACCTCCCCATCACGAATCACATCGTAGAATTCATCCACAAAACGTTCACAAGCGCATAACCCTTCCGCCCCATACAGCAAGAAAACCCAACCCAGCTGTCGGATTGCGTCGCAAAAGTAATGTCCGAAGACATCGTGTGAAAAGAGTGCGACAAAATTCCTCTCCAACACAAAAGGTGCCATCTGTGGGATTTTCTTAAGAAATAAACAGTGTAAACAGAGGGGGGAGAAGATGTCTTACAGCGAGGAGGAAGTGTTGGAGATAGTGCCCTCAGAGTCAATTATTAGGTCACAGGTACGCGATTGTAATGATTGAGGGAGGACCTATCCCGGTAGGACAGTCTTACTCGAGATGATAGTATGCTATCTGGTTTACCTTTATCATCGTGTACTGCTTTAGGTGACCTGACACGTCGCTATTACACGTTGATAGAGCCCCTAGGATTCTTGCTTGACTACCGGCAGTATGAGGGCGATCATATACGTGGGAGCTGGTAGTCTATAAGCACATCCTTAAAAGGTCCCTAGTCGTGGGAGTTTCGAGACTGGGCATCGATACTCCATTAGTAGACTAGTGTATACAGTCGAGACCCCGATGAGGGGCGGTGGCCGGTCTCACAAGCCACTGGTGTCAGTTGGATCACCTAAGATGTATACAGGTGCTCATTGGGTTATGAGTACACCGGACAGGACTCGCCGGGAATATGCTAGTTGGTCTTATACCTGACGTCAGATAGCAGTTCCCAGGTGACATGTGTACAGGTTAGTTCATCGACCTGGGGATCGTCATTTGTCTCGTGTGAGTTCCCACTGTACTTAGATTACTACCCTACCACGGCTCAAAGGAGTCGTGCAAACAGGTTTTAGTTGGGTACAGTCCCGAGCCACATGGAGGCAGTGAGCGGATCTTCGGGGGTTTCGTCTCTCCCGGTATTGGGGGTGAGGTCGCGCTGTGTCTAGGAGAGCCATTACACGAAGACCTTGGCCAAGGCAGGAGATTTACTGGTAGGTATTCCAGTAGTATCTCAGGGTGTTCTGGGCTACACTCCGACACGACTTGTACCGCTTTTGGGGGTCTGACTTTTACCAACCCCCTAGGCCCGCCATGCGATGCTCATAGACGAACGGACCGGACTGTACGGATATTGTCACTGACAGGCTCAGTTGGGTGTCGGGGTGAGCTTCCTCATCGACGTCCCTTTTGGTCAATAGCTGGTGGCCCGTCACGTATTGGCTTATACCTCTGACGTGCTAGTGGTTAAATCCACAGCCATAGTATTGACGAGTCTTTAGAGTCCACCACACTTTCAGTTACTCAAGTTTCGGGCGAAACGCTGTAGAGGCCGTATGGAGATATGGCAGGGTCCGATCAGATACGTGAGGTATTGCACGGATCAGGATCGGACGGTTTGTACTAGTGGCCGTATAGTTATATGGCAGCGTTCGATCAGATACGTGCGGTATTGCACGGATCAGGATCGGACGGATATTACTAGCCGGCTTTGGTTTAAGCCGGATCCTAGTTTAGTACAGTGTAGATTTTGTCTCTTTGCATTTGTATCCGGTCGGAATACAGATGCGGGTGTGTATGCACTGTATGGGGGTTTTCCTGTAATTTATTACGGGACCAGTTTTCTGGAGTTGCCAGTTCGCATTCCGTTCCGGCCGGTTTTCCTTTGTTCTTTCCCGGCCGGACTTTTCCGATGGAGGGTGTTATTTGTAAGTTTGCAAATAACAGATGGTGGGGGGTTGTTTACCCCAATCGGAGCAAAGCTCCGATCAAATTCCGAGGTGGAAGATGGAACAACTCCCCAATCAGAAACAAAGCTTGGCTTTGGAAATTTAAACTTCAATAAAGGAAGCAACGCTTCAGCTGCACTGCGCTCTGCGCTAGGCGACACGCGTCAGCGCAGATGCGCTAGCGCAGTTGCGCTGCGCTCTGCGCTGCGCGACACGCGTCAGCGCAGATGCGCTAGCGCAGTTGCGCTGCGCTCTGCGCTGCGCGACACGCGTCAGCGCAGATGCGCTAGCGCACTTGCGCTGCGCTCTGCGCTGCGCGACACGTGTCATGCGCTGGGGTATCCGCGCCCAACTGAATTAAGATTTCATGAAATCTTTTCTGTTCTTTCCAGAACTAGAAGACTTTCTTCGGCCTCTGGATCAAAGATCCAACGGTGGGAAAACACCCAAAAATCATTCAAGAAAGATCCCGTTAACAAATTCAACAAATTTATGGGGCACTATAAATAGGACCCCAGACCTCATTCAAAAGGCATTAAGAATTTTCTCGAAAAATCAAGAACCCTAAAACAGAGAAAACTCCGAGAAGAAAAAGGTAAAGAACCTTCATGAGGTAGAAAAAAAAGGGGGGCCTTCTAATAGATCATTGATCTAAAAATAAGATCAATGATCTTTATAAAAAAAAGTGCTTTGCACTTCTTGTGAACCTTCGGTTCTGTAAAAACAACAAAAATAATAAAATAATAAAAGAATAGTGCTTTGCACTTTTAAGAACCTCTGGTTCTTCGAATAAAGAAAAATTTATTTTTCTTTGATCCAATTTAGACGAAGAAATTAAACAGTGCTTTGCACTTCCCTTCTTGAATCTAAAAGATTCTTAGTGCTTTGCACTTCCAATTTGCGCCGTTGCGCTCTTAAGAGAGCGCCACGTGTCGGCTATAAAACCATTTGCGCCAAGCGCTCTTAAGATAGAGCTTTGCTCTTTGGAATTAGCGCAACTCGCTGAGAGAGCGCCACGTGTCGGCCATAAAACCATTTGCGCTAAGCGCTCTTAAGATAGAGCTTTGCTCTCTGGAATTAGCGCAACTCGCTGAGAGCGCGCCACGTGTCAGCAGCGCAATTGCGCCGCGCAACAGCGCAACGCGCTGCGCTAGTGCGCTTGCACTCATTAGAGCATGACACGTGTCGTCACCGTATGGACTTGCGCTCATTACTTAGCGCAAAGCGCAAATGCATTCAAAAGGGCCAAGCCCAACTAAGAGAAGGCCTAACAGGCTCAATAAAGCGCAAATGCATTATTTTAAGGGGCCGAGCCCAAATCAAAATAGATGCTTTGCATCATTTATGAATGGGTTGAGTCCAAACAGAATCTCCAGAATGCTATGCATTTTTCAAGGGGCAGAGCCCAAATCAAAACAGATGCATGGCTTCATTCATAAATGAGCAGAGCTCAGAATAAATTGATGTTCTGCAGAGCCCAAATGCAATGCAGTACTTAATAAAGATGTTGAACTGGACTTAGCCCAATCGTGGCCATAAGTCCTTAAATTAAATTGACTGAGTAAAATGGCTCTCCTAAATCAATCCACGACCGGTTCGAGGGTACATCTCCGAACTCCTTTGACATTTGTCGTTGTAATTCCTCAACGACGTCAAAGAGGTGACGGGTCCCAACGACCACACATCGCTATGGACTGCGGGGTCCTTAAACTCGTGGACCGAGACGTCCTTAAAACTAATGTCGGACCGAAATGTCCTTAAAACTAATATCGGACAGAAATGTCCATAAACTAACATTGGACCGAAATGTCCATAAACTAACATCGGACCGAAACGTCCCTAAACTAATATCGGACCGAAACGTCCCTAAACTAATATCGGACCACTACGTCCTTAAACTGGCGATGGACCACTACGTCCTTAAACTGGCGACGGACCGAAACGTCCCTAAACTAATAATGGACCACCACGTCCCTAAAACTGGCAATGGACCACCACGTCCTTAAACTGGCATAATAGAGTCCGAACGCTCTTTTGCCGGATCTAAACGGTCCCGTCTAAGTTGATCTTAGCCCCAAATACGGTTAATGTGTCCTTAGATCTTTAAATAAACAATAAAACTCCAAATCAACTTTGGTTCAAGGGTACATCTCTGAACTCCTCTGACACCTGTCGTTGTAATCCCTCAACGACGTCAGAGAGGTGACGAGTCCCGACAGCCAGATAATTAAATCAATCACTACGTTAAGTTGATCTTAGTCTAAAACAGGACTAATGTATCCTTAACGAATGTTTAAGTTGATCGTAGCCGCAACGCGACTAATGCATCCTTAAACTAAAAACACCAAACCCAAATCTAAGTAAATACGGATTTGGACTAATCCACGTCCTACGGGCGACGGCATTACTCAGTCTCCGTATACAATCCACGGGCAACTACAAACAAAACAAACACACACGACACGAAGTGAAATTCTGGAGAAGGAGAAAGTTGTTACCGCGATGCGGTAGCGTAATTAACTGCAGGGGCTTGCGCCTGCAGGGAAGAGCGTCCCCACAATCAAAAAACCCCTCACCCTGAGGGGGAATCTGACGAAATCTGCTACATCGGCCGCATCCGTCTAAACCTCCGATACACGGTGCCATAAATCAACATGGCATCTTCGGAGAGATAGACGGATAAAACCAAATAGCATCTGCCCCGAACCTCAGGCCAGACGTCCTCGCGTCGTCGCCGTCTTTCGGAGGGGAACAGATTCTGGCACGCCCGGTGGGACCTCTTCCTCTTTCCACTCCACACTTCGTGTGTCGTCTTCGTGAACCAATCGCGGTTTGTTAAATGATTGCCTTCGGATTTCAAGTTGCTAAGATTTGGTCTTTTGTTTGGTGCAGAACTCAAGCATTCAATGGCCACCAACTGCACCAACTGCTCGAAGTGCAACTGCAACGGACGCTCCACCTCACCTAGAGGTGTAGCATATGGGCCCCAGGCGGCTTCCTTCCTGACACTGCCGGTAGGCCAGTTGACTCAGGCCACCACCGGCTTGTTCTTCGGGACCATGGTCCCACCTGCAAGCTTCTCGGCACCGATACCCACACTGGAAGCAAACAAGAAGTCGGTGTTCGACCGGCTTACTGCTACTCCGACCCCTGTCAGCGGGTCGCCTGCTACTGGACCAACAGCCTCCGTTTTCACCAGGCTGGGTCAGAACTATAAGGTGGCTGTCCCAAAGAGGGCAACGGCCGCTGCTTTGGAAGTCGTTAAAGCGGCTTCTCCTATCAGAGAGTCGGTCTTCACGAGATTGACGGCTCTTACTCCTCCTCCAGCTGGTCAGAAGGCATCAGTCTTCGATAGGCTGACATCAACAGTTACCCCACGCTCAAACAGGGGGCAACAAGAAACCACCTCAATCTCCGAGCCAATCCCGGCGGCTCGTCGCGCGCGACGTCGCCATTGGCAGAGAGTAAGGAAAGCAGGGGGCAACTCCCCCTCAGGGCTAACCCCACCTGCTCCAGTGGTGGAAGTCGATGCTGCTGTTCCAACTGGAAACAGCTTTGAAATGCTGAGGAAAGTGAGGAAGAACTCCCCGGTGGCTACGTTAAAAAGGTCTCCTCCACCCATGGAAAAAGCTCCTGAGATGAAACAGGAACAGCCCCCTCAACGGCTGTCAGCGAAAGTTTATAAAGTTTGGCGGAGGGTTCAAGACTCCGTGATTGACTCAGATCACTTCCGTCACCGGAACAGAGCAAGAGTGGAAAAAGACAAAAATCGCCCCGCCAAACAACAGGGGGCAACAAATGCTAGGATGCCCAATTCAGCGGCTCCTTCAACCTCAAAGGCCCATAAAAGGAAGAGGCCAGAAAAAGCTCCCATGACACTGGCAAAGTCTAAGAACGGTGAACCTAAACGCCCCAAGTCAGGGGGCATCACAGTTCATACAGTCTATATGGCTTCGGGGAAAGAAGAAAGTCGTACTTCTACGGGTCACCGACCGCTTACCCGGTCAGTGACCAAGTCTCAGGAGCAGCAACAAAAGCTCCAGGAGATGATGACTACAATGGCTGCACTCACGGGGCCAAAAGAGAATCCTGAGACGTCCTTAGACGAACGCCAAGAGGAAGAGACCGACGCTGAGTTCCTTCGCCGAATGCTCGAAAAAAGAGACCAAGAGGCTGCTGAACAAGCAGCCAATATACAGCGCATGGGCCTTCTCTTCCAGGATATGATAGGGATGATGATACAACCAGAATCCCCGACTGAAGAACCCCCGATCGTCCTTGGGGATGATAGGGGAGAAACATCAAACCCTCAGCCCATTCTATCGACGGCTAAAGAAGACACAATCTCTAAAACAGATCTGGACGAATATATAGCCCAGCAGATAAAAGTTCATCACGCGGCCGAAGCAGCCGGCCACGTTGTAAAGACGGGGCGGCCATATCCGGGCTGGTATGACCAAATCAAATACCCGCCAGGTTACACAATTCCAAAGTTTCATGTCTACAAGGGGACCGGCAATCCCCATCAACATGTTGCCCAATTCAGGGCGCTTTGTGGTAACACTGGAGGCGACGACAAGCTCTTGCTGCGCCAGTTTGTGGGAAGTTTATCAGATACGGCTTTCGAGTGGTATTCCGAGCTCCCCAACGATTCCGTTAAAACCTTCGCAGAGATGGAGCTGCTCTTCACCCAACGCTTTGCAAGTGCCAGCGAACGTACTCCAATGACGGCGCTGATTAACGCCAGGGTAAAGCCCGGCGAGACGTGGGTCCAGTACGCTATACGGTGGCGTAATTTATGGTCTAAATGTGAACAACGCATAGAAGAAGCCCCTGCGGTGGGAATGTTTGTTGGAACCCTTGATCCACAAGCAACCATTTCGCAGTTTATGATGTTCTTCAAGCCGACTTCTTTCCAGGCTTTGATCGACAAATTGGCGCAGATGGACCAAATGGGCCATAAACCCCCTCTCCCGAAGCCGGACTCCCGAAACGATAAAGGAAAGGGAAAAGCGATCATCGTCGCTAATGCCCAACAGCAACCGAACGACTCGAAGCCGGTTGCTCGTCCAAATAATACACGCCCATACGTACCCCTTGAGGACAGGATGGGACGTGCTTACTCCTTCCCCCGTGATAAAACAAGGAGGTTATTTGAGCTGGCATTGCGCAATAGGCTCATAAATCTGCCGGATCCAAAACGTCCGTCACAACCAAGTGACGTTAACGAGCCTAATTATTGCCCTTACCATCGAGTGCTAGGACATCCAATCGAAGACTGTTACGTGTTCAAAAATTGGCTTGAAAACCAGTACCGTCAGGGCAAGTTTGCGCTATCTGACAAATGGAAGGTGAATCCTCCGCAACCCCACACCTATAAGGGGACGAATACGCCGGGGGCAACATGCTCCGTCATTGAAGAAGCTCCCTGGGAGGTTGTATTATCGGCCAAAACGAGAAGAATGCTAAATGATCTTCAGACCTGCCCAGCGGTCAAGTGGAAGAACCCCTTGGAGCCGCAGGTTATTGAGGGGATGTTGAAGCCGCGTCCGAGTCCGAAGGCCGATGGTGATAGTTCAAGCGTTCATGACCAGCTGTCAAAGTCTTCGAAAAAGAAGAAGAAGAAATCTAAGAAGCCCGCGAAGCCTAGCGACAAGCGGACGGACTTACAAAAGCAGATCGACGCGCTGGATGAGTATAACCAAAAGGCGCGGACTCCCATTACGCTCCAAGACTTCCTTGATCACGTCTTTCAAAAAGAAGATGAGGAAGAAACTTCATCGGATGAATCCGACGGGTATGTGGCAAGCTGTCATATGATCTCTCACTCGACCTCGAACGATGAAGGGACTTCTGGCACCAAAACGCCGGGGGCAAATACTGAGTCAATGGTTCCGGAATTATCAATAGAAATGATTGAAGCGTTTCTTAATGAAGCTTGACTGAAAAGTAAAGCTGATCAAGAACGCGAGAGGGCGATATTCGAAACGGCCAAGCGCCAGCGACTTGAGGGAGGAGCTGAGATGATCCCACTGGAGCAAAATACCTCCACCGCTGACAAAAGCCAATTTAAGATAAAAAAGAAGTTCGCCAAGGCCATATCGATGGGCATGAAGCTACCACTCTCAGAAGAAAAAGTTACTAGCGTGGCAGAAATGCATCCCTCTTATTGCTTATATCATCAGAAGGTCTCACATTCTATCCAAGAATGCAAAGCGTTCGATAAATGGTGGCAAGGATACGTCGCTAATCAACAACGCTTTAAACGGGAAAAGCGCAAGGTTCGTCGGGAGCAAAGAAACAAGACCAAAGTGCTTGAAAGAACTGCCGGCAACTGTCACATGGTTAACACTACCAGGTCACAAGTGCCCACATTTGGGAGCGACTCTGATGAGGAACTGGAGATTGCCCCTCTCTTTAAAGAATCAACTTCGGGAAAAGAAGAAGACCCGAAGTCTTGCGAAAATATACAGTTGCGGAATCGGACACTGCCTGAAAAGAACCTCGGACCATCGAATAGAAAAGTAAAGGGAAAGAGAAGGTCTCTGAAGACATCACTTTAGACGACCAAGTCGCGGAAGAGTTAACCACCAAAAATCCGCCAAAGAGGAGTAAGGTGGATTACAATGTCTTAGCGCATCTGAGGAAGCTACCCTCACAACTTAGCATCCTCGATGCCTTGTTACTATCAAAGGAGGCGAGAGACTCTTTGATTAAGGCGCTACAAGATCCGGACCAGTTCCAATCCTTCTTGGCAGAAGAAAAGATGAAAGACGAATTGGAAGAAGTGCACACAGCCGACGTTGCTTTCGGTGATGAAGACCTTCTTCTCGGGACGTGTGAACACAATCGCCCTCTTTATGTCTCAGGATACTGCCATGACATAAAAATAGGTAAAATCTTGGTCGATAACGGATCGTCCGTCAATTTACTCAACGTACGAGTGTTAAAGGAGATTTGCATGAGTGTCCAACACCTTGCCCGGGACAAGATCACTATCTCCGGTTTCGACGCTCAATCTTCAAAGACTCTTGGATCTGTGATATTGACGTTACGCTTCGGGTTGCTCGTCACAGACATCAAATTCCATGTTATAGATGCCAAGACGTGCTATAATGCTCTGCTCGGCCGACCATGGCTACACGAGTACAATATCATCCCTTCTACACAGCATCAGTGCATGAAGTATTCCAGGGATGGCCTCGAGTACACCGTGGCCGGAGAGTTGAATCCGTTTTCCGTGAACGAAGTTCGCAAGTATGAAGATGCCAAATACTTCTTGCCGAGCTTCGAAGACACGGAAAGGTGTCACAAACCGGAGAACAAAACTAATGCCACCATCCCTGTCTTCGGCAGTGACACCGAGGAGGAGGATATAATTTATTCAGGACCATCCCAATCTACCAGGCCAAGACCATCCGTCCCTTCGTTGATCTTCGGTAGTGATTCAGAGGATGAAGTTCATGCTGTATTCCCTGCTCGGCCTTCGATACAGATCTCCGCTGATGAAGAACGAAGTCTGCAGATAACCATGGTGCCGCTTGAACATTACAAAGAACTGGATGCACTCAACACCAACAGCGTAGAAGAACTGCAGACATTCTATATCCCTCCCGGACGAAAAGACGAGAAGGCAATCCTATTCTACCGTTCTGAAGAGAACAAAGTAGAAAAAGAAGTTTGGCATGGCGCGGATCCCACACTTGACAGGCTTCAGCCTATCCGTCTTCCCCGGTATTATACCGAAGGTTTGAAGAAACTGCTAAAACGCCAGGGGATGTCCTTCACACAGACCGTTAGAAAAGCCAAATTCTATGACAAGGTCTGGAACATTCCCGGGACCCAATGCAAACTGCCTAACGGGAAAGTAGAAACCAAAGGGCTTGGGTACATCCGGCCAAGGAAGCGGGAGCTAGTAAACAGCTGTTATGCCATATATGACTTCGATGAAGAGGCGGACGCTCAATGGGAGGACGCTAATCCCGAACCAGCAGAAGTTCCGGATACAAAACCGCCCAGTCCATCATCTGAAGACCAGATGAGCAAACTTATAAGGGATGCGAGTCAAAAAGCCCGAGATGATCACGATCGTGAAATGGCAATCTATGAGAAAGCCAAGACACAGCGCCTTCTTCAACAGGCGGTGAAGGAAGAAAATGCCGCTCCTTGTCAACCTGCTACAAAAAAGGTTCGACGCGAAAACAAAAACAAGTCGAAAGGCAAGAGAGGCGCTCGACAGCCACAAAGCAGAGCTAAGAAGCCACGTATCCGAGAGTCGAGCGTTATTGACCTAGCCCTCAGGAAGAAAATGGGTCGAGCATACTCATTTCCTCGGAACAAAACGAGGCAGATATTCGATCTCGCTCTAAAACATCAAATGCTTACGTTGCCAGAGTCTAATCATCCTGAGCACGCAGGCGAGGTGTTCGAGCCAAATTATTGCTTTTACCATCGAGTAATGGGACACCCTCTTGAAGATTGCTTCACCTTTAAGAATTGGGTTGAGGACCAATATCAGCTCGGCAAATTCGCGTTGTCTGATAACTGGAGGGTAGCGCCGCCACAGAAGCACGGGCCCGAAGCCACGAAAGAAAAACCAGTTCCACATTGGGATTGGCAGAAAATTTACACCTGTCGTATGATAACGACATTGAAAGAAGAGTCCGAGAACCTGGACAGCCTTCCTTGGTGCTTCGAAAACAGCAGCGACGAGATAATCTCAGAATTTCCCCCAGCTCCGAAAGAACTGGAAGATGGAATCCATACCACTGCAGATAATCTCAAGAAAATTGAGTTGGGGACGGAAAATGACCCGCGACCGACATTCATCAGCGAACTGCTATCTGGAGAAAGGGTGGCCGCGTTAAAGGATGTGCTTCTACAGCACAAAGATTGCTTCGCGTGGAACTATTCCGAAATGCCGGGACTAGATCCAGAAATCGCTGTGCACAAATTGGCGATATCCCCGGACATCAAGCCAGTCAAACAAGCGCCGAGGAGAATGCGACTCGAGCTTGAGATGAGCATCAACGCCGAAGTCAAAATGCTGATAGATTCAGGCTTCATCCAAGAAGTCCAATACCCTGAATCGATCGCCAACATCGTCCCGGTAATGAAGAAAAATGGGACAGTGCGCATATGCGTAGACTTCCGGGATCTCAATAAAGCCTGTCCAAAAGATGATTTCCCAGTGCCAGTCACCGAACTGATGATAGACAACACATCCACTCATGAGGTTTTCTCTTTCATGGACGGCTCATCGGGATATAATCAAATAAAAATGCACCCTGAAGATCAGAAGCACACGGCCTTCAGGACTCCGCTTGGTATATTTTGTTATAAAGTGATGCCCTTCGGTTTGAAGAACGCCGGCGCTACTTATCAGAGGGCCATGACGAAGATCTTCGGCGACCTTATACACGAAATCGTCGAATGCTATATCGACGATCTCGTGGTCAAAAGCAAATCATACGAAGAACATCTCGAGCATCTGAAGACTGTATTTCAACGACTTCGGCAATACAACTTGAAGATGAATCCTCTTAAATGTGCGTTCGGGGTTTCCTCAGGCAAATTCCTGGGATTCGTCGTTCGACACCGAGGTATTGAAATAGATCCGTCAAAGATCAAAGCGATCATGGAAATGCCTCCGCCGAGGACTCTCAAACAGTTGCGGTCTCTCCAAGGGAAACTCGCGTATATACGACGATTCATAGCCAACCTTTCAGGAAAGTGCCGTCCTTACAGCCACCTGATGAAGAAGGGAACCCCATTCGTTTGGGATCAAAAATGCCAAGGCGCGCTGGATGAGATCAAGCAATATCTGCAAAACCCGCCGGTGTTGGCTGCTCCAGTTAAGGGGAAGCCTCTTATTCTTTATACAACCGCCCTCGAAGGTTCTTTAGGCGCATTATGGGCACAAGAGAACGATCAAGGGAAAGAAAGAGCACTCTACTACTTAAGTCGAGTCCTGCTGGGGGCAGAAAGCAATTACTCTCCCATTGAAAAACACTGCCTGGCGTTGATCTTCGCAATAACAAAGCTTAGGCACTACGCGTTGGCGCACGAGGTCCGTCTGATTTCAAAAGTGGACCCTCTTAAATATTTAATGTCAAAGGCCATATTGGCGGGAAGACTCGCTAAATGGGCCATGCTCTTGATGGAATTCTCGATAACGTATCAACCTCTCAAGGCAGTGAAAGGCCAGGCCATCGCCGACTTCCTCGCTGAGCATCCGATACCCGCCGATTCTCCTCTGAATTGCGATCTTCCAGACGAACATGCGTTCGATGCGATCGACGGTGATAATATCCGATGGGAACTTTATTTCGATGGAGCATCTTCCATGAAGAAACGTAAACAAAGTACCCCTATAATTAAATCAAGGGTGGGACTCATCTTTGTAACTCCACAAGGAGGGATAATGCGCTACGCGTTCTCCCTAACGGAGCCGAGAACAAACAATGAAGCCGAATACGAAGCTCTGATAGCAGGCCTCGAGATCGCCATTGACATGGGAATTGAAGATCTCCTCATATACGGCGATTCCCAACTGGTCGTTAGTCAAATAAACGGCGACTACCAAACGTGCAAACCGGAATTGGTAAAATACGGTGAAAAAGTGCAGCAACTGCTAACCCAAATTCCCTCTTACACTTTGGAAAGTATACCGCGCGCGGAAAACAGCAAGGTGGACGCACTGGCCAAACTTGCTAAAGAATTGGCTGACGAGAACCTCGATGACGTTAGAATCGTGATACAAAGCCGTCGAGTGCTCACCCCAACAGAAATATCTCCGAAATCGTCTGAAGAAAAAGGAGCGAAAGAGGAGACAACCTTGCAAATAAAAGACAGGGAAAATACCGAGGATTGGAGAGAAGTTTTCATAGATTACTTCAAGTTCCACCGAATACCTGAAGAGGCGTCCACAAGACATCAGCTCACGAAACGAGCTCTGTCTTTCGCCTTCGTCAATGATACTCTATACAAGAGGTCATTCGACTCTCTGTGGTTGAGATGCTTAGGACCTGACGAAGCGAGAAGGGTCGTCCAAGAAGTTCACGACGGACTCTGCGGTTCCCACCAAGCAGGCCCTAAGATGAAGTTGAAGATAAAGCGGATGGGCTACTACTGGCCCACGATGATGCAGGATTGCCTCGAATATGCGAAGCAATGTCATTCATGCCAAATTCATGGGGACTTCATCCATCAGCATCCCAATCCACTACATCCGACAATGGCTAGTTGGCCATTCGAAATGTGGGGAACTGACATAGTCGGTCCCATCGAACCAGCATCGTCAAAGGGACATCGTTTCATCTTGGCGACGACTGATTACTTCTCCAAATGGGCAGAGGCGGTACCGTTAAGGGAAGTGAAGACGGAGAATATCCTCCATTTCTTCAAAACGCATGTCATATACCGGTTTGGAACCCCGAGAAGGATCATCTCTGATAATGGGCCCGCCTACCGAAGTCATAAAATTAGCCGCTTCGCACAGCAGCACAATATAGACTGGAGATATTCCTCAGTTTATAATCCGCGAGCTAACGGTCTAGCCGAGGCCTTCAACAAGACCTTGACGAAAATCATGAAAAAGACGGTGTCCCGAAATAAAAGAGACTGGCACGAAAGGCTGCAAGAAGCTCTCTGGGCATATCGAACTACGTTCAAGACGGCCACAAACACAACGCCATACGCGTTGGTATTCGGGACGGAAGCAGTACTCCCTCTCGAGATAGAATTACCCTCTCTACGAGTGGCAGTCCACTACGAGCTGACAGACGAAGAAAATGCTCACCTTCGGTTTGAAGAGCTTGACGCCCTTGATGAAATCCGGCTTCTAGCACAACAAAATCTGGAAGCCTATAAAGCAAAGATGACGCGCTCATATGAAAGATTGAGCCGCCCGAGGACATTCCACCAAGGCGAACTCGTGCTAGTGGTCAAAAGGCTCATGATCCCCAATCGCGCCAAGCGGGGAAAGTTTGAGCCAAACTATGAAGGACCGTATATCGTTGATAAGGTCTACCAAGGTGGGGCCTATCTACTCATGGACATGCACGGTGAAAGGCCTTTCAGGCCAATAAACGGACGCTTCCTAAAGAAATACTACGCTTAATGAGCCACAGCCTAGGTCAAGGGTAGATGACGACGACTATGTCCGCTCACTATCTTCCTAAGCTCAGGCTTTATAAGTAGTAGCCAACCCTCTCAATAGTGGACCGAAATGTCCTTAAACTAATAGCAGACCGAAACGTCTTTAAACTACTACCACAGCATCCTTGGGCTGACGAGATGAATAAAAAATAAATAAATAAAAAAAGAAATATGAATAAAATAAAAAAAAAAAGGGGCGGTAAGTCCATAAGCAAAATGGGCACGGATGAAAATCCGAAAGGGCTCCGTGAGTAAAAACAGCAGGACTACCGGCGAATGTTGTGAAAACCCGAAAGAGCGCAACTTCGTTAAAGAACACTTATGGAGTCCTCTCGACCCTGTAAGGAGAAACCACCCATGTGAGATCCTTACGACTTACAAGGGAGCAACACACTTAGGAGTCCCCACGATTCCTAAGGAGAAAATACGCTTGCGAGATCCTCACGACTCGTAAGGAGAACTCTCTTATGGGACCCTCACGGCTCATAGGATTTGAAAGTCTTAAGTCACAGAGACCCAAACCTGGGCTTAAGCAAACCCCCACAAACTTCCAATATTGCCCTACAAGCGGCTCAATACTGACCCTTGTATACAATCCACGGGCGCGAATAAACGTTTCCCTAACCAAGGTCCATCCATGACTGGGAATACGTTCGCATGGTAAACAACCCTTATAAATCCCCTCGATTTATGAGGAGAAAACCTTCCTGTAGGATCCTTACGACTTACAGAAGAACAAAACACTTAGGAACCCTCACGGTTCCTAAGGAGAAAATACACTTACAAGGTCCCCACGACTTGTAGGGAGAAATACCTTCACGAGACCCTTACGGCTCATGAAGTCAAAAGCCTTAGCCGACGGGACCTTAACCCCGGTCGCTAAGCCTCCTTTGTTCAACAACGATAGAGGCAAATGATGATTCGCTCCTGGTAATATCCCAGTTGCAGCGGTGCTGATGCCGAAATCGGTGTCCAATTTCAGGTTGACGGCGAAAGCCAGTAGACCGCTCATGCATACGAAATAGCCGAAATGATAGGGCAACTTGCAATAAAAAGCAGCAAGTAAAATGTATGCATGCGAAATAGCCGAAATGATCGGGCAGCTCGTAATAAAGATCAACGAGTAAAAAAATAAAATAATAAATAGCCGAAATGATTGGGCACCGTGAAAAATAGCCGAAATGATTAGGCAATCGCGACCTTCGCGATATAAAAGCTGAAATGATAGAGCATCGCGGAAATAAAATAAAATAAAAAGAAGAAAGGATAAAATTTCGGCCCTACAGTTAAGATCACATCGATCCCTGTATACAATCCAAGGGCGTAAAACAAATAAGGAGCCATACCTCCCCAGCAGATTCCGTCAAACGACGAAACCAAGCCTCAACGATTCATTTCAACCGAAGAAGCCAGTGAATCCCTCGCAAAACTTCTCAACTCACGGATACAAACACTCCTTGACGAGAGCCCCCTGATCCGCGTCGACCCGCAGAGCCACCAGCGCCTCCGTGGGAACCATCGACTCGTTTCAAATACTAAGGACACAAATAATCCTTGGCGCTTGGGAAACAAATAATCCCTCGCAAAACTTCTCAACTCACGGATACAAACACTCCTTGACGAGAGCTCCCTGATCCGCGTCGACCCGCAGAGCCACCAGTGCCTCCGTAGGAACCCTCGACTCGTTTCAAACCCCAAGGACACAAATAATCCTTGGCGCTTGGGAAACAAATAATCCCTCGCAAAACTTCTCAACTCACGGATACAAACACTCCTTGACGAGAGCCCCCTGATCCGCGTCGACCCGCAGAGCCACCAGTGCCTCCGTAGGAACCCTCGACTCGTTTCAAACCCCAAGGACACAAATAATCCTTGGCGCTTGGGAAACAAATAATCCCTCGCAAAACTTCTCAACTCACGGATACAAACACTCCTTGACGAGAGCTCCCTGATCCGCGTCGACCCGCAGAGCCACCAGTGCCTCCGTAGGAACCCTCGACTCGTTTCAAACCCCAAGGACACAAATAATCCTTGGCGCTTGGGAAACAAATAATCCCTCGCAAAACTTCTCAACTCACGGATACAAACACTCCTTGACGAGAGCCTTCTGATCAGCGTCGACTCGCAGAGCCACCAGCGTCTCCGTGGGAACCATCGACTCGCTTCAAACCCCAAGGACACAAATAATCCTTGGCGCTTGGGAAACAAATAATCCCTCACAAAACTTCTCAACTCACGGATACAAACACTCCTTGACGAGAGCCTTCTGATCCGCGTCGACTCGCAGAGCCACCAGCGCCTCCGTGGGAACCATCGACTCGTTTCAAATACTAAGGACACAAATAATCCTTGGCGCTTGGGAAACAAATAATCCCTCGCAAAACTTCTCAACTCACGGATACAAACACTCCTTGACGAGAGCTCCCTGATCCGCGTCGACCCGCAGAGCCACCAGTGCCTCCGTAGGAACCCTCGACTCGTTTCAAACCCCAAGGACACAAATAATCCTTGGCGCTTGGGAAACAAATAATCCCTCGCAAAACTTCTCAACTCACGGATACAAACACTCCTTGACGAGAGCCTTCTGATCCGCGTCGACCCGCAGAGCCACCAGTGCCTCCGTAGGAACCCTCGACTCGTTTCAAACCCCAAGGACACAAATAATCCTTGGCGCTCGGGAAACAAATAATCCCTCGCAAAACTTCTCAACTCACGGATACAAACACTCCTTGACGAGAGCCTTCTGATCCGCGTCGACCCGCAGAGCCACCAGTGCCTCCGTAGGAACCCTCGACTCGTTTCAAACCCCAAGGACACAAATAATCCTTGGCGCTTGGGAAACAAATAATCCCTCGCAAAACTTCTCAACTCACAGATACAAACACTCCGTGACGAGAGTTTCTTTGACTCACATCTCGGGCAGTAAGGATTCAAAAACTTGCTTCCTAAAAAATGGGACCCTGCAAGTCAATCCTAAATGGTCTCTTGCATACTATTCACGGGTCTCACTCTCTGAAGTCGATTCTCGACAAAGAGGGAAACAACCACTTACGAGCCTTCCCGACTCATAAGAGGGCAATGGGACCCTGCAAGTCAATCCTAAATGGTCTCTTGCATACTATTCACAGGTCTCACTCTCTGAAGTCGATTCTCGACAAAGAGGGAAACAACCGCTTACGAGCCTTCCCGACTCATAAGAGAGCAATGGGACCCTGCAAGTCAATCCTAAATGGTCTCTTGCATACTATTCACGGGTCTCACTCTCTGAAGTCGATTCTCGACAAAGAGGGAAACAACCACTTACGAATCCTCTCGGCTCGTAAGAGGAAAAATTCTCTTATCGGATCCTTACGACTTAGAAGAGAAAAATACACTTAGGAATCCTCACGATTCCCAAGGAGAAAACCCACCTACGAGATCCTCTCGATCCGTAGGGAGAAAAGTCTCCATGAGACCCTCACGGCTTATAGAGTTGAAAAGTCTTAGGCGGCAGATCTGAAACTGCGGCCTAAGCCATCGCTATATCTCGAAGAAATCAAGAAGCTTACTCTACTACCTGCTAATTGTGACGACATGCTGAAAAAGAGGAAAAGCAACAAAAAAGGCATATGATTTACACTTGATCGGGCATATGAGACGCATTCAGTCAGGTGAAAGATTCAGAGCAGAAGATAAAACAGGATAAGAAAGACAAAATTTTCATTAATATCGCCCAAAGTTCTTACAATCATAAAGCGATAAATTAAAAATGTTATTACAACGGAATAACCTCGAACCCAGGGCATGGATTGAGGAACTCGAAAGCCACCCTATCTATGACTTTCCAGGCCGCGCGGACCATCCTGGTATGCTTCCTTTCACGAGCACAAGCGTCAGGGTCCCCCCTGATGTCTTCCACCCTTCGATAAGCGGCGAGTATGGCAGACTGTTGAAAGACCTCATGCAGGAGATCGATAAGGCTGTCTCATCGCCTCTTTGAGATAAAATTCAATAGGTACACCGAGTGCACTTTGTCCTCAGCAGCATCCAACGCCCTAAGCGGTACGCCGGAACAGAAGAGGGGAAGCGCCTCCCAGATGGCTCCCACTATAAGCTTGAGAAGAGAAGAACGCCGGGGAAGCAGTGGACCATTGTATGCGTCGAAGCGGCTCATGATTTCAGCGCACTCCGCGTTTGTGAACTCTCGATTTTGAGAGCGGCCAAGTCGGCGGATGTCCCCGTAAGAGATGATCTCGTTAAGAGCATACATATGGGCGTCCATTGTTCCTGTGGAAGAAGATTGACAACAATCACTAACCCTTGAAAGCTATGTTATATAATCTAAAAGGAGCAAAGCTCCATTAATGAATCAAGAAATTACAAATCTTTTAGAGGGCAAAGCTCTATTCAAGGATTAAAACCCGCGAACAAAAGCTTAATGAAACCCTAATGGGGATCTCTTCAGATCAAAAGATCTGTGAGAGCAAAGCTCTTTGACTGAGATTAATTTAAATTAATTTGATTTACATTAAATTTACCTAAAGTTTCCAATTTTGGAGTTGAGCAAAGCTCTGCTAGTGAAACCCCAATAGGGATCTCTTTAGATCAAAAGATCAGTGAGAGCAGGGCTCCCTGATTAAGACTAATTTAAGTTAATTTGATTTATATTAATTTTACTTAAAGTTCTAACTTTGAAATTGAGCAAAGCTCTGCTGTTTAAGATTAATTAAAGTTAATTTAATCTAAGATTCAATTTTACCTAAAGTTTTCTCCAAAAAACTTTGGAAAGAAGAGCAAAGCTCTAGAGTTCTTGAAGGCAAGAGCAAAGCTCTGAAGCTTTTGAAAATAAAAAGACGGAAAGATGATAAGCATCTATGGGGGACCAGAGGTCCTATTTATAGGCACCAAGTGCCTCTTCGACTTCCAGAAGTCGTCACGGCGGTTGGAATTTCGCCACCATTGCGCTCACGTTTGGGGCCACGTAAGCGCAATGGTGCGGGGGGCATTTGTTTACCCCAATCGGAGCAAAGCTCCGATCAAATTCCGAGGTGGAAGATGGAACAACTCCCCAATCAGAAACAAAGCTTGGCTTTGGAAATTTAAACTTCAATAAAGGAAGCAACGCTTCAGCTGCACTGCGCTCTGCGCTAGGTGACACGTGTCAGCGCAGATGCGCTAGCGCAGTTGCGCTGTGCTCTGCGCTGCGCGACACGTGTCAGCGCAGATGCGCTAGCGCAGTTGCGCTGCGCTCTGCGCTGCGCGACACGCGTCAGCGCAGATGCGCTAACGCAGTTGCGCTGCGATCTGCGCTGCGCAACACGTGTCAGCGCAGATGCGCTAGCGCACTTGCGCTGCGCTCTGCGCTGCGCGACACGTGTCATGCGCTGGGGTATCCGCGCCCAACTGAATTAAGATTTCATGAAATCTTTTCTGTTCTTTCCAGAACTAGAAGACTTTTTTCGGCCTCTGGATCAAAGATCCAACGGTGGGAAAACACCCAAAAATCATTCAAGAAAGATCCCGTTAACAAATTCAACAAATTTATGGGGCACTATAAATAGGACCCCAGACCTCATTCAAAAGGCATCAAGAATTTTCTCGAAAAATCAAGAACCCTAAAACAGAGAAAACTCCGAGAAGAAAAAGGTAAAGAACCTTCATGAGGTAGAAAAAAAAGGGGGGCCTTCTAATAGATCATTGATCTAAAAATAAGATCAATGATCTTTATAAAAAAAAGTGCTTTGCACTTCTTGTGAACCTTCGGTTCTGTAAAAACAACAAAAATAATAAAATAATAAAAGAATAGTGCTTTGCACTTTTAAGAACCTCTGGTTCTTCGAATAAAGAAAAATTTATTTTTCTTTGATCCAATTTAGACGAAGAAATTAAACAGTGCTTTGCACTTCCCTTCTTGAATCTAAAAGATTCTTAGTGCTTTGCACTTCCAATTTGCGCCGTTGCGCTCTTAAGAGAGCGCCACGTGTCGGCTATAAAACCATTTGCGCCAAGCGCTCTTAAGATAGAGCTTTGCTCTCTGGAATTAGCGCAACTCGCTGAGAGAGCGCCACGTGTCGGCCATAAAACCATTTGCGCTAAGCGCTCTTAAGATAGAGCTTTGCTCTCTGGAATTAGCGCAACTCGCTGAGAGCGCGCCACGTGTCAGCAGCGCAATTACACGTGTCGTCACCGTATGGACTTGCGCTCATTACTTAGCGCAAAGCGCAAATGCATTCAAAAGGGCCAAGCCCAACTAAGAGAAGGCCTAACAGGCTCAATAAAGCGCAAATGCATTATTTTAAGGGGCCGAGCCCAAATCAAAACAGATGCTTTGCATCATTTATGAATGGGTTGAGTCCAAACAGAATCTCCAGAATGCTATGCATTTTTCAAGGGGCAGAGCCCAAATCAAAACAGATGCATGGCATCATTCATAAATGAGCAGAGCTCAGAATAAATTGATGTTCTGCAGAGCCCAAATGCAATGCAGTACTTAATAAAGATGTTGAACTGGACTTAGCCCAATCGTGGCCATAAGTCCTTAAATTAAATTGACTGAGTAAAATGGCTCTCCTAAATCAATCCACGACCGGTTCGAGGGTACATCTCCGAACTCCTTTGACATTTGTCGTTGTAATTCCTCAACGACGTCAAAGAGGTGACGGGTCCCAACGACCACACATCGCTATGGACTGCGGGGTCCTTAAACTCGTGGACCGAGACGTCCTTAAAACTAATGTCGGACCGAAATGTCCTTAAAACTAATATCGGACAGAAATGTCCATAAACTAACATTGGACCGAAATGTCCATAAACTAACATCGGACCGAAACGTCCCTAAACTAATATCGGACCGAAACGTCCCTAAACTAATATCGGACCACTACGTCCTTAAACTGGCGATGGACCACTACGTCCTTAAACTGGCGACGGACCGAAACGTCCCTAAACTAATAATGGACCACCACGTCCCTAAAACTGGCAATGGACCACCACGTCCTTAAACTGGCATAATAGAGTCCGAACGCTCTTTTGCCGGATCTAAACGGTCCCGTCTAAGTTGATCTTAGCCCCAAATACGGTTAATGTGTCCTTAGATCTTTAAATAAACAATAAAACTCCAAATCAACTTTGGTTCAAGGGTACATCTCTGAACTCCTCTGACACCTGTCGTTGTAATCCCTCAACGACGTCAGAGAGGTGACGAGTCCCGACAGCCAGATAATTAAATCAATCACTACGTTAAGTTGATCTTAGTCTAAAACAGGACTAATGTATCCTTAACGAATGTTTAAGTTGATCGTAGCCGCAACGCGACTAATGCATCCTTAAACTAAAAACACCAAACCCAAATCTAAGTAAATACGGATTTGGACTAATCCACGTCCTACGGGCGACGGCATTACTCAGTCTCCGTATACAATCCACGGGCAACTACAAACAAAACAAACACACACGACACGAAGTGAAATTCTGGAGAAGGAGAAAGTTGTTACCGCGATGTGGTAGCGTAATTAACTGCAGGGGCTTGCGCCTGCAGGGAAGAGCGTCCCCACAATCAAAAAACCCCTCACCCTGAGGGGGAATCTGACGAAATCTGCTACATCGGCCGCATCCGTCTAAACCTCCGATACACGGTGCCATAAATCAACATGGCATCTTCGGAGAGATAGACGGATAAAACCAAATAGCATCTGCCCCGAACCTCAGGCCAGACGTCCTCGCGTCGTCGCCGTCTTTCGGAGGGGAACAGGGGTTTTATTGCATAAGGTGTGATATGATAAGCATCTTTGCTTTTCATGTATTTATGAGATTAGGATGGATTTGAGGTTGATGTAAAGTTTAGTGATGATTATGTTTGGATGTGGTCACCCTCCTCCTTTTACTACACTCACCTCCCTCTTGCTTCATATTGTTATCCTCCACCATTTCTAAATGGGAGAGATAATTATCATGGTTGAAAAAGAAAGAGAGAAGAAGAAAAGAGAAGAAAATGAGAGCTTCATCTTTGAGAGGAAGAAAAATGAGAGTGATTCATTTTGTGTATATCATTCTTCATCTCATTCCATTGCTAGAAAATTGAAAGCACCAATTTTCTATACACCATTCCTCCATCTATGGCAACCAACCCCAAAGTGAGACATACACTCTACACTATATTCCTACAGCAAATCTTGGACGCGTCGATTCGCCAGCTTCGTGCCCGAGTTGCCTCGGTATTGAGGTGGGAGCCCGTAAAAGTACCCGGCTTCGTGGTGCCCTTTTCCGACGAGGAGGAGACGACCGGAGATCCCGCGAGGAAATCGGAGTGGAGATGAAGACCGGAGGACTCGGATCTGTCGGTACATCTCTAACCTATCTTGTTACTTTGCTTAGACTAGTTTAATGGAACAATCCGGGGTTTAGTGCGCGGTGGTGCCGGTTTGCTAAGTCCGCAAAATTTAAGTTTATCACCGTTTCCGCGTTTGGCCGTCGGATTGACGGCCGGGGCGCCGCCGTGCACTTACAGTGGTATCAGAGCCTCGCCATTAACATAGTCTAGCTTGGTGTAATGTGTTTTTCTGTTTCGATCGATCGAATGTTCCAAAACTGCATTTTAGTTCGCATCAGTTTCTGTTGAAAATTTTTGGTCTCGAAAAATTTTTCAGGTTGTAAAATATTGATGTACTGGAAAATCTAAGAACTCTGTAAAAATTCGACGAAGTAATTCCACAGTGGGAGCGCGGAAGCGCCGCGAAAACCCCCTTCCCGCCGCCCTTCCGCCGCGCACTGTGGAGATCACTTCACCATTTTCTTTCAGAGGTCTTCTGGGCTTAAAATATGGGTTTTGGAATATTAAAATTGGGCCCAGGATTTCTGTGAGTGCTACAGTTTTGATTGAGGGCCCACTTGTTAATTTTTGATCGATCGGATATTTCAAACACATTATTTCACAGTATTTACATTATATCTGCGACCGTGAATGTCACTCGATCGGTAAATCCGGTCTAACTGCTATAGCCCGGTTAGACGGATTTGCGAACGTGACTTTCACGTTGATGTTCTATGTTTATGCTGTGATGTTGCGGATCGGTCGTGGGGATAGCCTGGATGCAATGCTAGTACAGTGTTGTTGTATTATGTACATTTGATATTGCGGGGCGAGCGTCCGACATGTGGACTGCCGTCACTGCCTGATTGTATTATTCTTTTAGGGCACGACCTGGTTGCGGTCGATGTACCCGGTGTATGTATATTTTACTTTCTGTACTAGGATTACCCCGCGGTGGGGTGCACGGATAGCCGGGTTCTGGAGGGCAACAAGCCCGCATCTCATGGCATTGGGACGGAGGGGGCTTCACTCTGGGATTGGCGGGCTATTCGCCGCACTCGTAGGGGGTACAGGTTGACCCAGGAGGGGTGCCCAAGTTGCCGGATTCCGCGGAGTGCTGGGTGGTCCATTCACGGTGCTAAAGGGGGCTGCCTCGCTTCAGGTTTTGGCGGGTGACTTGCCGCGCCCGTAGGGGTCTAGGATTTCATTGCACAGGCTATCCACACGACCAGGGGAACGTCGGGTTTCAGTAGTGGCTCTGTGAAACCCGGGGATCCCAGATATCTGTATTGTTCTGTGATGCTGTACATTTCTGTGATGTTGCATTTCTTTTCACGCCTTGAGCGAAATATAATATATTGGTATATATATTAGTAGATGTTGTATATGTTTTTCATCCGCGCTAGTCCAGTCCCCGCTCTGTCGTTAGTAAGCTAACCTAACGGGTGATGACGGGACCCAGTGGCGAATGCGGATGGCATATACGTACGTCAGTATATTTTCGTTCTTTATTGGTGTGATCAATTGATGGGACTGCGATGATTCGGATCAATGCAAGTTAAACAAACCTAATCTGATGTTGTTGGAACACTTTTCTAAAAGCTGTTATTGCAAGGACGTTCACTTCTATTTTGCATCGTGGTATTCATTTGGAATATCCTGCTCCTCAGTCGACGAGGCAAGGGCCGAGATCCCTTCACCGGGAGTGACCCCTTGGACAGAAGTTTGCATCAGGGCATTAACTTCACTATAGCCGATTACTTTTGCTTTGCATCGTGGTATTCATTTGGAATATCCTGCACCCCATTCTACGGGGAAAGAGCCGAGATCCCTTCACCGGGAGTGACCTCTTTAGTAAAGGTTTTCGCCACTATATTTTATAAAAAGCTATCCGTTCCTTCAACGATATCAAGTTCATTACGTTAAAGGTTTTCGCCAGAAACCATTCGTAGCCCTCCGTCATTTCAGTTAAATATTCGGTAGTATTCAAGCTATGTATTTTGACCTCACGCCAAGGCATAGTGATTGGTAGCTGCCGGGTATTTATCTGTTGCATAGATAGATGCGTTGGTTTGGGACAGTCGTACTACTATTTTGGCCTACGTCAAGGGTATGTACGGGTGGATTCAAATTAACCTGGATAATGACGGGTAGAACTTGACATGTGACTTATGATATTTTGACCTCACGCCAAGGTCATAAGAGCATGGGGCAGAAATTACATCGGGAGTTTCAAAAGAACTGAAACTTGCCAGATATGCGCATACCTTCTGGAGTGTGATACCGTGAGCGGATTCCGTCACGTTATCATGCGATGAGAGTTGGATCCCGATTCCCACTGATGAGTTGGTTTACTCCTCGGGTGACCCCGACTAATTCTTCTTTCAGGTTTGGAGAAGAATTTGAGGTACAGTGGGAGGTTTCCTGATTAGAAAAAGTGATAACCATTCTGATCTAGGTTAGAGTGCACGCTGAGTGTTTCTTTTCTCTCTCTCTTTGGCGGCGACCATTGACCCGACCCTAAGACTATGACTCAGTGACCAAGTTGACCGAACCTTCTTAACACTGGCTTTTGGATTGTCAGAGTTGCGAACCTCATTGTCACTCCTACTTTTACCCTTTTCTCCGGGACACCCCGTATTACTACGAACGTCCACTTCCATTGGACAAAACCATCGTATGGTTATATACGAACTCGAAGGAATTTATTCGAGGATGATTTCCGGTTCTGGAGAAAACAGATAGGACTATTCAGTTGTCTTTTCTTTTCACCTTCTCTCAGGTTGCGAGTACTCCTTAGTTTAGGAGTAGTACACCTATTATGCAAATTGGATAGTCTTCTTCCAAACCATAGGCTGGTGCCGACCGGTAGGGAATGAAGAAAACCAGTTAGCCTAAACGGTGTACAGAAGGTATTAAGTTAAGACAAAGCAAGGGATTAGTAAGAGGGCAAAGTAAATTGCGACTGCTATTCACGACCAAACCAAGTATTTCTTCGCCAATCCTAAATCACCTTTGTATTTCTCCAGGACACTCCGTATCACTACGAAGATCCCATTTTATTGGATAATCCATCGTATGGTTATATACGAACTCGAAAGGAACTTGTTCCAGTTCGGGGATGGATCCTGGTTTAGGAGAAATAGGAATAAAGTACATTCAGGTGTCTTTTATCTTCACCTTCTCTCGCGTTGCGAGTGCTCCTAGGATTAGGACAGTACACCCTTTATGCTTTTTGGATAGTCTTCTTCCAAACCATAGACTGGTGCCGAACGGTAGGGAAGGAAGAAAACCAATTGGCTTAAAGGGGTGTACAGAAGGTAATGACTAAAGACATATAAAGGGATTTGGAGAGGTGGCAAAGAATTATACGGTTATAGTTGTGAATCTGGATAATGGATGAGGCATTACTAGGAATACCAGGAAACCCCAACGAAACATTTCAATGTTTCAGGTTCACTGTGTACTGTTAAAAGAAAACTGATTTCCCGATTAGACACTTACTCCAGGGTATGTATTTACCAGGTATGATTCTCACATCTGTATGGTTTTACAGATGATGAGTGGGAGTAAGTTATTGGGAATTGGGTGATCATCCTCATTATATCGGGATTCGTTGTAATTGGTGATATTTGAGGATGCCACCTGGGTTGTTTGCCGGTCGGCAAATATTTGGTTTTGAATATCCGCTGTTGTGCACCAATTTCAAATTGATATATCTGTACGTCTATTTTCATAGAGTGAGATATACCTTTTGATATTATGTCGATGACATTTACCTATATCAGTGGATGGTTAGGTAAGGAGCATTAAACAGCGGTGTAATTCTTCTTAACCATAAGTACAGTTTTCAACCTACGACACACAGTGAAAGAGTTGTTAGACTCAGCGGACTTATACAGAGTATTGTATGTTGTCCAGTGTCCATTAGGACAGAGGGGTTGGTCCTCATACTATATTCTGTTTACTTTTAACTTCTCTAGTTCTTAGACATGTGTTTCGTGGAAACACAGGGTCTAAGTTTTGAGGAGTTATAGGTATTTGAATAAAGTAGAGAACCAGGTATAGCAAGTATCGGGATTCTTCAAAGTGATCGAAGATGTAGATACTTGTGTATGGTATTCAGTTGATAGTAATGATAAAGAGAAATTGCTTCTCTTTCAGGTTACTCATAATTGGAAGCATTCCTAAGTTGAGTAACGCTGATCGGCCTCTCTCCATTTAGTTGACATGCACTGGAGATAGTTGCATGATTTGAATCTGGTTCAATTAAATCAGTGCCTCTGGTTCTATATTAGATATAGTACAGTTCATATCTTAACAATGTTAAAGTACGGGGAGTTGTCCGGCTTATGATTAAAACCAGACTCTGGATAACTCAAGGCACGTTTCTGTAATGGCTGTTTGTGGGTTGACTCAGGCTATGACGAGGGTTGACTTTCTACCATCTGGAAGATCAATAATGATATTGTTCTTCACTCGCCACAGTTTTTATTAAAAATGGATTTTTTCAAAAACAACAGTGGGAGTATGGTAGAACTGGAAGTGATTCCAGAACCGCAAACGATTACTGAAGATTTGATAAGGAACCTAAAGATTCAATCTGATTTGACATTCCATTGGCCACTCCGCAGATAAGGTGGGTAACTTCAGGCACCCGAGAGGTACTCCGGTAGCCTCAAGGACGGTGACAGGGAAGTTCTTGTTTACCCACACTTGCCATTGTTGTTGTTCCAGGCTGCGAGACCCGGCAGGAGGATGAGTATAGCGTCTTTCTAAACTAGTTTTAGAAGTGCACGTCTATATGACTCTGCCAGAGGGTTGTCGTAGTCAGTGGGAGCAGCGGAAGCATTGGTGGACATCAGGCTTATGTCTATTTATAGACTAAAGCAGATGTAGCGGAGATAGATCATCTATTTCTGATATGACAGTCATAGGTTTGACGTCATCAGAATAGGGGATGGATCTGTTGAGAAGGTAGTAGGAAGTGATATTCCTATACTACGATCGGTTATACTTTGGTCGTCACACAGTGGTTTCTCCACATGGGACTTGGACATTATATCAGACATACTGGTTACTAGATCCATGGTTTTAGATCTAGATTTGGGTGGTTTCCCAATCAGGGTACTTTGACAGCATTCTAAGAGTATTTAGAATGGACGACTCCTGGCACGGTAGTGTACCTGTAGGGGATGGAGTCACCCTCTCTAAAGGTGTCTTACAGACTAAAGGGAAGAGGGACGTGCATGATTGGCAGATCACTTGCTCAGGCAATTGAGTCAATCGTGAGATGTCAAGTACCACACCAGATGTTGTTCTTGCACTAGATGCAATAAGTTGACATTAATGCAATCCTGGAGAAACGGTAGGAAGCAGTTTTAGAACATAAGTGGATGTTCTAGGGATATGATAACGACAGCCTTATTCGGGAGACAGTTATCATTCCAGGCTTCCAAGGTGACATGGACGACAAGGAGGTTGTCAGAGTTACAGTTTTCCCTCTGACGAGGGGCAGTATTTTGGACAGGTGGTCCGAGGCAATACTGGGGGTGGCATGGCGCAGGATACTGATTAAGTTCAGTTGATGATACAGTCTAAGAAGTTTGGATTTGGAGTTCATTTATGAGCTATGTCCCATCAGACATCCAGACACATTCTAAGACAGGTATTGCTCATTTCGGGAGATGGGTTTCTCCGCGAACTTGAGATTTAGAGAGACATAGAAAGGAACATCAAGGCGGATCCACTCACTAAGGCTATTCCTCGAACGCAATAGTTTCGCAAACGAGCTTTGTGAGACTGACTAGTAGAGGAGTTGGGTGTTCGGTATCACACGGGCTGTGAGTATGCGACATCGCAATAATTAGCCTTGAGTGCAAGTGGGAGATTGTTGGAGATAGTGCCCTCAGAGTCAATTATTAGGTCACAGGTACGTGATTATAATGATTGAGGGAGGACCTATCCCGGTAGGACAGTCTTACTCGAGATGATAGTATGCTATCTGGTTTACCTTTATCATCGTGTACTGCTTTAGGTGACCTGACACGTCGCTATTATACGTTGATAGAGCCCCTAGGATTCTTGCTTGACTACCGGCAGTATGAGGGCGATCATATACGTGGGAGCTGGTAGTCTATAAGCACATCCTTAAAAGGTCCCTAGTCGTGGGAGTTTCGAGACTGGGCATCGATACTCCATTAGTAGACTAGTGTATACAGTCGAGACCCCGACGAGGGGCGGTGGCCGGTCTCACAAGCCACTGGTGTCAGTTGGATCACCTAAGATGTATATAGGTGCTCATTGGGTTATGAGTACACCGGACAGGACTCGCCGGGAATATGCTAGTTGGTCTTATACCTGACGTCAGATAGCAGTTCCCAGGTGACATGTGTACAGGTTAGTTCATCGACCTGGGGATCGTCATTTGTCTCGTGTGAGTTCCCACTGTACTTAGATTACTACCCTACCACGGCTCAAAGGAGTCGTGCAAACAGGTTTTAGTTGGGTACAGTCCCGAGCCACATGGAGGCAGTGAGCGGATCTTCGGGGGTTTCGTCTCTCCCGGTATTGGGGGTGAGGTCGCGCTGTGTCTAGGAGAGCCATTACACGAAGACCTTGGCCAAGGCAGGAGATTTACTGGTAGGTATTCCAGTAGTATCTCAGGGTGTTCTGGGCTACACTCCGACACGACTTGTACCGCTTTTGGGGGTCTGACTTTTACCAACCCCCTAGGCCCGCCATGCGATGCTCATAGACGAACGGACCGGACTGTACGGATATTGTCACTGACAGGCTCAGTTGGGTGTCGGGGTGAGCTTCCTCATCGACGTCCCTTTTGGTCAATAGCTGGTGGCCCGTCACGTATTGGCTTATACCTCTGACGTGCTAGTGGTTAAATCCACAGCCATAGTATTGACGAGTCTTTAGAGTCCACCACACTTTCAGTTACTCAAGTTTCGGGCGAAACGCTGTAGAGGCCGTATGGAGATATGGCAGGGTCCGATCAGATACGTGAGGTATTGCACAGATCAGGATCGGACGGTTTGTACTAGTGGCCGTATAGTTATATGGCAGCGTTCGATCAGATACGTGCAGTATTGCACGGATCAGGATCGGACGGATATTACTAGCCGGCTTTGGTTTAAGCCGGATCCTAGTTTAGTACAGTGTAGATTTTGTCTCTTTGCATTTGTATCCGGTCGGAATACAGATGCGGGTGTGTATGCACTGTATGGGGGTTTTCCTGTAATTTATTACGGGACCAGTTTTCTGGAGTTGCCAGTTCGCATTCCGTTCCGGCCGGTTTTCCTTTGTTCTTTCCCGGCCGGACTTTTCCGATGGAGGGTGTTATTTGCAAGTTTGCAAATAACAGATGGTGGGGGGTTTTATTGCATAAGGTGTGATATGATAAGCATCTTTGCTTTTCATGTATTTATAAGATTAGGATGGATTTGAGGTTGATGTAAAGTTTAGTGATGATTATGTTTGGATGTGGTCACCCTCCTCCTTTTACTACACTCACCTCCCTCTTGCTTCATATTGTTATCCTCCACCAGTTCTAAATGGGAGAGATAATTATCATGGTTGAAAAAGAAAGAGAGAAGAAGAAAAGAGAAGAAAATGAGAGCTTCATCTTTGAGAGGAAGAAAAATGAGAGTGATTCATTTTGTGTATATCATTCTTCATCTCATTCCATTGCTAGAAAATTGAAAGCACCAATTTTCTATACACCATTCCTCCATCTATGGCAACCAACCCCAAAGTGAGACATACACTCTACACTATATTCCTACAGCAAATCTTGGACGCGTCGATTCGCCAGCTTCGCGCCCGAGTTGCCTCGGTATTGAGGTGGGAGCCCGTAAAAGTACCCGGCTTCGTGGTGCCCTTTTCCGACGAGGAGGAGACGACTGGAGATCCCGCGAGGAAATCGGAGTGGAGATGAAGACCGGAGGACTCGGATCTGTCGGTACATCTCTAACCTATCTTGTTACTTTGCTTAGACTAGTTTAATGGAACGATCCGGGGTTTAGTGCGCGGTGGTGCCGGTTTGCTAAGTCCGCAAAATTTAAGTTTATCACCGTTTCCGCGTTTGGCCGTCGGATTGACGGCCGGGGCGCCGCCGTGCACTTACAGGAAGTTGATCGGAGTTTGGAAGGGGGACGGCCGATCTCGCCGGAAATTAGGGAAGAGTCGTCGGCCGGGAACCGAGGGAGGAGCTAGGGTTTTGGGTGGTGTCTGCGGAAAGAGTTGAGGAGGCTTTTAGATCTGTTTGAAAAGATGGGAAATGAAATCTCAGGCTGTGGGCAGTGGGATTATAAAGGACTATTTACAAACCCCCCCCCCCCAATGCAAATATAGCAAATGTGTACATCTCGTTAAACAGAAACATTTAAAAACAGTCTCATCCCGCCCAAAAATATCAGCACTCACCCCTAGTGGGTGAGATCTTATTAACAACTAAGAAGAAAACAAAAATCACTATATTTACAATCTAACGACATGGTTAGAAAAGAAATTAATACCAGCCATAAGAAAATCTTGTCAATGTGATGCAACGGCTGGTAGAAAAAGAATATAAAGAATAAAAAGAAAAAGAAAAAGAATTTGTTAGTGGTTAATGAAGGGCATGGGTGAGCAAAAATGGGGGCTAGAAGATGCCGAATGTGAAAATGAAGTTTTGAGGCGGATAAAAAATTATTGTGTTATGAATGAACTGGATTTTCAAGAATTTTGTGTGGAGTTTTAAAATCGGGTCTATTTAAAAACTGGAGTTCATCCGCAAAAAGTTCAACAAAAGAGAGGTTTCTCTGATGTTCCCTAACTGTTCCCGACTCAAACTCACCAAGAATATCTAGTTTTTCAGCAAAAATTTTCTCAAAACTCGACAAGAAAGAATCAATTTCAGTATCGTCTTCCACCCTAACATTTTTCACTATCCTACACTCAGTATTTACACTCACTCCTAAAATGATTCTATCCTCATCACATCCATACATGGGTAGGTTCATATCATCAAAAGAAGTAGGTTCCCACCCTAATGTCTCTTTCGAAATAATATCACTAGGTGATACAAAAATTATGGGTTACTTATCATTGATCTTTCCTAATCTATCCCAACCATACCCGATAAATTCACAAGGTTCTTCCATTAAAGTCGGAAAGCAAAAATCAGTTGAAGGACTTTCTTGTGTGTCCTGATAGCACTCAATCAATCCATCTGTATCATTATCTATGAAATCATCCAAATTGATCACTTCAGTTGATTTACTCTGGTGACTTCCTAGCTGACAGATGTTTACACTACCGGGTTCCGATTGACTGTGCTCACTCCCTAGAATCCTTTCGGCTAAATGCTTCGCTTGTCCCTCTATGCTAGCCAATGATTGGGCCTGAGCAAGAAATAATTGCTTAGACTGCTGTATGAACAGGGCTAACGCAGAAGCTGACTGATTCTCGACCGCAATCATCACTTCAATTCCTTTTTCTAGAGCGGTCAACCTCGCATCAATCTTACTATCATACCCTATAGAAGATTCAACGGTTTCGGGTTGGAGGGGTTGCGATGGTGGTGATGCTAGAGCCGTCATTCTGTCGACCTCTTTCTCCAGATTGGCAATCAATTGGTCAATGCTTGAAGTTGGACTTGGTTCAGGAGTGTTAGGTGGGTGACCGTTAAAAATTTGGAATGGTTGGTCACCCCCTAGGAAAGGACAATCATTATGAATGTGGGAAGAATCTTGGAAATTTGAACAAATAATTTGGGATTGAGTATAAACAAAAGAATAAGAGTCGTGAAAAAATGAATTGTATTGTGTTTCACCCATATTAACAAGAATGCACAGATATCACAAAGGAATATCACACCCCTAGCAGTCTACGGTTTTCTAAGTCAACTAGACCTGCTCAAGAACCTGATTGAAGAAGTAAAACTGTGTTGAGAAATAGGCTCAAGATATACAGATCACGAAGCCAGGTAAGTGCAAGAGATAAGGGGAGGTTATCCGACACTTTCGCGAAGGTCCTTAATTAAATAACCATTTCTCTTTTGGCGGTTGCGCCGTGAACACTTCCTTAGACACCCCGTAAATGATATACCGTTAAGCAAATTTCTAAACACAGTCAACTTCTCCTAATGAGCGTGAAGTCCTTAAAGTCAAAGTCTAATTGATTTTAATTTACTGAGGGTATGCAAGAATGCAGTTTTGTGATTTGTGGGCTACAGAGAAAAGGTGATGAAATCCTTTACCGTATCTTGTTTGGTCATTTAGCCCTTAATTTCGTATTTAAAATGCAATGCTCAATCAAATAAAAGAATTTAAGTAATCAATCAATTTAAAGCAATTCTTTTTCAATTTTTTTTTGTTGTTAAGCGCTGCAAAAAATACGGTTAGTTCTCTATTTCTATTGGCGGAAAATTTTTGCAAAGAATCCTGCAAAAGATAGAAAATTGGATTGCGTCGGATTCGAGCGAAGGTGTTAGGAAATACGTACCGATGTGATTTGGTTTAAGAAAACCCTTTGAAAGTGATCCGAGTCGTTGAATGTTCGCTTGCGCGGGTCAAACTACCCGGATCTTTGGCACTGGTCTTCCCCAATTTCTTGTATTTGCGTTTGAACCTCGCTCCGCACGATCGCTTGTCTTAATTCCGCGAAAAACCTCTAATGTCGAAAAATACGATACTTAGTGTCAAAAGCGATATGAATGCCCCAATTCCTGTACACTCAAAATTATACAAATCAAACAAGACCAACAGAACCAAAACATAGAACTAGAGATCGCCTAAAGAGAAAAAACCCAAAACCCTACTGAAAGGCCGGCGACGCCGGAATTTCCTTTTATGGTCGCCGGTTTTTTCAGAGGGTTAGGTGCAGAGCTTTTTGGTGGGGTCTCTAGGCTATAGTAGAGTTCTAATGGTTTTACTTGATTTTTTAATTTCAGCACAGAGTGATAGCAGGTATAAACAACAGAGAACAATTTGAAACAAGTCAGAAAAAAAAACGTATTTTGTTAGTTTTTGACAAAAATGAGTTAGAAGTTAGTTTTGTTAGTAAAACCAGAAATAACAATATCTAATAACTACAACTCCCCGGCAACGGCGCCAAAAACTTGATGGGAATCCTCCCGCGCACGCAAACGCGTATGTTTTGGAAATATGTATGTTTTGATGGAAAACGGAATGCGCGCACGAGATCGTTCTCGTTTTAAATATTTATAACCGCAAGTGCACGGCGCGTTGTAGCGAGCCGGCAAGCACGGGTCGATCCGCAGGGAATTGAGTATTAGGTATTGTTGTTTAAGGGTTAACAAATCAACGAATTGGGGTTTGTTACAAAAATTATAAAGAATACGGAAACAACGAAAAGCAATAAAAGGAGTTTAAGGAAGAATGGTTGTGGGTTGGTTTGGAAGCTCGAAACGCGACGTTTACCTCTACACTTTCTTGGTCATGAGATGTCCGTTTGATCACTTACCGTTTGTATGTCCGCGCTTGGGGTATCAACACTAAACACGAGGGTTAGCAAGCGTACCGCAACAACAAAAACACAAAGTGGTTAGCGAGAGCAAATGATTTCGCTGTTGAATTTGCTAAGTATTGGTGAAGGTATATAGTATATGAAACAAAGAGTTTGTCAAGCTTTCTATCACAAAATACAATATCCTACCTTAGCAAACTTAACAACAAATATATTTTAACTTCAACATTGAGAATGGTGGAAGGGAATGAATACGGCATATGAGGAGGTTACAAGTAACCATGTGTCAAAATACCGTATCATATCGATACATAAACAATATTCAAGTTAGAATCGTAAATTTAGCGCATGAAACATAAACAAGAGGTGGAGGAGGAAAAGCCTTTCATCTCACTTCCTCACACACACCACAACCAAAATAAGGAATTAGTTAAGCATGACTAAAAGAAAGCAAGAAAATAAAGCAAGTAAATATAAAAGAAACAACAATTGCAATATATTAATACTTGAAGAAATGAGATACAAGAATTTGGTATCTTGTTCAACCTCCTTAATGAAGCTCTCCAAAGAGAGCTTCAAGAGGGAAGAAGAAGAAGAAACCAAGTGAAGATCACTCACCCTCAAGCTAAACCAAAAATAAAACAACTATGAAAATGAGAAGTGGTATATACATAGGTAGCCTCCTTCCCTTGCCCACTGATCTGTATTTATAGGCTCAAAAGAGGAATAAATGAACAATAAAAATAATCCTAAATGGCAGCAAGGGAGGCACAGAAGAAAGATGGGGCCCATAGGAGGGGGTGGGGCCGGCCTCGCCGGGTCAAATTCGAGGAGAGGGGCTCGTGCTAGGTGTGTGGGTTTGTGTGCACTCCAATAAGCCTCTGATGATGTTTGCTTGATCTTATTTCACCTGGTTTGTATGCAGAGAATTGGAGGGAAATGTTGTCTTTACATCACATCCACACTTTATGCAATAAATACACTATTAATGCACATCACACCATGCCACTTGCACCATAATTCATGGCTGCCCCATCTTGGTCTTAGCCCAAGAGTTTGGTGTGTACACTTGCCTTGTGTTTGACCATTTATACAAAAAGTGTGTACACATCAATTTATTGCAAACGAACTCTTGGGATATCGGTCGGTTTTCTGGTCTGCTTGCAGTATCGGCTCCCAAACGTCATATCCGTGATTTTGAGTGTGTTTTCAGTTTTGTATCACGAATACCTATAAACTGTAATTACAGAGGAGACACTGATTAATAGCACCGATATATAACAAAAGAGATAACTAATGAGCGGTATTAAAATGCAGTTTTCAGTGATGATCACATCCCAACCCACACATTTCTTCTATCGGATCGGGAGGTCTCAATTTTCTTGGAGGAGTTTGCGGAAATTTCCGGCTTACCCGTCAGAGGGGAACATTACAAGGAGATACTTCCTCCTGATGAGTATATCTTTTCCACCAAATCGGTGGTGATGGGCCTTACCCCAGAGAATGCCGTTCAACACCGGTTCCCGAGCCTAATCAAGGTGTCGAACATTTATGAGAGTTTGTTCTTAGAGTCTAGAGGACACGGAGTCGGCTTTGCAGATTTCATCGCCCACTTTCTTCGCCCAGAAGTCTTGTCAAAACAAACCGCGAAATTCTCTAAGCTTGATGACCCGTTCGGTTTTGGTTTGGATAACTTGCCGACGTCAGAGGCGGATTTGAAGAATTTCTTCATTCCAGATGTTCCGGTCATCCCATTCGCAGAGCTCGCTGCTCCAGATGTCGACGAAGAGACGTTCTTTCTGGGGTTCATCGGCCTATGGTTGAATTGGTTTGTGCTTCTGACGCATCCTCGCTATATGAGGTCGTCTGTCTTTTATCCGGCCCACCGCATGATTACAGGGACGCGTGTGGCCGTTGGGATCGCAGGGCTGGCTCATCTATATCATGGCCTGCGCTTAGCGGCAGACACTACTCAGCCGGGGGTAAAGCCCATACATCTTCCGTTGCACTACTTCACATCGTGGATCGAGATGCATGTGCTAGGTGATTTCGGTGTTCACAAACGACCCCGCTTCTACGACAACTACAACTTTTCTCGGGTCATGTATCTGGTTGACGCTTATACGTCAGACCCATCACAGCGAGAGGCTCGGCGACTGGTCCTCCGCCCGTGCATAGTTAGGGACAGCATGCCCTTTGTCGATAGAGTCTTGACTATCGGCAAGGAATCTACTAAGGTGGTGCAACCGTTGCGTGACACTTTCAAATACGGGGCTTCCACGTTGAGGGCTCCGGAAATCTTGCAATTGTATTCTATCATGCCGGGCTTCTTAGTATTTAGACAGAGCGCCTCCGCACTATTTATGAGGTACAACCCACACCGCTTCGCTCAACAGTCGGGGTTATAATTAGGGTGTTCCTCTCGAGGCATTCTTAACCGAGCCGGCTGCTATGGAGGAGGGTATTCGCATCGTGCTACACCACTTTATGCGATTAAATACGGGGTCCAATTTTCTCATTAGCGAGCCGAGCTATATGCCGAAAGCTTCGAACGCTTACATGGCGTGGTACCAGCATATGACGGGTGCAGTTATCTGGGAAGAAAGGCGGCTATTTCTCGATCACAAGGATGCAGTCCCTGCTGGTAATCCATTGGTCCCTTTAAAGCGACGAACTGCCGTTCATCCCTCCTTAAGAGAAGATATTACGGCTGTGGTCCCACGAGCTTTCCCTGAGAAGCTTCAATCGGGTGTTCCCATAACTGCGGTAGCCGTGGCGTCCCCGGAATCTGGCGTTGGTTCGGAAATCGGGACTCGCCGCCCGGAGATGCCTGTCAAGCGCAAGCTCTTATCGTCGGCCGCTGGTGTCTATTCGTAGAAAAAGAAGAAGTCTCTATTCTCTGCCGACGTCGTATTCGGCCAGGAGCCCCATGCTCCCTACAGTGAGGGCTTGTGCGAATAAGGCACCAATGAAGGTTTGTTCAACATGCCTACGACTGATATTGATCTACAGGCTGCCCTCGCAGCTTCCGAGCGACTGGCTCGCGAGGAAGCGGCGTTGATCTCTATCGCGGTGTCAGGTATACTTCAATTATATTCTTCTGTGCCTATCCCTTCTCTCTTTATTATGCTTCTATTAATGCTTTTTTCTTTCAACAAGTATTTCTGTCGAAGAGGCTCTCACGGCTTCCCTCAGGACGTTCGAGGAGGAAGAGAGGCTACGCGCTTCTTTAGGCCTAGGTATAATTCGTTTTATTACGTCTTTACTCTTTTTTATTCATGATATGATCCTTCTTTTCACCTTATTGCAGGAACCACCGTAACTCAAGGCGTTCCAAGTGCAGTGCCAATCCCAAGTGGCGATGCATCAATGCTTCTAGAGCCAGCCACTATGACAATGACCATCCCAAAGTCACCATAGGAGGCATTGCTGAAGCGGCCGATGATGGACGCCATAGCTGCTCTGGAGGTAGAACTCGGTTCGGACGACGACGTCCCCCTGTCGGAAGTCTTAAGAAGGTCAGTTCTCACTGCTGCGCATGAAGCATGTGGTGAGGGAACGCGATGTTGTTTTGGCCGCGAGTGCAGGCTCAAGCAATATTCTACCTGCTGACATTTCTTCGGCGGATGTTCCTTCTGCCCTGTCTACTGTCCATAGACAAGTTCAAGGTAACGTAACGCCCAGTCCTTTATTAGAGCTTGGTCCTTTAATTCTGACATACGTATTTTCTTTTGAGCAGGGCCGAGTCCTGACGATGGTATGGCAGGTGAAACGCCGATGATTTCTGAGCCCGAAGTGGCCACTCTTTCTCGAGAATCCGGGACTATCCAGGCTGCTGCTCTTTCTCCTTGTGGCTTCTTGGTATCAGCAGGTGTCACAGGCATTGCGACGGCCCTCGTCGAGTTAGGGGATGAAGCTATGGGTGCAGAATCGATTCCCCCGAGAGAGAGTGAGGAAGCCGTTACACTTAGTGACGCTTCGGCGCGGTTTCGGTCCCTGATCTATCATGTAGTCCTTGGGTGGTTTTTTTTGAGTTTTTCAATCCTGTTAAGCCCTTCTAATGATATTTCGTTTGTATTGAGCATAGGCGCGGTAAACCCTGAGGCTGTGTCGGCTGAAGAAGTGTCGCCAGCCGCCACTTTGACGGTCGATGTCCCTTTTCTTTCTTCTGCGCCTCCTCAAATTTTGGAAGGTATGACTTTCTCACTTATTTACTTCACTATGGATACAATCCTCTGTATATTATCGCTACTATGCAGGAGTACTTTTCGACCATTTGTACCAGGTGTTAAACCCGCATTTTTCCTTTCAGTCGGAAATCATTCCACCTTCTGGTATTGGTCAGTATATTCTTCACCTGATGTTTCTTCCCCCCTTTTTTATGAGTAGACTTATTGTTGCTAAGCCTTCCTTATATTGACCACAGTATCGCGGGTCGGGGGAGGAAGCGAAAGAATAGCCACGCCTCCGGTACTCCCTGTTTTGCCGCCTGCGACAGCCGGTACGATAGATTCCCCTCAGGTGTTTTCCTTGTCTTCCTAATTGAAATTTGACCGTAATTCATTTTTCAGCGATTACACCGGCTCCAGCTCTTTTTGAGTCTCGCATTCCAATGCCCGCGGGACCCTTCGCTGAACGTACATCCTCCAGGGGCGTCGCGAATAGCCGGCGAACGTTAAGCGAGTTTATCGAAGATCTCAATGCCGAAGCCTTCACTTCTGCTATGGATTTTTTTGATGAAGTCAATCCAATGCTGGCGACGCTCGTGTTCCATAATGAAGATCTCATCAGTTCTAGGGTTGATTATTGCAGGAAGATCAAGGCTTGCCTGCACGAGATTGAGCTTAAGCATCTCGCTCCTTAGGTGTTGGCCTTAAACTCTCAGTGGGCTGCGTGGGTCGAGCAGAGTGTTTCTTTCATTCGCCATTTTGAACAAAAGGTGGCCCTGAGGCGAAAGGAACTTGAGACGGCTTCCGGTGAATCCGCCCAATTGCGTGCCCCGGTTGAAGGAATGTTGCGCAGCTAAAAGCTATCTTCAACAACCTCCAACGATATATTTCGGATGGGTTGGCGCTAAGGCAGAAGCTTGACTTCACCGAGCGAGTCACGCAGGACTGTGAAGCTGCCAAGCAAGAAATCGATGAAAACATTTCATCCTGTTTGTAGCAACGGGCTCAAATCGAAGCGGAGTTGGCCGCTGTAGCTGCACACGAGAAGGAATTGAGGGGGGAGCGCGAGCAGCTTGTCAGTTTATTGAAGACGGCTCCTCCTTAATAACTGTCAATGCACCCCCTTTCTTGTATTGGTTGTAAACTTCTGATTCATGAATAACATGTATTCATTTTGATTCCTTTATGAAATGTATCTTGTATTTACTTGAATTCATGAATAAAAGACATATTTTATTTCATACTGGCATTTCTCTTTTCTTCGATGACTTGGTAAGGTGTGAAGTAGTTTATATACTCATTTCGGAGTTTGTAGTTTACCTTCCTTGGGTTTGTAGGTAAACCTGTCCTAACTTCACAGTTAACCTCTGCTCTTTACGACAGAGGTCCGTTAGGGTCTGTGGTACTAGGGTTTTGTCCGTCGTACCGTCGCGTTGGCTGATGCATTCCCCGATATGCAATCTTTACGCTGCTGTTCGAGTAGCCCCGTGACTGTCGTGTCTCTGATCCCTTCGGGGGCTGGGCAAGACGTCTTCAAGTAATCTCCTTAGGTCATATTACCGTCGGAAGAGCAAACGTTAGGAATTTTCCATAATGCTTTTTACTTGAGGTTAGGCTCAGTTTGGGATCCCCGATGAGTCGTAACCACTCCGCGCTGGTGTGGGATGATCTCCAATAGTCTTTCAGGTTTTATTTGAGTTGCTGTCAAGACCATGAAGTTAGGAATTTGGCCTTCGCTTCCTTTGTTGACACCGCGTCTGCTGTATTGAGACGAATGTCAAGGTAATCTCTAGATTGTTTGTGAACCGTCGAGATTTGGAACTAGGGACTTTGCTATGGCTCTGTTTTGTTGACCCTGGGGTCGCTTCTTGACGCCGCGTCTGCATCCTGCTGGAGTGAGAAGAAACGCCGTAGTTGATCTCTAAGCTGTCTGTGAACCGTCGAGATTTGGAACAAGGGACTTTGTCATGGCTCCGTTTTTTTGACCCTAGGGTCACTTGTTGACGTCGCGTCTGCATCCTGCTGGAGTGAGAAGAAAAGCCGTTATTGATCTCTAGGCTGTTTGTGAACCGTCGAGATTTGGAACTAGGGACTTTGCTATGGCTCCGTTTTCTTGACCCTGGGGTCGTTTGTTGACGTCGCGTCTGCATCCTGCTGGAGTGAGAAGAAACGCCCTTGTTGATCTCTAGGTCATAAATGTTTCTGTCGAGATCCGGCTCTCCTTCTGATGGAGCCTGATGGGAAAATGTGGTTCCCTTTTCGTTTGTGCCCATGGATTGCATACAGGGGTCGATATGGACTCACCTGCAGGGCAAAAGTTTCATTTTCATTCATTTTTTTATTTCTTTCCGCGATGCTCTATCATTTCAGCTTTTTATATCACGAAGGTCGTGATTGCCCAATCATTTCGGCTTTTTATCGCGGTGCCCAATCATTTCGGCTATTTTTTCTTTTTACTCGCTTCTTTTTATTGCGGTTGCCCAAACATTTCGGCTTTTTTATATGCATGTTTTTTGCTCGCTGATTTTTATTGCGAGTTGCCCCATCATTTCAGCTATTTTTATATGCATATTTTTGCTCGCTGATTTTTATTGCGAGTATGGAACTTAAGATTTGATACCAATTTTGGCATCAGCATCGCTACGACTGGAATATTGGCAGGAGCGAATCATCATTTGCCGTGAAATACCTTAGAATTTGATACTAATTTAGGCATCTGCATCGCTACAACTGGGATATTGCCAGGAGCGAATCATCATTTGTCTTTGTTGATTTGAACAAAGGTGGCTTAGCAAATAGGGTTAGGATTCTGTTGACTAAGGCTTTTGACTTCACGAGCCGTAGGGGTCTCATAAAGGTACTTCTCCCTACGAGTCGTAAGGATCCGTAGGTGTATGTTCTCCTTATAAGTCGTGAGGACTTCTAAGCGGTGTTCTCTCTTATAATTCGTAAGGATCTCATAAGAGTAATTTCTCCTTGTAAGTCGAGAGGACTTACAAGTGTCGCTCACCATATGAGGACATTCCTCGTGATTGGTGGAACTTGTTAGGGGAAATGTTTATTTGTGCCCGTGGATTGTATACAAGGGCCAATATCGGACCGCCTGTAGGGCAACTTGGGGAGTATGAAGGCTTAAGACAGGTTTGGATCCCTGTAACTTAAGACGTTGAATCCTATGAGCCGTGAGGGTCTCGCTGGGGGAGTTCTCCTTACGAGTCGAGAGGATCTCATAAGTAAAAAATTTGCGAGATTGCGCCTTTTCGTGTTTTCACAAGCTCACTGGTAGACCTGTTGTTTTTACACACGGCTCCCTTTTGGGTTTTCATCCGTGCCCATTTCGGTTGTGGATGTACCATTTTTTTACCCCTCTGTTCGCTAATGGAATTTTAGGAGGACTTCGCCACCGAGGTAGCTGTATAGCCAGCAGGACTTGAGTTGCAGTCCTTGCCGTTGGGATTTGTGGAATTGAATTCCATTATCGCCATGTTTGAGGCGACGTATTAGTTTAAGGACATTACGGTCCATTGTTAGTTTAGGGACATCTCGGTCCGCGGCCAGCTTCGAGGCGAAGTTTTGCCGGATACTACTTATAGAGTCTTGACTCAGGAAGACAGCGAGAGGATACGAGCGTCGTCATCTATCATTAACCTGAGTCGTAACTTGTTAAGCGTAATATTTCTTAAGGAACCGGCCGTTTATTGGCCGGAAAGGTCTTTCGTCATGCATATCCATGAGCAAGTAGGCCCCACCTTGGTAGACTTTGTCTATGATGTACGGACCCTCATAGTTTGGCTCGAATTTCCCCCACTTTGCACGGTTGGGGATCATAGGTATTTTTACGACTAACACGAGTTCGCCTTGGCGGAATATTTTCGGTCTGGTTAATATTTCGTATGAGCGCGTCATCCTTGCTTTGTAAGCTTCTAAGTTTTGCTGCGCCATAAGATGAGTTTCATCGAGGGCGTCGAGCTCCTTAAGCCGAAGATGGGCATTTTCTTCATCCATCAGCTCATATCGAACTGCTACTCATAGAGAGGGTAGCTCTATCTCTAAGGGAAGTACCGCTTCCGTGCCGAATACCAACACGAATGGCATTGTATTTGTGGCCATTTTCAATGTGGTTCGATACGCTCAGAGAGCTTCATGCAGTCTCTCATGCCAATCCTTTTTGTTTCTGGAAACCGTTTTCTTTATGATCTTCGTCAAGGTCTTGTTGAAAGCCTCAGCTAGACCATTAGCTCGGGGATTATAGACTGAAGAGTATCTCCAGCTTTTGTTGTTACTCCTAAGCCTTTGTCAACGACCGAGTTTGCGGCCGATGACCCACGGAAGAATGGCTTTCCTCTTTTCTGGAAGCCATATAAACCATGTGCATGATTATTCCCCCGGACTTGGGGAGTTTGGATCCAGCACCCTTGGGATTTGCCGCCGGCGGTGGGAGATTCTCCGGCCTTCTCTTTTTGTGAGAAGTCGAAGTTGAAGGAGCCATTGTAACAGGCGCCTTCGTGAAAGAAGTCCCTCATTTCATGGTGGAGGGATGGTCCTCCTCTTTCCGAGCCTTTGTTTTCTTCAGTCGGCGAGAGTGGTCTTTGTTGATCATTGAATCTTGGACCTTCCGCCAGACCCTGTGGACTTGGGAGGACAGCCGCTGAGGGGGCTGCTCCGGCTTCGCCTGTATCTTGTTTTCAACAGGTGGGGGAGATTTCTTCAGCACCACGGTCGGAGAGTTCTTTCGCACCCTCCTAAGCAGATCAAAGCTGTTCCTAGTTGGAACAGCAGTGTCAATTTCCACCAGTGGAGCTGGTGGAGTAAGTCCAAAGGGTCAGTCGCCCCCAGCTTTCCTCACTCGGCGCCAGTGGCGACGTCGAGCATGCTTTGCAGACGGGATTGCCTCCGTTGTGGGAGTGGCTTCATCATGCCCCATGTTTTGGTGAAGGGCTGTTGCTGGGGCTAGCTTGTTGAAGATTGACATCCGTTGAGATAGAACAGCCAATCTTTCGAAGGCCGACTTTATGGTAGGGGAAGCTCTTTTGATGACTTCGCCGATAGCACGAGTTGGAACGTCTAATCTTGCGAAGACCGATCCTTTAGTAGGAGAAGGCCCTTTGAGGACTTCACCTGCCGGAACTGGAACAGCTATCCGCTTCGGGATAACCCCTTCGGGTATTGCGGGCCTCTTTGTGGGCCCACTTGAGCTTTGGCTCAGCCTGTTGAAGACTGAGGTGGCAAACTTGGATGACCCGTTGAGAGGGGCTGTTGTAGTTGCAAGTCGATCGAAGACCGACTTCTTAGGAGCATCCTGTGATGGCACTGGGGCGCTGAAGCTTGCTGGTGGGAGCATGGTCCCGAAGAACAATCTAGTGGTGGACTGAGTCACCTGTTCCACTGGCATTGAAAAGATGCAGGCCGCATTTGGCCTGTATGTCACTCCTCCAACGGGGACGGAGCAAGAGTTGCTGTTGCAGGTACACTTGGAATCCATTGATCTTCTTTTCTCTGCACAGGAGCAAAACACAAAATCTTAGTACCTCGAATCCAGGGGCAACCATAGTAAACCGCGATTTGCTCACGAACACGACACACGAAGTATGGAGTGGAAAGAGGAAAATGTCCTACCGGGCGTGCCAGAATCTGTTCACTGCCGAAAACAGAGGCGAAACCCGGGATGGATCGTCTTGCTTGAATTTGGGGGCAGATACTATTTGGGTTTATCCGTCCACCTCTCCGAAGATACCAAGTTGATTTATGGCACCATGTATCGGATGTTTGGACGAATGCGACCGTTGTAGCAGACTTCGTCAGATTCCCACTCGTTTGCGAGGGGTTTTTTATTGTGGGGACGCTCTTCCTTACAGGCGCTAGCCCCTGCAGTTAATTACGTTACCGCATCGCGATAACCACTTTCTCCTGCTCCATAAGTTCACTTCATGTCGTGTGTATTTGTTTTATTTTTGGTTGGCCGTGGATTATATACGGAGACTAATTTATGTTGTCGCCCGTAGGGCATGGATTAGTCCAAATCCATATATCTTAGATTTGGGTTTAGGTTGATTTAAGGATCGTTAATCTCGTTTGAGATTAAGATCAACTTAAATTTTTCTTAAGGATACGTTAGTCCAATTTGAGACTAAGATCTACTTAACGGGGTTTTAGGATCATTCAGATCCAACAAAAGAGCATTTGGGCTCCATTGTTTTAATTTAAGGACGTTACGGTCCGTTTTTAGTTTAAGGACGTTTCGGTCCGTAGATCACCATTTTTGAGGTGAGGGTTTTAGTTTGAGGACGTTATGTTCCGTAGTAGTTTGAGGACGTTACGGTCCATAGTAATTTGAGGACATTACGGTCCGCAGATCACCATTTTATGCCCGTGTATTTGTTACGTGACGGGATGTACGGCAATGCTGTGGGATACACCCATTTGGGGGGTGTTTTAGTTTAAGGTGTGCACGTCAACTTGGGAAGTGCACCCAAAAGCAGTTTGTTGTTGGGACCCGCCGCCTCTCTGAAGACGTTGAGAAATTACAATGACATGTATCAGAAGTGTAGTGAGATGTACCCTTGAACCAATTTCCCTATTCGAGAGAAAAATGAAGTTGGTGGTCAAACCAGAAATCATTAGTCGTATTTTGAGACTACGATTTCCTTGGGGGAATGTGGGATGAATATCGTTTTGTACATCATCAGTCATGTTTGGGAAGCAATGAACCCATGGGCTCAGTTGATCTGAATTAGGGACCTAGCCAATTTGGGCTTGACCAACTCAATTTTCTTTTATTTAACAGAAGTGCTAAGCACTGGTGTGGGCCCAGTCCCCTTTTTCTTGTAAAAAGTGCTGAGCACTTATGTGAGTTCTGACACTCACACTTTACTCACTCTTTTCTTTTGTCTCTATATGGAGTGCTGAGCACTCTTTATGGCGCCCACGTACGAAGCACGTGAGGCGCTAGGCGTTGAATGATGAGTGTCAAGCACTTTATGTTTTGTGGCGTCCACGTGGGGGTCACGTGAGGCGCTGGGCGCCGGCAACTGAGTGCTGAGAACTCCTTATTTTGTAGCGCCCTCGTGAGGGGGGCACGCGAGGCGTTGAGCGCCAGCCACTGAGTGCTGAGCACTCTTTATTTTATAGCACCCACGTGAGGGACACGTGGGGCGCTGAGCGCCGCCCACTGAGTGCTAAGCACTCCTGAGTTCTCTTTTTCTTTTGAATGATCCACAAGATCTTTATCTACTTTTATTTACCTAAAATTTCTAAGAAGAGAGTTCCTCTTCCTCGAGAATTTGATTCTCAGTTCTTTCGAAGCTTTCTCATTTTTTCTCAAAACTTATGGGGGGTTTCCTCTGTGTTAGACTTGAAGTCTTAGGTCCTTTATATTGAAGTGGTAAGTTTGTTGATTAGTTGAAGAAATCTCTCATTGAGAGATCTTAATTGATTTGGGGATTTTACCCACCATTGGATCTTTGATCCAAGGGCTTCTGTTTTACAGAAGGTATTTTTCTTGTTCTTAATAAGATTAGGAAAATATTTTCCCATACAGAATTTATTCTGTAGATCGGTAATTCTTTAATCACCATTGGATTTTTAATCCAACGGTACTCTGTTTTACAGAGAGTAATCTTTCTTGTTTAGAAAGATTTGAAGAATATTTCCTTAATCAGAATTTAATTCTGCATTCTGATGATTCATCATGTCCGTTGGATCTTTGATCCAACGACTCTGTTTAACAGAGAGTAGAATTTAATTCTATAAGGCGCCAGCGCTCACGTGTTGTGCACGTGCGGCGCCAATAAGAGTTTTTAACTCTTGTGCTGGCGCCCTCGTGGTAGACACGTGAGGCGCTGCCTTTTGAGTTTTGAACAGAGCTTTGCTCTTTTAAGAGTTTTTTAACCCTGGCGTCGGCGCCCTCGTGGCAGACACGTGAGGCGCCGCCTCTTGAGTTTTGAATAGAGCTTTGCTCTTTTATTGGGGAAACAATCTACGGTTTCGAAATCTTTGAGACGATGATGAACTTTTGAGAGCAAGAGATGATTTTTTGATCTGAATAATTGTTGTTAAATTTCGACCAAGTCGGGTGAATTAATAGTTAGGAAACAAATTGGTCAAAATCAAATATGAGATTTTCAACGGTCTGATCTTGAGTCAGCACAAAAATAACATGAGTCGTCTCAGGCAAACAGAAAGGAAATTCATCATCCAAGTCAAATATTGAGCTGACTCGAAATGAACATGAGCCGTCTCATACATGTTAGTTATGTATAAGCCCTAGAGTCCATTGTTGTACATATGGTGTATATTATAATGGATGCTTGGATATATATAGAGAGGACTTTCTTGCTCGACATGATAGTATGTTATCTGGTTTCACTTTGTCTAAACATGTTGACTTGTATTAGTTTACTGTCTTGCTCTCACATGTTGATAAAGCCCTTAGGATCTGTACTCGACGACTAGGACTATGATGAGATCATACTAGTGGGGCCATGGTAGTCCACGAGTACATCCTATAACTGTTCCTAGTCGAGGGTGTATCGAGATAGGGCATCGATACTCCAGAGTAGACTAGCGTATACGCATCTTGACCCATATGATGGGCGATGGATGATCCCACATCCATTGGTGTCTGACATCAAAGATGGTATACGAGTGCTCAGTGGAGACTGGGTACACTGAACGGACTCGCCGAGAACTCCTAGATGGTATTATACCTATCGTCAGGTAGCAGTTCTCCGGTGATACTAGTACAGGTTAGTCTGTAGACCCGAGATCGTCATAGAGTCTTGTGTGATTCCCACTATGCTTTGATTTCCACCTTACCACGTCCAAGAGGGCGTGCAAAACGGTGGCTTTTGGGTACAGTCCCGAATCACATGGAGGCAATGAGCGATAGGAGGGGTTTTGTCTCTCCCGGTATTGGGAGTTGATGTTGCGCTGTGTTCGATTGGCTATAACTGGAAGTCCCTGGCCAGGGCTGATATGGAGATTTACTGGTAAGAGTTATCAGTAGTTTCTCGACCCGTTATGAGCCTCACATCGACACGACTTATCGGTTACTGGGGTCTGACGTTTACCACCCCTAGACTAGATATGCAACATATTAGCGAAGAGACCGGACTGTACGGTAGTGTTACTGACTGGATTCGCAGGAGTATGTATAGGCTTGCTTGTTGATCTTCTAATCGCTCAATACCCGGGTGGCTGTTACGTTTAGCTGACCGCTTGCAGCTTGTAGGTGTTTGATATGATCATCACCTACTGCCGGTGTATTGACGAGTCTGTAGAGTCCTACACAGAGGTTTCCTGGCTCAGGCAAAACGGAGTAGGAGCACATATATGATATGTGCGGGGACCGAGATTAATACGATATGTGATACCGTATTCTATTCTCGCGATATATGATATTGGCCGGTTATATGTGATATAGCCGGTTTATTGGATCAAGTGTTGATTCGATAAAATGATATATATATATATATATTATATGCTCACTTAAGTATTTATTATTCTCACTTATGATACATTTAATATATATGTGATATATGTTTATTATATTATTTTCTTTTGTTACATAAATATTATACATATGATATATAATATTGCAGCATGCTAGGTTATACATGCAACATGTATGTATGAGAATTATACCATGCTATATGTAATGTTTGAATTTAAATGTCTAAGTAATTCAAATTGTGGAAATGAGTCATGGATGAAGCTTGTAGATTACCATTGACCAAGTCCACCCTTTTTGTTTTGCCCTAGATATTTCTAACCCAACCATGACACATAGCCATGGTTAACTCTCTACAATGGTTAAGGATGATATACTTGACCCATGGTTGCATTTCTAACCTCACTCTCATTCATTTTTCTTCTTCTTCCTCATTCTTATTTTGCTTTCTAGCTTTTGAGATCAAGAAGAAAATAGTGAGAAATTAAATAATAAAGTGAGCAAAATTCCTACTTCATCATCCTCTTCTATACTAGCCATATAGATTAGTGTGTTAGCTTCACTAATTCATGATTAGTGAAGTCATAGCTTGAGTTCGTGTTTCCTCGCAGTAGATCATCTTGGATTTCAAAGTTTTCAAGTAAGCATGGATCATTCGACTTGTGGAGCCTCTCTAGAGTCCGGGAGTTCATGGATCGCGGCGAAAGGACTACTACTCGAAGCTTATGAAGCAAAGGAACAGACTACAAAGGTTGTAATCCCTCTCTCTTAGATGTAAAGTTGTTTACATGCAAAGTTAACCCTAATTCTCTAGTTCGATTACTTGGTTGGTTTGTTTAGCACCCCAAAAGTTTTAATATAGCATGTTTGATGCTTGCCAAAACCTTGCTAAGGTGCTAAGCTATCCCTACAATATACACAAAAACTAATTTATTAATCAAAGACGTGTTTTGAGTCGGCTCAAAATAGACATGAGTCGTCTCATGTACACAGAGAGTTAAATTGATGATCCAAGGACTTTGTGAGATGGCTCAAGTCATGGTTAAGCCGGCTCATGGAGCTAGTGTCACGATCCGGAAATGACACGTGACCGGCACTTGAATCACGTGAAGTCTATTGGACTCCACCATAACCCAAGTAAGCTAGAAACCAGGAATCCAATCCATTTGTAAAAGAAATGATAGAGGTGAAGTTTTGAAATGGTTTTGTAAAATGAAATCAAGTTGTTTTTGAAAGTCGGTTTGTTTTAAAAGTGTATGTAAGGGTTGTTTAAAAAGAAATATTTGAAAGCATTTTTGCCGTTAATAAATTGGGCAGCACCTCTTTTGTAAATTTAAAAAAAACCATGTACAATGAATAAAACATCAATAATCATCCCCACACGGTAGCAATCTCGTCGTCCAACGGCGGAGACACAACCATGCAATTAAATATATGAAGCCCAAAGCGAAGAATAACAAGCGGAAAACCATAAATACTATATAACCAATATCAAGTCGACTCCACACGAGTACGACATCCAAAACAACAAATATCTAAGTCTCGTCTTTAAGTCATAGAATATACAAGTGGCTAATGGATTTTTAACTAGATACAATAAGTACAGAAAGAGGAGGTGGTTACGATACAACCGTGTAACTTACCTAGCAAAACCAATCACCCGAAGAAGGAAATGTGCCAGCAAAACCGCTACGGATCTAAACGGTCGGTCCTGCAAGAAACTATGGTACAACGGGGGTGAGTTGTTAACTCGTGAGTAAAAAGATATCACAAGGTAGAAATCGTATGAATAACGACCTACATACTAATTATAACGTATAATACAAACAAGATTTGGGATACCATATATATATATATATATATATATATATATATATATATATATATATATATATATATATATATATATCGCATAAGTAAACACCAGCGCATCATAACGGATCGTGCAAACATGGAAGAGCATCATCCATAAAATCATCATCATCAAATAAATCATCATAAATCTTGTGTCAATTATCGACACTAAGATCTCAAATCCTGAGGCTCTATCTCATGGATCAGCCCTCTTTTCAATCTCATAACATAACCCTGGTCGGTATCCTCCAGATATCCACCGTGTTCCAATACATTCACCGGTATCACGTTACCTCGCTAGGCTCACTTTTCCTTTCTATACGGGCTTCTTGTTCTTCGGTACCATACCGAGTCCACCTTGTATCATAAATCGGGTTTCTCCCCCTGCCTTGAAATCAGATAATCTCAACCATAAATACATAGAAAACTCATGGTGAATGTATCATCATTTCAAGAGAAAACCGTAATTTTTGAAAACACAAGCAAGTTTTATAAATCGTGCGGGTCTATTTTGGAGTGCCGATGCCCGGTCTAGATACTCCCACGACTAAGAACATTTAAGGATGTGCTTATGGACTACCCAGGCCCCACTAGTATGATCGCATCATAATTCTGGCAGTCAAGCAAAGATCCTATTGGATTTATCAACATATATTAGCGATACGTAATAGTAAGTAAAATATATACACATGAATGATAAAGACAAACCAAATAGTATACTATTGTCGAGCAAGAATGTTCTATCCATATAGGTCTATGTACAATTGCAATAATTGCCTTTAGGGCACCTATATCTAACAGATTTTCTATAGGAATTTTGCTCGTTCCACAAGCTAGTGATAACTTCACTAGTCAGGGATGCGGTAACAAGCATGTCATATGTACTGCTCTACCTAGTGCTCACATCTTTTCTAAAAGATAGTCTTAATCCCGTAGAAAGACATCTAGCTTTATATTCAGCTTTTCTTTTTGAAGAACTCTTAATAAATCTATTTGCGTCTCTAATTGTTTAAATATTAATAGAACATACCTAACACGCATCCTGTATAGTAAGATTAAGTGTATGACAAGCACAACAAATATGAAAAACTTTACCACCTAAAATTGATTTGCATTTTCTAATAAGTTCAGCAACAACAGAAGTGTTGTTGCTAGCATTGTCGAATGAAATAGAAAAAATTTTATTTGCACACTGATATTCTTATAAAACTGTTCTAATTTCAGTAGCTATATTAAATACATTGTGGGGGTATTGAAACTTTCTAAAAGCAATAATTCTTTTTTACAAATACCAATCAAAATCTATCCAGTGTGCAAATAAATGGAAGATCTCTCCTATCAGTCCAAACATCAGAAATTAAAACAAATATTACCATCTAATGAAGCAAGAGTAGCAGTTAGTATTTCTTTACCTTCGGCATAGAGGGCAAAGCAACGATTTGTTAACGTACTTCTCGGAACCCTCTTATATCCCGGTTGTAATGCTCTTTAAACATACCACTCAAACGCATCACTTTCTCCGAAACCGAGAATATGTTCATCTGTCATAAAAAATATTACCATTTCTTGAACATTAGCATCATGATTATATTGAAAAAGACCCTCCCCCGTGTAATTTATTTGTGATTGTGTGGAGGAAGACCAGTCTGTTTCCCCCAATCAGAGCAAAGCTCTGTTTGAATTTCAAAATTCAAAAATTGAAGCAACGCTTCAAATTCCTTGCGCTGCGCGCAACGCGCCACATGTCAAAAGCTGATACGTCAGCGCAGCGCCCAAGGCAGCGCGCTCAATCAGAACAAAGCTCTATTTAAAACAAAATTAAAAGAAGCAACGCTTCAGATGATCTGCGCTCTGCGCTGCGCGACACGTGGCAGCGCAGTTGCGCTGCGCTATGCGTTGCGCGCCATGTGGCAGCGCAGTTGCGCTAGCGCAGTTACGCTGCGCTCTGCGCTGCGCGACACGTGGCAGCACAGTTGCGCTGCGATCTGCGCTGCGCGACACCTGGCAGCGCAGTTGCGCTGCGCGACACCTGGCAGCGCAGTTGCGCTGCGCGACACGTGTCAAGCGCTGGTGCATCTGCGCCAAACAGAATTAAAATTCCAGTAAGATCTTTCTGTTCTTGTTAAAACAAGAAGATTGCCTTCTGTAAAACAAAACCCCTTGGATCAAAGATCCAACGGTGGGGAAAATTCCCCAAATCACTCAGAGAATGATCTCTTTAACAAATTTAACAAATTAATGTGCACTATATAAAGGCCCCTAAACCCCAATTCAATGGACATCAACATCAAGATCAAAAACAACAGCACAGAGAATAGAGAGAACTCTGAAGAATTTTGAGAAAAACTTAAGAAGAGAAAAAAGGTAAAAACCTTTATAAAAAAAAGAAGAATTTCTTCGGAATAGATCATTGATCTAAGAACAAGATCAATGATCTTCAAGAAAAAAATAAATAATAACAGTGCCTTGCACTTTTTTATGAACCATTGGTTCTGAAATCTTAAAAATTCTTTTCTTGAATCCAAAATTGGATCAAGTTATTGAAACAGTGCCTTGCACTTGCAAAAAATGCACTGTTGCGCTCCTGGGTTGGCGCAAGTCACCAGAGAGCGCCACGTGTCAGCACCATAACCACTTGCGCTATGCGCTTTTAAAAATAGAGCATTGCTCTTTAAAGTTGGCGCAACTCACCAGAGCGCGCCACGTGTCACAGCGCAGCGCACTGGCACAGCGCACTGCGCTAGCGTGACGCGTGTCACCTCCACAAGCGCTTGCGCTCAATAATTGGAGCAAAGTGCCTGACAGGCCACTGTCAGATAATTAATGCACTGCATTATTTACAGAAGGTCCAAGCCCATGCATTATTTTTAAAAAGGCAGAGCCCAAACAAAAACAGATGCTGTGCATCATTTAAAAGGGGCAGAGCACAAATCAAAAAGGCCTAGCAGGCCAAAAGAAAATGCAGTGCATTATCAAACAGGGGCAAAGCCCTAGCACAGGCCTAATAGGCCAAAGATAAAAACGTTGAATATTCTCAACTGGACTTAGCACAATCATGGCCATAAGTCCTCAAATTAAATTGACTGAGCAAGACTGCTCTCTTAAATCAATTTACATCCGGTTCAAGGGTACATCTCTGAACTCCTCTGACATCTATCGTTGTAATCCTTCAACGATGTCAGGGAGGTGACGGGTCCCGACAACCATACATCGATACGGACTGCGGGGTTCTTAAACACGTGGACCGAAACGTCCTTAAACTAATATTCGTCCCAAAATGGGAACGTTGGACCGAAACGTCCTTAAACTAATGTTCGTCCCCAAATGGGAATGATGGACCACCATGTCCCTAAACTGGAAATCAACCGCAACGTCATTAAACTAAACAATAGAGCCAATTGCTCTCTTGTCGGATCCAAATGATCCCGTTAAGTTGATCTTAGTCTGGAGATTAGGCTAACGTATCCTTAACAAACGTTTAAGTTGATCTTAGCCTTAAATAGGGCTAACGTATCCTTAAACTAAAACACCAAACCCAAATCTAAGTAAATACGGATTTGGACTAATCCACGTCCTACGGGCGACGACATAAATTAGTCTTCGTATACAATCCACGGACAACCATAAACAAAACAAACACCCATGACACGGAGTGAAATTCTGGAGAAGGAGAAAGTTGTTACCGCGATGGGGTAGCGTAATTAACTGCAGGGGCTTGCGCCTGCAGGGAAGAGCGTCCCCACAATCAAAAACCCCTCGAACGAGAGCGAATCTGACGAAGTCTGCTACATCGGCCGCATCCGTCTAAACCTTCGATACACGGTGCCATAAATCAACTTGGTATCTTCGGAGAGGTGGACGGATAAAACCAAATAGCATCTGCCCCGAATCTCAGGCAAGACGTCTCTACGTCGCGCCGTCATTCAGAAGGGAACAGATTCTGGCATGCCCGGTGGGACCTTTTCCTCTTTCTACTCCATACTTCGTGTGTCGTCTTCGCGAACGAATCGCGGTTTGTTAATGGTTGCCTTTGGGTTTCAAGTTACTAAGATTTGGTCTTTTGCCTGGCGCAGAAATTAAGCATCAATGGTCTCCAACTGCTCGAGCTGCTCGAAATGCCAATGCAACCGACGCTCCGCCTCACCTGGAGGTGTAGCCTATGGGACTCAAGCGGCCTCCATCCTTGCCATGCCGGTGGAACAAGTGACCCAGGCCACCGCCGGTCTGTTTTTCGGGACCATGCTCCCGCCAGCAAGCTTCACTATTCCAGTGCCCGCACCAGAAGCGCACAAGAAGTCGGTCTTCGATCGGCTCACTGCTACAACGGCCCCTTTCAACGGGTCGTCCAATATCAAACCGGCAGCCTCCGTCTTTACCAGGCTGAACCAAAACTCCAGTGGGCCCGCCAAGAAGCCCATGAACCGTGAAGTGGCCATCCCGAGGAAGGTAGCCACCTCTGCGCCTGAAGTCGTCAAGGCGGCTTCTCCTGTTAAAGAGTCGGTCTTTTCAAGGCTGACTATTCCGGCTCCTGCTCCTACTCGAGGGTCTGTCTTTGACAGACTGAATATCGCCACTCAAAAGACAACATCAGTCTTTAAAAGGCTGGCACCAGCAGCACCTCATTCGGACAGGGGGCAAGACGAAGCTGTCCCTATCGCCGAGCCAGTCCCAACGGCTCGTCACGCTCGACGTCGCCACTGGCGCCGAGTAAGGAAGGCCAGGGGCAACTCCCCCTCAGGGCTAACTCCACCCACTCCAGTGGTGGAAGTTAATACTGTTGTTCCAACTGGGAACAGCTTTGAACCGCTAAGAAGGGTACGCAAGAACTCTCTGACTGCTACGCTGAAAAGAACTCCTCCACCTGCGGAAAGGGTTACAGAAACAAAGTTGGAGCAGCCCCCTCAACGGCTGTCCTCCAAAATTTACAAGGTCTGGCAGAGGGTTCAAGATTCCGTAATTGATCAAGATCACTCTCGCCAGCAGAAGAGGGTGAAAGTGCAAGAAGAAAAGAACCGTCCTGTCAAACAGCAAAGGACGACAACCGCCAGGGTGCCCACTGCAACGGCCCCTTCAACTTCAACGGCCCATAAGAGAATAAGGCCGGAGAAGGTCCCTACGCCTGCGGCAAATGCCAAAGGCGGCGAGCCCAAACGCCCTAAGTCCGGGGGCATTGTAGTCCATACCGTCTACATGGCGTCAGGGAAAGAGGACAGCCGTGCATCTACAGGTCATAGACCGCTTACACGGTCAGTGACCAAAGCTCAGGAGCAACAGCAGAAGCTCCAAGAAATGATGAACGCGATGGTCACACTCACTGGGCCAAAAGAAAGCCCCAAAGCGTCCTGTGATCAACGCCAGGAGCAAGAAACTGACGCTGAATTCTTTCGCAGGATACTGGAAAAGAAGGATAAAGAGGCTGTGGAACAAGCAGCCAACATAAAGCGAATGGCCCTCCTGTTCCAGGACATGGTGGGTATGATGATTCAACAAGATCCTCCTGCTGAAGATCCTCCGATCGTCCTTGAAGACGACAGAGGAGAAACGTCAAATCCTCCACCGGCTCTGTCAACAGCCAAGGAGGAGACAATCTCCAAAGCTGACTTGGACGAATATATAGCTCAGCAGATATGAGTTCATCAGGCGACTGAGGCAGTCGGCCAAGTTGTCAAGACGGGGCGACCGTATCCAAGCTGGTATGATCAGATCAAGTACCCGCCGGGCTATACAATACCGAAATTCCATGTCTATAAGGGGACGGGCAATCCCCACCAGCATGTTACCCAGTTCAGAGCGCTTTGCGGCAACACCGGCGGTGATGATAAATTGTTGCTTCGCCAGTTCGTCGATAGCTTATCGGATACAACATTCGAGTGGTACTCCAAGCTCCCAAACGACTCTATCAAGACATTCGTAGAGATGGAACTGCTGTTTACCCAGCGTTTCGCAAGCGCCAGTGAACGCACCCCGATAACGGCATTGATTAATGCCAGGGTAAAGCCAGGCGAGACATGGGTCCAATACGCGATACGGTGGCGGAACTTATGGTCAAAATGCGAACAACGCATCGAAAAGGCTCCTGCGGTAGGCATGTTTGTGGGAACCCTCGATCCGCAAGAAACCATCTCGCAATTCATGATGTTCTTCAAGCCGACTACCTTCCAGACCCTGATCGACAAGCTAGCTCAAATGGATTAGATGGGCCATAGACCTCCCCCTCCAAAGCCGGACTCTCGAAATGAGAAGGGGAAGGGAAAAGCGATCGTTGTCGCCAATGCTCAACAACAGCCGAGCAACTTGAAACCGGTTGTCCGTCAAAACAATATGCGTCCACACCTGTCCCTCGAGGAAAGGCTGGGGCGTCCTTACTCGTTTCCCCGAGATAAAACGAGAAGATTGTTCGAGCTGGCCTTGCGCAACCGACTCATAAATCTGCCGGATCCAAGACGCCCGTCGCATCCAAACGACGTCAATGATCCTAACTACTGTCCTATCACCGAGTATTGGGTCATCCGATCGAGGATTGCTACGTCTTCAAAAATTGGATTGAAGACCAGTACCAACATGGCAAGTTTGCGTTGTCCGACAGATGGAAGGTGAATCCGCCGCAGCCTCACACCCCTAAAAGTGTGAATACACCGGGGGCAACGTGCTCTCTCGTTGAAGAAGCTCCATGGGAGGTTGTGCTATCAGCCAAAACAAAGAGGATGCTGAACGATCTTCAAACATGCCCAGCAATCAGGTGGAAGAACCCGTTAGAACCTCAGATCATTGAAGGGATGTTGAAGTCGCGCCCAACTCCAAATATCGATGGTGGTGGCCCAAGCACTCACGACCAGCCGTCAAAATCTTCAAAGAAGAAGAAAAAGAAATCCAAGAAGCCCGTGAAGCCTGGCGACAAGCGCACGGACTTACAAAAACAAATTGACGCGCTGGAAGAGTATAACCAGAAAGCGCGAACTCCCATCACACTCCAAGAGTTCCTCAACAACGTCTTTCAAGAGGAAGACGAGGGGGAGAGTTCGACGGATGAATCCAAGGAATACATGGCGAGCTGTCATATGATCTCCCACTCGTTTACAGACGATGAGGAAACTCCTTGCACTGAAAAGCTGGGGGCAGATCCTAAACCGGAAATTCTGGGGCCATCGGATGAAACAATTGACGCGTTCCTCAACGAAGCTCTGTTGAAAAGTAAAGTTAATCGGGAACGCGAGGCGGTCATATTTGAAAGGGCCAAGCGCCGGCGACTTGACGAAAGAGTTGAGACACTCCCGCTGGAGCAAAAGACATCCACCGCAGATAAAAGCAAGTTCAAGACGAGGAAAAGGTTTGCTAAAGCCATATCAATGGGGATGAAGCTACCACCCTCTGAAGGAAACACTACAGGCAAAGCAGAAATGCACCCCTCCTACTGCTTGTATCATCGAAAGATTTTGCACCCCACCGAAGAGTGCAAAGCTTTCAATAGATGGTGGCAGGGATATGTTGCCCGCCGACAAAATTTTAAGCGGGAAAAGCGCAAAACTCACCGGGAGCGGAAAAATACGACCGAAGGGCTTAACAGAACTACCGGCAATTGTCGCATGGTTAACGCCGGGGGATCGCAAGTGCTCACATTCAGGAGCAATTCTGACGAGGAGCTGGCTCTTAGCCCTCTCTTTAAAGAGTCCACCTTGGGAAAAGAAGAAGAGCCGAAGGTCTGCGAAAATATCCGGCAGCGTAATCGGACGCTACCCGAAAAGAATCTCGGACCCTCAAACAAGAAAGATAAAGGGAAAGAAAAGGTCTCTGAGGATATCGCCCTAGATGTCTAAGTCATGGAAGAGCTAGCCGCCAAGGACCCGCCGAAGAAAAGTAAGGTGGATTATAACGTTCTAGCGCATCTGAGGAAGATACCCTCACAGCTCAGCATTCTTGACGCCCTTTTACTATCAAAAGAGGCAAGGGATTCATTAATCAAGGCATTACAGGAGCCGGAACAATTCCAAGCTTTTCTCGCCAAAGAAAAGATGAAGGATGAATTGGAGGAAGTGCACACGGCCGATGTCACTTTTGGCGATGAAGACCTTCTCCTTGGGACGTGCGAACACAATCGCCCCCTCTATGTCTCAGGATACTGCCATGATATAAAGATAGGCAAAATCCTAGTCGACAATGGATCTTCCGTTAATCTCCTTAACGTGCGGGTGTTAAAGGAAATCTGCATGAGCGTCCAGCACCTTGCTCGGGATAAGATCACCATCTCCGGGTTCGACTCTCAATCATCAAGAACTCTTGAGTCTGTGATACTGACGCTACGCTTTGGGCTGCTCATCACGGACATTAAATTCCACGTCATAGACGCCAAGACATGCTATAATGCTTTGCTCGGCCGACCCTGGTTACACGAGTACAATATCATCCCTTCTACACAGCATCAGTGTATGAAATATTTTAAGGATGGTCTCGAGTATACCGTAACAGGAGAGTTGAACCCATTCTCCGTGAACGAGGTCCGCAAATATGAAGATGCCAAATACTTCTTACCGGATTTCGAAGACATGGAGAGGTGTCACAAGCCGGAGAATAAAGCTAACGCCACCATCCCTGTCTTCGGGAGTGATACCGAGGAGGAAGAGGAGATGGTTTATTCAGATCTGCCACAATACAACAAACCGGGACCATCCGCTCCTACGCTGATCTTTGGTAGTGACTCGGAAGATGAGGTCCATGCTATATTCTCTGCTCGGCCTTCAATACGAACATTTGCTGATGAAAAGCAAAGTCTGCAAATCACCATGGTTCCACTTAAACATCATAAAGAACTGGATGCGCTCGATACCTACAGTGTAGAGGAGCTGCGGACGTTCTATGTCCCTCTCAGGCGAGAAGGCGAAAAGGCAATTCTATTCTACCGCTCTGAGGAAACCAAAGTGGAGAAAGAAATCTGGCACGGTATGGATCCTACGCTTGACAGGCTTCATTCCATCCGTCTGCCCAGATATTATACAGAAGGCTTGAAGAGGCTGCTAAAGCGCCAGGGGATATCCTTCAAACAGACCGCTCGAAAAGCCAAATTCTATGACAGGGTCTGGAACGTCCCCGGAACTCAGCACAAGTTTCCTAATGGGAGAATGGAAACAATCGGGCTTAGTTACATTCGGTCCAAGAAACGAGAGCTACTCCATAATTGCTACGTCGTGCATGACTTCAATGAAGAAGCGGATGCTCAATGGGAGAACGCTAATCCCGAACCAGTAAAAGTTCCTGATGCAAAAGTTCCCAGTCCGTCGTTCGAAGAACAAATGGACCAGCTTATAAGGGAAGCTGGCCAAAAAGTCCGAAATGACCACAACCGCGAAATGGCCATCTATGAGAAAGCCAAAACGCAACGCCTCCTCCAACAGGCCGTGAAAGATGAAAGTGCCTCTCCCTGTCAACCTGTTATAAAAAAGGCTCGACGCAGAGGCAGAAACAAGTCAAAAAGCGAAAGAGGCGCTCGACAGCAACAAAGCGGGACTAAGAAGCCACGCAAGTGGGAATCGAGCGGTCCAGATCTGTCCCTTGTGAAGAAGATGAGTCGAGCATACTCTTTTCCTCGGGACAAGACGAAGAAGATATTTGACCGAGCTATAAAACATCAGATGCTTACACTGCCGGAGTCTAAAAACACCGAACAAGCAGGCGAAGTCTCACACCCAAACTATTGCTCTTATCACCGAGTAATAGGGCACCCTCTCGAAGACTACTTCACCTTCAAGAACTGGGTTGAAGATCAGTATCAGCTCGGCAAGTTCGCTCTATCTGACAGTTGGAGGGTAACGCCGCCACAGAAGCACGAACCCAAAGCCACGAAAGCAGAACCAGACCCACATCGGTCTTCGAAGCGAGCTCGTACTTGTGACATGATAACAATATCAAGAGAAGAGCCCGAGACTATGGATGACCTTCCCTGGTGCTTCAAAAAAAGCAACGATGAGGTGATCTCAGAATTTCCACCAGCACCGAAAGAGCTGGAGGATGGAATACATACTACCGCAGATAACCTCAAGAAAATTGAGTTGGGGACGGCGAACGACCCGCGACCGACATTCATCAGCAAGCTGCTATCTGAAGAAAGGGTGGTTGCGTTAAAAGACGTGCTTCTACAGCATAGAGATTGCTTCGCATGGAACTATTCCGAAATGCCGGGACTAGATCCAGAAATTGCTGTGCACAGATTGGCAATATCTCTGGACGTCAAGCCGGTCAAACAGGCGCCAAGAAGAATGCGGCTCGTGCTTGAGATGAGTATCAATGCCGAGGTCAAGAAGCTGATCGACTCTGGCTTCATCCAGGAGGTTCAGTATCCAGAGTGGATCGCCAACATCGTCCCGGTGATGAAGAAAAACGGGACAGTGCGCGTATGCGTGGACTTCCGGAATCTCAATAAAGCTTGCCCGAAGGACGATTTCCCAATGCCAGTCACCGAACTGATGATAAACAATACGTCCACTCACGAGGTTTTCTCCTTCATGGATGGCTCATCAGGGTATAATCAGATAAAGATGCATCCCGAAGACCAGAAGCACACCGCCTTCAGGACTCCGCTAGGTATATTCTGCTACAAGGTGATGCCCTTTGGTCTAAAGAACGCCGGTGCCACCTATCAGAGGGCCATGACGAAGATCTTCGATGACCTCATACATGAAATCGTCGAGTGCTATATCGACGACCTCGTGGTGAAAAGCAGATCATACGAGGAACATCTCGAGCATCTGAAGACCGTATTTCAACGCCTTCGACAATACAACTTGAAGATGAACCCTCTCAAGTGCGCATTCGGAGTTTCCTCAGGATTCATTGTCCGACACCGAGGTATCGAAATAGATCCGTCAAAGATCAAGGCGATCATTGAAATGCCTCCGCGAAGGACTCTCAAACAGCTGCGGTCTCCCCAAGGGAAGCTCGCGTATATACGGCGATTTATAGCCAACCTTTCAGGCAAGTGTCGTCCTTACAGTCATCTGATGAAGAAGGGAACCCCGTTCGTCTGGGACCAAAAATGCCAAAGCGCGCTAGACGAGATCAAGCAATACCTGCAGAACCCGCCAGTGTTGGCTGCTCCGGTCAAGGGAAAGCCTCTTATTCTTTATACAACCGCCCTCGAGGGTTCCTTAGGCACATTATGGGAACAAGAGAACGGCCAAGAGAGGGAGAGAGCACTCTACTATTTGAGTCGGGTTCTACTGGGGGAAGAAAGCAACTATTCCCCCATTGAAAAACACTGCCTGGCGTTGATCTTTGCGATAACAAAGCTCAGGCACTATGCGTTGGCACTTGAAGTCCGTCTCATTTCGAAGGTGAACCCCCTTAAGTATTTGATGTCAAAGGCCATATTGACGGGGCGACTCGCTAAATGGGCCCTACTCTTGATGGAGTTCTCAATAACTTATCAACCTCTCAAGGCAGTAAAATGCCAGGCCATCGCCGAATTCCTCGCTGAGCACCCGATACCTGCCGATTCTCCTTTGAATTGCGAGCTGCCAGACGAACATGCGTTTGATGCGATCAACGGTAGTGATACCCGATGGGAACTCTATTTCGACGGAGCATCTTCCATGAAGAAGCGCAAACAAAGCATCCCTATAATCAAATCAGGGGTGGGTCTCATCTTCGTAACTCCACAAGAAGGGATAATGCGCTTTGCTTTCTCCTTAACAGAGCCGAGGACGAACAATGAAGCCGAATATGAAGCTTTGATAGCAGGCCTCGAGATCGCCATCGACATGGGAATTGAAAACCTCCTCATATATGGAGATTCTCAACTGGTCGTTAGTCAAGTAAACGGCGACTACCAAACGTGCAAACCAGAGTTGGTGAAGTACGGCGAAAAGGTGCAACAACTGTTGACCCAAATCCTTTCCTACACTTTGGAAAACATACCGCGCGCGGAAAACAGCAAAGCGGACGCGTTGGCCAAGCTCGCTAAAGAACTGACTGACGAGAACCTCGATGACGTCAGAATCGTGGTACAAAGTCGTCGGGTGCTTGCCCCAGCAGAAATATCTCCGGAATCATCCGAAGAAAAGGGAGCGACTGAGCAGACGACCCTGCAAATAAAAGACCGGGAAAAGGCTGAGGATTGGAAAGAAGTCTTTATAGACTACTTCAAATACCGTCGAACGCCCGAAGATGCGTCCTCAAGACATCAGCTCATGAAACGAGCTCTGTCTTTCGCCTTCGTCAATGATACTCTGTACAAGAGGTCGTTTGATTCTCTATGGTTGAGATGTCTGGGACCTGAAGAGGCAAAAAGAGTCGTTCAGGAAGTTCACGACGAGCTCTGCGGTTCTCACCAAGCAGGCCCGAAGATGAAGTTGAAGATAAAACGGATGGGTTACTACTGGCCCACGATGATTCAGGACTGCCTCGAGTATGCGAAGCAATGCCACTCATGCCAAATCCATGGGGACTTCATCCACCAATATCCAAATCCGCTACATCCAACGGTGGCCAGCTGGCCGTTCGAAATGTGGGGAACCGACATAGTTGGCCCCATTGAACCAGTATCGTCCAGGGGACAACGTTTCATCCTGGCGACGACTGACTACTTCTCCAAATGGGCAGTGAAGACGGAGAATATCCTCCATTTCTTCAAGACGCACGTCATTTACCGGTTTGGAACTCCGCGACGGATCATCTCCGATAACGGGCCAGCCTACAAAAGTCACAAGATCAGTCGCTTCGCGCAGCAGCATAATATAGACTGGAGATATTCCTCGGTTTATAATCTGCGAGCTAATGGTCTATCCGAGGCCTTCAACAAGACCTTGACAAAGATCATGAAGAAGACGGTGTCCCGAAATAAGAGTGACTGGCACGAGAGACTGCAAGAAGCTCTTTGGGCGTATCGAACTACGTTCAAGACGGCCACGAACACAACGCCATACGTGTTGGTATTCGGTACAGAAGCAGTACTCTCCCTCGAGATAGAGCTACCCTCTCTACGAGTGGCAGTCCACTACGAGCTGACGGACGAAGAAAATGCTCACCTTCAGCTTGAGGAGCTTGATGCCCTTGATGAAACACGGCTCATAGCGCAACAAAATCTGGAGGCTTATAAAGCAAAGATAACGCGCTCATATGAAAGATTGACCCGGCCGAGGACATTTCGCTAAGGCGAACTCGTACTAGTGGTCAAAAGGCCTATGATCCCCAATCGCGCCAAGCGGGGAAAATTCGAGCCGAACTATGAAGGCCCATACATAATAGACAAGGTCTACCAGGGTGGAGTCTATCTACTCATGGATATTCACGGTGAAAGGCCTTTCAGGCCAATAAATGGCCGCTTCCTAAAGAAATACTACGCTTAATGAGCCGCAGCCTAGGTCAATGATAGATGACGACGACTATGTCCGCTCGCTATCTTCCTAAGCCCAAACTCTATAAGTAGTAGACGGCCTTCTTCAACACCGGACTGAAACGTCCTTAAACTAATGACGGACCACTATGTCCTAAAACTAGTTGTTGACCGAGATGTCGATAAACTACGGTGGATTGAAACATCACAAAGCCGATGTAAAAAATAATAATAAAAATAATAATAATAATAAAATAAACGGTATGTCCATAAGCAAAATGGGCACGGATGAAAACCCAAAAGGGCTCTGTGAGTAAAAACAGCAGGGCTACCGGCGAGTGTTCGTGAAAACCCGAAAGGGCGCGACCTCGTTAAAAAAAGAATAAAAAAAAAGAAGACGGTATGTCCATAAGCAAAATGGGCACGGATGAAAACCCGAAAGGGCTCCGTGAGTAAAAACAGCAGGACTACCGGCGAGTCTTTGTGAAAACCCGAAAAGGCGCAACCTCGTGAAAGGACACTTACAGGGTCCTCTCGACCTTGTAAGGAGAAACCACCCGCGTGAGATCCTTACGACTCACAAGGGAGCAACACATTTAGGGATCCCCACGATTCCTAAGGAGAAAATACACTTGCGAGATCCTCAGGACTCGTAAGGAGAACTCTCTTATGGGACCCTCACGGCTCATAAGATTTGAAAGTCTTAAGTTACAGAGACCTAAACCTGTGCTTAAGCAACCCCCACAACTTTCGATATTGCCCTACAAGTGGTTCAATACTGACCCTTGTATACAATCCACGGGCGCGAGTAAACATTTCCCTAACCAAGTCCCACCCGTGGCTAGGAATATGTCCATATGGTGAACAACCCTTATAAGTCCTCTCAACTGATAAGGAGAAAGCCTTTTGAAAGATCCTTACGACTTACAGGGGAACATACACTTAGGAATCCTCACGATTCCTAAGGAGAAAATACACTTACAAGATCCTCACGACTTGTAGGGAGAAATACCTTTGTGAAACCTTTACGGCTCATGAAGTCAAAAGCCTTAGTCGACAGGACCTTAACCCTGTTCGCTAAGCCTCCTTTGTTCGACATCGACAGAGACAAATGATGATTCGCTCCTGGCAATATCCTAACTGTAGCGGTGCTGATGCCGAAATCGGTGTCTAATTTCAGGTTTACGGCGAAAAGCCAGTAGGCCGCACATGCATACAAAATAGCCGAAATGATGGGGCAACTTGCAATAAAAAGCAGCAAGTAAAAATGTTTGCATACAAAACAGCCGAAATGATTGGGCAACTCGCAATAAAAAGCAGCGAGTAAAAATAAAATAAACAGCCGAAATGATTGGGCACCACGAAAAATAGCCGAAATGATTGGGCAATCGCGACTTTCGCGATATAAAAGCTGAAATGATAGAGCATCGCGGAAGTAAAACAATGATAAAAAAAATGATAAAACTTTTGCCCTACAGGTGAGATCACATCGATCCCTGTATACAATCCAAGGGCACAAACAAAGAGGGAATCATACCTTCCCAACAGGCTCCACCAGGAAGCGAAGCCAAATCTCGGCGGTTCACCAACAACCTGAAGACAACCGTGACATTCGTCTCGATACAGCAGACGCAGTGCCAGCAAACGAAGTGAAGATCAAATTTCTAGCTTCACGGTTTTGACGGTAACTCATATAAAACCAGAAAGACCACCAGAGATCATTTCAACCCCCAGGGAAATCAGCGTCCTTGGCAGCATCCTAGATTCAGGGAAATCAGTGTCCTTGACGAGAACATCTTGATTCGCGTCGACCCGCAGAGAAACTAGTGTCTTTGCAAGAATACCTCGACTCGTTTCAACCCCAGGGAAATCAGTGTCCTTGGCAAATACCTCAATTCAGGGAAACTAGCGTCCTTGATGGGAGCTTCCTAATTCGTGTCGGCCCGCAGAGAAACCAGTGTCTCCGCAGGAATACTCCGATTCGTTTCAACTTCGAGGAAACCAGCGTCCTCGGCAAATACTTCGACTCAGGGAAACCAGTGTCCTTGACGAGAACATCTTGATTCGCGTCGACCCGCAGAGAAACTAGCGTCTCCGCAGGAACACCTCGACTCGTTTCAACCCCAGGGAAACCAGTGTCCTTGGCAAATACCTCAATTCAGGAAAACTAGCGTCCTTGATGAGAGCTTCCTGATTCGCGTCGGCCTACAGAGAAACCAGTGTCTCTGCAGGAATACTCCGATTCGTTTCAACCCCAAAGAAACCAGTGTCTTCAGCAAAATCCTTCGACTCAGGGAAACCAGTGTCCTTGACGAGAACATCCTGATTCGCATCGACCCGCAGGGAAACTAGCGTCTTTGCAGGAACACCTCGACTCGTTTCAAACCCAGGGAAACCAGTGTCCTTGGCAAATACCTCAATTCAGGGAAACTAGCGTCCTTGATGATAGACTCCTGATTCGCGTCGGCCCGCAGAAAAACCAGTGTCTCTGCAGGAATACTCCGATTCGTTTCAACCCCGAGGAAACCAGTGTCCTCGGCAAAATACTTTGACTCAGGGAAACCAGCGTCCTTGACGAGAACTTCTTGATTCACGTCGACCCGCAGAGAAACTAGCGTCTTTGCAGGAACACCTCGACTCGTTTCAACCCCAGGGAAATCAGTGTCCTTGGCAAATACCTCAATTCAGGGAAACTAGCGTCCTAGATGAGAGCCTCCTGATTCGCGTCGGCCCGTAGAGAAACCAGTGTCTCCGCAGGAATACTCTGATTCGTTTCAACCCCGAAGAAACTAGTGTCTTCAGCAAAATCCTTCGACTCAGGGAAACCAGTGTCCTTGACGAGAACTTCTTGATTCGCGTCGACCCGCAGAGAAACTAGCGTCTTTGTAGGAATACATCGATTCATTTCAACCCCAGGGAAACCAGTGTCCTTGGCAAATACCTCAATTCAGGGAAACTAGCGTCCTTGATGAGAGCTTCCTAATTTGCGTCGGCCCGCAGAGAAACCAGTGTCTTTGCGGGAATACTTCAATTCGTTTCAACCTCGAGGAAACCAGCGTCCTCGGCAAAATACTTCAACTTAGGGAAATTAATGTCCTTGACGAGACTGCTCGATTCGTCTCGACTCGTGAGAAAATTAGTGTCTTCGCGAGGACTTCCCGATTCGTCTCGACTTGCAAGATAAACCCTTAGGCAGCAGGGATTAAAAAAAACTTGTTTCCTAAGCACTGGGACCCTGCAAGTTGGTCTAAAATGGTCTCTTGCATACTATTCATGGGTCTCACTCTCCAAAGTCGGATCTTGACAAAGAGGGAAACAACCACTTTCGAGTTCTCTCAATTCGTAAGAAGGAAAAATTCTCTTATAAGATCCTTACGACTTATAAGAGAAAACGCACATAGAAATCCTCACGATTCCTAAGGAGAAAATCCACCTACGAGATCCTCTCGATCCGTAGGGAGAAAAGTCTCTATGAGACCCTCACGGCTCATAGAGTTGAAAAGTCTTAGACAGCAGATCTGAACCTGCGGCCTAAGCCATCGCTATCTCTTGAAGAAACCAAGATGCTTACTCTATTAATTGCCAACCATGTTTATTAAAACAGCATGCTGAGAATAAAAGAAAGAAGAAAGCGACAAAAAGAACATCCGATGTGCATTTGATCAAGCATTCGAGACACATTCATTCATGCATGTGCAAAAGACTCAGAACGAGAAATAAGACAAGCTGAAATAGAAATTTTCCATTCATATTGCAAAGGGTTCTTACAATCATAAAAAAATAAACAAAGACATTGTCCAAAAGATTACAATGGCAAGACCTCAGATCCTGGACAGGAATTGAGGAACTCGAAAGTGACCTTGTCCAAGACTTTCCAAGCTTGGCGAACTATCCTGGTGTGCTTCCTTTCGCGAGCACGGGCGTCGGGATCCCCACTGATGTCCTCCACCCTCCGGTATGCAGCAAGAATGGCGGACTGTTGAAAGGCCTGGTGCAAGAGATCGACAAGATTGTCTCACCGTCTCTTCGAAATTAAGTTCATCAGGTACACCGAGTGCACCTTATCCTCGGCGGCATCCAACGCTCTAAGCGGCACACAGGAACAGAATAGGGGAAGCGCTTCCCAGATGGCTCCCACGATAAGCTTCAGGAGGGAGGAACGTCGGGGAAGCAGTTGACCGTTATATACGTCGAAGCGGCTCATGATTTCAGCACACTCCGCGTTTGTGAACTCTCGATTTTGAGAACGGCCAAGTCGGCGGATGTCCCCATAAGAGATGATCTCGTCAAGATCGTACATGTGGGCGTCCATTGTTTCTGTAAAAGAGAATCAACAAAATTATCAGAAAGACTGATTAAGCAAAACGATATAATGCATCGAGGAATAAAATGTCATCTTTAAACTCTAAGATCCATGAAAAACTCCTAAGAGTTCTTTTGTATGATTTGGAAGGAGCAAAGCTCCATTAATGAATTGAGAAAATATAAGGAAAATCTTTTAGAGAGCAGAGCTCTATTAATGGAACCCTAATAAGGTTCTCCTTAGTTCTCTTTAGACCCCTTTAGAGCAAAGCTCTGCTAAGTGAAACCCTAAATGGGTCTTCTTTAGATCAGGGATCTATTGAGAGCAAGGCTCTTAAAATTGATTTAATTTAATCCAAATTAATTTTTACCTAAAGTTCTCTAAAGTTCGAACTTTTAAAAGTGCTTAAACAAAAGAGCAGGGCTCTGAACAAAATTCCTATGAAGAGATGAAAATCATCTAAGGGACCAAAGGTCCTATTTATAGGCATTGAAGAGCCGTTTCAACTTCCAAGGGATGGCGCGATGGTTGGAATTCTGCCACCGCTGCGCTCACATTTGGGGCCACGTAAGCGCAACGGTAGGGGGGCATTTGTTTACCCCAATCAGAGCAAAGCTCTGTTCAAATTCCAAGACGGGAGACGAAGCAAAGCTTTTGTTTCCCCCAATCAGAGCAAAGCTCTGTTTTGAAATTGAAGTGAAAATTAAAGTTAAAATAAATGAAGCAACGCTTCAAATCCCCTGCGCTGCGCGCAAAGCGCCACGTATCAAAATCAGACACGCCGTCGCAGGGAGCGCAACGCCCAAGGCAGCACACCCAATCAGAGCAAGGCTCTGTTTAAAATTCAAACTTTAACAAAAGAAGCAACGCTTCAGATGCGCTGCGTGACACGTGTCAGTGCAGTTGCTCTGCGCTGCGCGACACATGTCAGCGCAGTTGCGCTGCGCCTTGCGCTGCGCGACACATGTCAGCGCAGTTGCGCGGCGCTCTGCGCTGCGTGACACGTGTCAAGCGCTGGTGCGTTTGCGCCAAACAGAATTAAAATTCCAGTAAGATCTTTCTGTTCTTGTTAAAACAAGAAGATTGTCTTCTGTAAAACAGAAACCCTTGGATCAAAGATCCAACGGTGGGAAAAATTTCCCAAATCACTCAGAGAATGATCTCTTTAACAAATTTAACAAATTAATGGGCACTGTATAAAGGCCCCTAGACCCCAATTCAAAAGAGAGGGAGATCAACATCAACATCAAGATAAAAAAACAACAGCACAGAGAATAGAGAGAACTCTGAAGAATTTTGAGAAAAACTCAAGAAGAGAAAAAAGGTAAAACCCTTTATAAAAAAAAGAAGAATTTCTTCTAAATAGATCATTGACCTAAGAACAAGATCAATGATCTTCAATAAAAAATAAATAATAACAGTGCCTTGCACTTGCAAAAATTGCACTGTTGCGCTCCTGGGTTGATGCAAGTCACCAGAGAGCGCCACGTGTTAGCACCATAACCACTTGCGCTATGCGCTTTTAAAAATAGAGCATTGCTCTCTGAAGTTGGCACAACTCACCAGAGCGCGCCACATGTCAGCAGCGCAACAGCGCAGCGCACTGCGCTTGCGCTCAACAGAGCGTGACACGTGTCACCTCCACAAGCGCTTACGCTCAATAATTGGCGCAAAGCGCCTGACATGCCACTGTCAGATAATTAATGCACTGCATTATTTACAGAAGGGCCAAGCCCAATTAAAAAATGCCTAACAGGCCTAATAAAATGCAATGCATTATTTTAAAAAGGGCAGAGCCCAAACAAAAACAGATGATGTGCATCATTTAAAAGGGGCAGAGCCCAAATCAAAAAGGCCTAGCAGGCCAACAGAAAATGCAGTGCATTATCAAACAGGGGCAAAGCCCTAGCACAGGCCTAATAGGCCAAAGATAAAAACGTTGAATATTCTCAACTGGACTTAGCCCAATCATGGCCGTAAGTCCTCAAATTAAATTGACTGAGCAAGACTGCTCTCTTAAATCAATTTACATCCGGTTCAAGGGTACATCTCTGAACTCCTCTGACACCTATCGTTGTAATCCTTCAACGACGTCAGGGAGGTGACGGGTCCCGACAACCATATATCGATACGGACTGCGGGGTCCTTAAACCCGTGGACTGAAACATCCTTAAACTAATATTCGTCCCAAAATGGGAACGTTGGACCGAAACGTCCTTAAACTAATGTTCGTCCCCAAATGGGAATGATGGACCACCATGTCCCTAAACTGGAAATCGACCGCAACGTCATTAAACTAAACAATAGAGCCAATTGCTCTCTTGTCGGATCCAAATAATCCCGTTAAGTTGATCTTAGTCTGGAAATTAGGCTAACGTATCCTTAACAAACGTTTAAGTTGATCTTAGCCTTAAATAGGGCTAACGTATCCTTAAACTAAAACACCAAACCCAAATCTAAGTAAATACGGATTTGGACTAATCCACGTCCTACGGGAGACGACATAAATTAGTCTCCGTATACAATCCACGGGCAACCATAAACAAAACAAACACCCACGACACGGAGTGAAATTCTGGAGAAGGAGAAAGTTGTTACGGTAGCGTAATTAACTGCAGGGGCTTGCGCCTGCAGGGAAGAGCGTCCCCACAATCAAAAACCCCTCGAACGAGGGGGAATCTGACGAAGTCTGCTACATCGGCCACATCCGTCTAAACTTTCGATACACGGTGCCATAAATCAACTTGGCATCTTCGGAGAGGTGGACGGATAAAACCAAATAGCATCTGCCCCGAATCTCAGGCAAGACGTCTCTACGTCGCGCCGTCATTCGGAGGGGAACACAGTCGTGCTATCCATGTGCTTTTTAAGTGTTTATGTAAGGTACCGGTACCTTCCTTATGTCAATACGGAGTACCACGATATATGCACGCTGCGTGTCTTACCCCTCCTATGTCTTCAAATTTAAAGTGATCTCAAACATTACTACTAAATACACATTTCCGATATATTCTAGGAGCGACTATGGAAGTGGGTGCTTCTCCTTCTTCTTCTTCTTGTTCAGAACTGGAAAGCAGGGGTTGATGTGCGTCGGATGAACCCTCCATACAAAAAATAATTAGTAAATTAAAAAATAAAAATAAAAAGAGAAAGAGAGATCGATGAAAATTTTGCCGCCTAGCCGCCCGTTTGATATTTGAAAGTTGATGTCTTGACACTTGAGAGTTGAATGAAGAGTGTTTGAGATTTTTTATTACAAAATTAAGAAAGAAAGAGAGAGTATTTGATTTTGTATGAATTGAATTGAGTTTGGAAGGTATTTATAAGGATTTTCAAATTAAGCAGACAGACGAGGCGAGGCGAGTCGACTCGGTCAAATCCGACCGTTTATAGCCGTTGCACGCTTCTCGAGGTGAAGACGAGGCGAAGCAAGCATGAGGTAAGGTGAATTCGTGAAAAATTGGCATAAATCCAACCATTTATAGCCGTTTGGGGGGAAATCGAGTCGAATTCGTGGCAAATTGGTCAAACTATCTGTTGGACGAGTCGTTAAGCGAGTCGATTCGTGAGTTAAGCGAAACGAGGCGATTCGATCCGTCCCGCTTCCTAAGATACGGAAGTGGAGACACGACGAGACACGACGAGACCCACAACATAACTATATCGAGAAGTGGACTCTCCCCAATACAGTTACGCTAAGCGTTTAGTAATGCAAGAGTATACAGGGTTACCTAAGACGGCAGCAAGGTTTCGGGAGGCATCGTCCATGCCAAATTCAAAAATTTGTCGTTTTAGCTAACCCTAACTAAGAATCGTATACTAGAAATCTACGGAATCAAATACAAACACTTTGCAATAAGTAAAGAGGGCAAGGAATACAACCTTTGTAGACCGGTCCTTCACTTCAATAACTTCGTGTAGAAGTCCCCTTCGCTGCGATCGTAAACTCCAGACTCTAGAGAGGCTCCACGAAGAAACGAACATGCTTGCTTCGATGACTTCGAGGCCGAAGATAATCTACGTCGAGGAGACACTAACCCAAGCTATTTGTTCACTAGGTCAAGAACTTTGTGAAGAGAACGCCCTATACTAAATGGCAAGTAGCAGAGGATGATGAAGTAGGAAGTGGGATCACTTTAGAATTGATTTTCTCACACCTTTTCTCATAACTCCATTAGAGCTAGAAAGCTTTTGAGGAGGAAGAAGAAGAAGATGAACTCTAGTCAATAATTCATCCAAATGAATTATGTAACCATGGGTGAGTTAATTCATCATGCTTAACTCATGTAGAGAATTAACCAAGGTGTAAGGTTAAGGGTTGGGTTAAGAAATATCCTAGGGAATGATAAAAGAGTTGACTTTGTCAATGTTTCTACAAGCTTCAAGCAAGCTTGACAACATTGACCAAGTCTTCTCTCTTTTGTTATTTCTTAAGAATTAAACAAAACCCTAATTTAACCCTAAAATGGTATAAGTCTCATACACCCATCTTGCATGTCATCAAGCATGACACAATACATGTACACAAATATACATATCACATATGTACAATGTGCACATCAAGTGAGAAAAGAAATCATAAGTGAGCTAATACTAGTTAATGTAATGTAATATATCAAATATATAATTATACATTAGATTATCAAATCAACTCTTGATTCAATAATCCGGCTATATCACATATAACCGACTAATATCATGTGTAACAACTTATCGAATCAACACTTGATCCGATAACCCGGCTATATCGCATATAACCGACCAATATCACAAATCGCGAGAATAGAATACGGCATCTCATATCGTATCAATCTCGGTCCCGCACATATCACATATGTGCTCCTACTCCGTTTCGCTTGAGCCAGGAAACCCCTGTGTAGGACTCTAAAGACTTGTCAATACGCCGGCAGTAGGTGATGATCATATCAAACACCCGCAAGTGGTCTGCTAAACGTAACGGCCACCCGAGTATTGAACGATCAGAAGATCAACAAGAAAGCCTGCTCACACTCCTGTGAATCCAATCAGTAACACTACCGTACAGTCCAATCTCTTCTTCTGATATGTCGCATATCTCGTCTAGGGGTGGTAAACGTCAGACCCTAGTAACTCGATAAGTCGTGTCGATATGAGGCTCATAACGGGTCGAGAAACTACTGATAACACTTACCAGTATATCTCTGAAGCATCCTTGACCAAGGACTTCCTGTTATAGCCAATCGAGCACAGCGCAACATCAACTCCCAATACCGGGAGAGACGAAACCCCTCCTATCGCTCATTGCCTCCATGTGATTCGGGACTGTACCCAAAAGCCACCGTTTTGCACATTCTCTTAAACGTGGTAAGGTGGAAATCAAAGTACAGTGGGAATCATACAAGACTCTATGATGATCTTGGGTCTACAGACTAACCAATACTAGTGTCACCAGAGAACTGCCATCTGACGTTAGGTATAATACCATCTGAGAGTTCTCGGCGAGTCCGTTCAGTGTACCCAGTCTCCACTGAGCACCCGTATACTGTCTCTGATGTCAAACACCAATGGATATGGGATCATCCATCGCCCATCTACATGGGTCGAGAAGCTATACGCTAGTCTACTCTGGTATATCGATGCCCTGTCTCGATACACCTACGACTAGGAATATTTGAAGGATGTACTTAGCGACTACTCTGTCCCAACTAGTATGATCTGCATCATAGTCCTGGTAATCAAGTACTCATCCTAAGGGCTTTATCAACATGTAACATAGAGACCATCAGCGTACATGTTAAGATAAAGAGCAACCAGATAGCATACTATCATGTCGAGCAAGAAAGTCCTCACTATATATGTCCAAGCATCCACTATAATATATATCATATGTACAGTAATGGCCTCTAGGGCATACATATAACTAACAGAGTACACAAAATGCAAGATAAATAAAAGAAACTTTATTAATTAACCAATATTTATTATAAACGATAACTCCAAGGTTTATTACATCAATAAAGCAAGCCCAAAATAGGTAGGCGAAAGTAAAGGAAACAAAGAAACAAAAGTCATAATCGTAAGTCGAGAGTTGAGCGTAGCTTTTCTCTGTAGCTTCGACTTCAGCCAAACCTCCTTCCAGCCCTAACGGACATTTCGGGAGAGAGAAAGAAATGTCCGTTAGCGAGATAAAATCAAGTAGGATTCTTAAAGGGGTTATGGGCAACAAGTAAAACGTGAATATGAACTAGCGTTATAATGTGCAGGTAAAAAGGTAGAGAAAACTAGTGTCCCAAGTATATGAGTCAAAAGGTAGGTAAGCTGACAACAAATAACTACATTCCATATTTTAGCTTGTTTTAGTTTGATTTCGTAAGAGTACACGCATTTCGGGAGTATTCTATAAATGTCCGGAATCACGGTAACACATCAAAAGAGTTAACGTTCTATTCCGACTCGGAACCACAGCGATCACGACATAGCATCCCGTTTTAACAGCCGACAAGACGACATACAGTCATTAAACACGATCATTAAACACGATCATTGAACACGATCATTAAACACGATAAGTTGACAAGTTGTCACGCCCCGCTTCCCAGTAGACTGAAGCAGGTACATGACGAGGCCCGCGACGTATTTATTTCGAGAATGTCATTTCCCGGAATAAATACACTAAGCATAAAATAAGCAATATAAATGACAAGAGAATAAACATGAGATTTAAAATTTAACAACTTTATTTACAATCAATTTGATTCATTTACAATACATGATTTTAACTGAAAGAAAATACAAGAATGGAAATGCCTAAACAGGTAGCATACATAAACTGAGAAAAAGTAACTGGTCTAGGCCTGGGTCTCGGTCTGATCGTGCTCTTCCTCTGAGATGTTTACCTCTTTAGTCTCCACAGTATCTGACGAACATTCTAAGAAAACAGAGAAAGGTGGAATGCCCGTCAGCGAACTTTCGCTCGGTAAGTCCCAAGGAATGAAGTGAAATATAAAGTATAATGATAAGGAAAATGTATATCATGAACAATGGATTATGAAGTATGATGTTGTTAGTTGTATGTATGCCCTAGAGGTCATTATTGTACATGATTGTATATCATAGTGGATGCTTGGACATATATAGAGAGAACTTTCTTGCTCGACGTGATAGTATGCTATCTGATTGTTCTTTATCTTAACATGTATACTTGTACTGTCTCTCTGTTACATGTTATAAAGCCCTTAGGATGTGGACTTGACTACCAGGACTATGATGGAGATCATACTAGTGGGGCCAGGGTATTCCATAAGTACATCCTTTAATTGTTCCTAGTCGATGGTGTATCAAGACGGGGCATCGATATTCCAGAGTAGACTAGCATATACGTTTCTTAACCCATATGGTGGGCGATGGATGATCTCATATCTATTGGTGTTTGACATCAAAGATGGTATGCAGGTGCTCAGTGGAGACTGGGTACACTGAACAGGACTCTCTGAGAACTCCTAGATGGTATTATACCTATCGTCAGATAGCAGTTCTTTGGTGACACTGGTACAGGTTAGTCTGTAGACCCGATATCGTCATAGAGTCTTGTGTGATTCCCACTGTGCTTTGATTTCCACCTTATCACGTTCAAGAGAGCGTGCAAAACGGTGGTTTTTGGGTACAGTCCCGAGTCACATGGAGGCAATGAGCGATAGGAGGGGTTTCGTCTCTCCCGGTATTGGGGGTTGATGTTGCGCTATGCCCGATTGGCTATAACAGGAAGTCCTTGGCCAGGGCTAATACAGAGATTTACTGGTAAGTGTTATCAGTAGTTTCTCGACCCGTTATGAGCCTCACATCGGCATGACTTATCAAGTTATTGGGGTCTGACGTTTACCACCCCCAGACTAGATATGTGACATATCAGACGAAGAGACCGGACTGTACGGTAGTGTTACTTATTGGATTCACGGGAGTATGGACAAGCTTTCTTGTTGATCTTCTGATCGCTCAATACCCGGGTAGCTATTACGTCCATCTAGTACTGCTGACGGCTTATAGGTGACTGATATGATCATCACCTACTGCCGGCGTATTGACGAGTCTTTAGAGTCCTACACAGAGGTTTCCTAGCTCATGAGAAACGAAGTAGGGCACATATGTGATATGTGCGGGACCGAGATTAATACGTGTATATGATACCGTATTCCAATCTCGCGATATAGGTTATATGTGATATAAACGGATTGTTGAATTATGTGTTGATTCAATGATATGTTATATATATAGGTGATATGCATATAAATGGTATTAGTCGGTTGTATGCGATACAGCCGGGTTATTAAATCAAGTGTTGATTTAATAATTTAATGTATAATTATATATAGTTGATATATTAATATACATTAACTAATATTAGCTCACTTAAGAAAATGTTTTCTCCAAATACAAATATATATTAATGTATTTATTATGTGTCATGCTAGATGATACATTGGACTTGGATGTATGAGACTCATACCTAACTTAAGATAATTTGGGTATTTAATTATTAAGGGGGAAAACAAAATTAGGTAGAAATTATCATGGTTGAAGATGCTTGTAGAATCTTGTGGAAACCTTGACTTGGTCTACTAATTTTGTTTTACTCTAGATATTTATTAACCTAACCATTATCTTTAGCCATGGTTTAGTCTTTACATGAGTTTTATGAGATATTTTCTCATCCATGGTTCATATAAGGATCACTTGATCATATTTCTTCAGCTCCTTCCTTGCTCTCTAGCTTTGAGTGAGTGAAGAAAAAAAAGAGAGAGAAATTATTCTAAAGTGAGCAAAATTTCTACTTCACCAATCTATACAAAACTAGCTATTTAGTATAGGTTGTTTCTTCACTAGTTCATCAAATTAGTGAAGAGGTAGCTTGAGTTAGAGATTCTTCGACGTAGATCATCTTCGGCCTCGAAGATCCTTGAGCAAGCTCATTCTTTTACCTATTGGAGCCAAAGGAGAGTCCGGGAGACCACTACTTGGAGTGAAGGGACTACTACACGGAGCTTTTGAAGTGAAGGACCGATCTACAAAGGTTGTATTCCTTGTTCACTTAATGTAAATTTGTTTACATGTTAGTCTAACCCTAATTCACTAGTTAGATCCTTGGTCCGGGTTTCTTAGCACTCTAGATTTTTATAAAATTGCATGCTTGATGCCTTAGAAAACATAGTGGGAGTGCTAAGGAACCCAGCAGTGGTATCAGAGCTACTAGGCATTGGATGTCGACCTATGGGGGTTCTCACTATGTGACAGTGTGGTGAAGCATAGGCTCTTACCCCCAGGATGTTCCGAGACCGGAAGGTGTTTCGGCTGGATGTAGTTCTCATGAGGGGGCATGCGTAAAAAGTAGCTGCTGAGGGACCTGTAGGTGCCACAACGACCCTATTCGTAGTCATATTTTAACATCATTTCGGGTTTGATATTGAAATATGATACAATATTTAGAATCCACGATAATTAGTTTTGTGAAAACTAGTTAGTGTTCTGTAAATCTAGCAATTTAGTCGCTTTTGATAGATTGCCACGGAATTTCGATTCGGATCAAAACTTTGTCGCAATCTCGTATAGTACGCGAACATTCGCCGGATAATACTACTAGATAGCCATACCTCATAGCCCCGACCAAGTGACTGTAGGAGAACCCGGTTGCCAAAAGCATCCTCTCGGGTGCTCGCGACCACAGTGTTCCGCCTAAGTGCACTTCGTCAATAGCATCGGGGGTACGGCATCTACTAATGTTTCCGACGAGTATTCGATCAAGTAGTCGGGAATCTTGTTGAATTACCCGACTAGGTTATTGAAAAGGTGTTTTCAATATGAGACTAAAATGCAAGGTTTATATGTTAGGCATGAAATTCGGGGTATGAGATATTCCGGGTTTATGATGTCAAAGGATGTTGCGGATTCTAATTATTATAGTTTTCGTTTTCTTTTCTGCTACCGTAAGTGTAATATGTGGTGTATCGCCGGTTCCATTGCTATACATCAACGACAATTGGGATACGCATATTTACTTACGTTGATGACATGTGATGTTATGCGTTGCTTGGATATGTTATATTGGATCGTCGTGTTTGAATAGCCAGGGGGTTTTGCGTGAGATGAGTTTCATTCATGTAAAACTTGTATGTAATATTCTTTTATTGGGGCACTTCCAGGTTGAGGATGATGTCACCATTGATGTATATTATTTACTTTTCCGCATTAGGATAGACCCAAGGCGGGGAGCACAACTAACCGGGTTCTAGAGTCCAGTGGGAGACCACCTCGAGGAGTCGAGATCGGGCCTCCTAACTCTAGAATTGGTAGGCTTACTTGCCGCTCTCGTAGGGGTCTAGAGATGTGGGTTTGGTTATTCATCATGGCCGTGGAATCCGTGTTTTTTACTGGCTTAATTTAAAACACGGACCTCCTAGTATATCCAATATTTCATATGTTGACTTCTGCTGCAATGTTCTGTGATGAGATCATATGACTGCCTGAGATGAATGGTTTATATTATATATATGATATATAATAAACGTTGCTTATGTTTTGCATCCGTGCTAGTCCTGCCCCCGCTCTTCCATTAGTTATCTAACATAACGGTGCATGACGGGACCCCATGGCGAATGCGGATGGCATAAGCGTACGTTGTATAAGTATTTTCGTTTCTTCTGTGATGCTTAGGAATCATAAATGATGGGACTTTATTGATGAGATTAATGAAAAGGAAAGAAACCTAAAGATGTTGTAGAATCAAATTTTCAAAAAGGGTGGCTCTAGTTTTTGCTTTGCATAGTGGTATTCCTTGATGGATATCCAGCACCTCATTCGATGAGAAAAGAGCCGAGATCCCTTCACCGGGAGTGACCTCTTTAGCGAAACTAGCAAACGCTACAACCCACTTGGTTTTTTCTTTTGATTGCTTCTCTAGTTCTTGCTTTGCATAGTGGTATTCCTTGATGAATATCCAGCACCTCATTCAATGAGGAAAGAGCCGAGATCCCTTCACCTGAAGTGACCTATTTAGAAAAACTAGTAAAAGCCTAAAAACTACTCCTTTTCAAAATCACTCGATTCTACAACGATATCAAGTTCATTAAGCAAAAGGTTTTCTTACAAACCTGTCGTAGCCCTTCGTCATTTCAGATAAGTACTCTTTAGTATTCGTGTTGCGTTTGTTAGCCTTTGTCAAGGCGTAGTGTGATATAGCTGATTAGTGCTTATATGCAAAGCATGTGATGCTATTAGATTAGGGTAGTCGTATGACCTTGTTGTCCTTTGTCAAGGGTCGTACGGGTGGGTTTAATTCAATCAAGAAATGACGGGTTGAACTTGACTAGCGACCTATAGTTTGTTGGCCTTTGTCAAGGTCATAGGACGTTAAGGGCAAAATATTATCGGGAATTTCAAGAGTTGAAATTTACAATGAGATTGCATACCTTCTATGAGATAGTTGGATCCTGATACCCACTGCGAGTAAGAGTTACTCCTGTGAGAGTTTTGTACTTCACAATTAGCCAATCAAGTAGGTGACTAGAAATGTATCAATAGGGCTATGCCTCTGGGAAAACGAGGTTTATTTTAATTAGGTCTGTGCGAAAGCACGGGGAACCTCCCTCAAAGTACCGACACTAGTCTGGCTGAAAGATTGGCAAACTTGTAGGGTGTAATTAATCCCGGCTAGTCTTACCTTTTAGGGTTTGAAGGAAGATTTGATAAAACCAGTGGGAGACATCCTAATTAGATAAAATAATAACCAATCTAATCTTGTAAGAGCATACGCAGAGCGTTTTCTTCTCTCTCTCTCCAAGTAGCGACCGTGACATGCCTTAATCAAGATAATAATATGGATGTATTGACCGAACCCGCTTGTTATACTGAGCCGGGGAACGTTGGTTCCGCTCTATCTTATAATTGTTATAAAGTCCGAGCAGGAAATAGGGAATATCCGGATTCCTACGCGACCCAAATGAAGAATGAGTATGTTGATGCATCTTCTTCGGGTATGTTCGTTACCAAGAACTGTTTGTCAGTACACTCTACGTCCTGGGTATTAGATACCAGATCAGGATCCTACATATGTAACATGTTACATGGGCTAAAGAAAGGTAGACATCTGAGAAAAGTTGATCATTCTCTCATCATTCTCTAAGAGTAAGGAATGGTGCAAGTGTTGCAGCCAAAGCAGTTGGTGAATATCACCTTATATTACCAAATCGGAATGCATTGATTCTGAACGAATGTTATTGCATACCGAACCTGATATGCAATATTATATCAGTTTCTTTATTAAGTAAAGAAGGATATAATTTTGTATTGCAGGATAATGTTATGAACATTTTCCTGAATCAAAAGTTGATTGGATCAGGCACATTATATAATGGCATATACGTTCTAAATCAAACTACAGTTCTCAACGTACAGAACACACACAAGAGGAAAAAGTTCAGAAATGAACGAATCCTTCTTGTGGTATTGTAGACTAGGTCATATCAATGCGACACGACTAGCTAAAGTTACATAAGGATGAATATTTGAATCTGTTCGAACTTACATCTTATGAAACTTGTCAGTCATGTCTCAAAGGTAAAATGACCAAAACTCCATTTACTGGACATGAAGAAAGAGCTACTGAACTCTTAGGACTGATACATAGTGATATATGCAGTCCTATGTCTACAAATGCTATGAATGGTTTCTCATACTTCATTATATTTACCGATGATCTCTCAATATTCAAACATGTGTTCCTGTTGAAACACAAGCCTGAAGCTTCTGAGAAATTCAAGGAATATAAGTGCTAAGTAGAGAACCAAACAAGTAGAAATATTAAAGTCCTTCGATTTGATCGGGGAGGATTGTCACGACCCGAAATGGCACGTGACTGGCACTTGAATCATATGAAGTCTATCGGACCCCATCTAATTCAAGTAAGCCAAAAATCCCAGAAATCTAAACCATTTAAAAAAGAAGTGAAGAAAACTTATTTTTAAAGCAAGTGGTTTTAATAACATAAGCCGAATTATACATTTTTAAAACATCATATCTTTTCCGAAAATTTCGGCAGAGTTTCCTTTGTAAATACTGGCCCCAAAAGGGTACAACATGCATAATATGAATAATGGCATCCCCAAGCGGGAGCTAGCTCTTCGCCAATTGGCGGTCACAACCACGCAAGCAATATAATATACAACGCCGAAGGGCGAGAATCAAAACTCAAAAGGAAACTCAAATCAACAAGAAAACCCATAATAATACAACGCGCGACTTTAAGGTCGAAAGAATATACAACCGGTCTTCTAAAGTTATAAAATAATACAGTCTGGTTGATGGAGTTATAAGATACAACTGAATATAATAAATGTACGAGGGTGGTCACGATGCGAGTGAACCCACCTATCAAAGCAATCACCCGGAATGGAAGCAGTGTGCCAGAAAGCCGCAAAGAACCTGTACGGAAAAACCTGCAAGAAACTGTGGCACAACGAGAGTGCTAAGAAACCCAGCAGATGTGTCAGCATGTCGTGTAATGTAAACATGGCGAGTTTATGTAGCATGCAGTTTTATCATAACATAAGGAAACAAGTATGGTAATGTATGACAAGTAGATAAGCACGATAGCATGAGCATAGCAAATAAAAGTAACATAGACGTGTAGTGTAAGTATAGTGAACATGCAGTGAATGTAAATGTCTTAACAGGTCTCTACTTGGGTATACTAATTTAACGTAAATTCAAAGGTGAATGTCAACAAATCTCAAGAGTGTTCTCGAACCCAACAGGCTGTAATCCAGGAGTAAGGAACCACGGATCCGAATCAAGTGTTAGTAACAGTACTTCAACCTAGTGTTGAAGTATTCTAAACTCAACAGGCTATAATCAAAGAGAAAGGAAACATGGGCCCTCATGATAGCTTGCTTGTGTTAGTAGATATGGATTCATGATCTAGTGGGACTCCTAAGATTTCTTTGGATTCACGCATGAACTATCCCAGCACCCCGTATATGCTAAGTTACAGCTAAAATTACCAGCCTTGCTCGAATCCATAAATACATCAGTTTGTAAGATAGAGTTCATGTATATATCAAGTATTCATGTCAAGTATTCTTGTATTCATGTCAAGTTGTATTCATGGTTCGAGTCAAGTCAACTCATGTATTCAGGTTTGATATATGTGTTTGAATTCAGGTATTCGGGTTCATGTTCACGTATGCATGCTAGACTTTGGGTTCATGTTTGAATTGGATTCTGACTTGAGTTTGGATTCAAGTTCATGATCAAGTATTCATGTTTGGTTTTAGATTCAGATTTGAGTTTGGATTTAGACATGAGTTAGACTCAGACTTGAGTCAGACACTTTAAACTAATTTAGATCTTGAATTAAGTTCAGGAGTTATCGGTAACTGCTGCACATGGACGGCAGGATTTGTGTCTTTTGCCAATACAATTACCATTGATAATACCGTTAGGTTTTTCTATCTTAAATAGGAAAGCACTCACTTTCTCCAGCTCCCTGAGGCTCGAGAGAAGTAATCCCGCTTAAACCTATATTTACTAAAGTCCTTAAATGTAATTTTATATAACTCAAAGGGGTTTTATGAAAAATATTTTTAAGATATTGTAACACCCTAGTTCATTTATACCAGTTCTAGTTCGTGTGTTTCTTTATTTATGGTATTTTCCTGATTTACCGTGTTTTGGGTGCGAATAGTATTTTGACATCTGTATTTGCATTCTACCCGACCTGCTTGCTTGAAACCCGTCTTGATTCATATTTATGATTTATCCTGACCTGTTACATGGACTCATGCACTTTCATTTATTTGTACATTGCATACTGGCATTTATTTGGCATCTGCATTTTAAATATAACATTTAAAATCACATAAAATATTTTAAAAATACATTGCATGGCCTGCTTGATACCCCTGACCCTGTGGTAGCATCCGCGCATCTTGTTCTCGTCCCATTCAGTGAAACGGACTTGTTTGGATGGCTACGCGCACGTACGTGCATCTGTTCTTGGGGGTATGCATTTTCGTTATCCGGATATCCAATTTTAATTTTGGTCGACATGTATATTTTTCATATTTTGAAACTAAATTTTTAGACCCGACCCGGGCATGTTTTGGACTATTTTTGTATTACCCAAATATCAAATATTTTATTAATATAATATTTATATAAACTGTTACACTTTAAATTTTGTTAACTAAAAATATTTTTCCATAACAAACAGCTCTCTCTCTCTCTCTTTCTTTATATAAGTATTTTTTATTAAAATCCTAATCTAATTAACAGAACTCTCTCTTTCTCTCTCTAACACTTTCTCTCTCCCCCCCCTTTCTTTCTCTCTCTCTCTCCCCCTTCTCTCTCCTCTCGCACTTACTGTGCATTCCTTGATTCTCGTCACCCCCTCCGAGATAACCTCACCTCCCTTCTTCTTCGTTCCTTTTCTTTTTTTAAAAACCCATACTGCCGCCACGAGAAAACCTAGCCTCCCCTCATCGCTGCACCCTTCGTCGGCAACCCCCACCATCGGCGACCACCTCGTCATCATCTCTATCTTTCTCCTTCCTCTCTCCTTCTTTTCTCCCCTTTCCTTCATCCCCGACCGAGCCTGCACCCATCACACGACCCATCAACCTAGAACCCTAACCCTCCTCGCCAGAGCTTCGATCACCGAAGACCGCTTACCCTCATCACCGACACCATCACCTTCACCCTCTTCAGTCCTCAACAGCAACCATTCTTCTTCTCTTCAAACCCTAGCACCTTAACCCTGCACACTGCAAACCCTAACCTTCACCTTCGTCTAACCCTAGCCGCCTCCATCTTCTCGCTCTCGTCATCATCCCTCGCCTCACCTCTGAATCCGAGCACAAAACCCAGGGAACATATCTTCTCTTCTTCTCTTTCTTCTTCTTCTCTCTTCTTTCTTGTTCTTGATCTTGTTTCACATTTTCCGGTGATCACCACCGGAGCCGTGCTCGATGCCGACGACCCGGGAGATCCAGTGAACGTCCCTTGCCTGCGTGATTGCCCTCTTGCCTTGTCTGGACCCGTCCCGCGTGCCGCGTGTGCGTTGCGACGATTTATCGACGTCGGACGTGCCGTGCGTGTTCGTCGTGTGATCCGATCGAGGCAAGTTTATCTTGCTACATACTATGATATATTTTACAACCATATTAATAATTATATTACATGTTTAGTGTATTGTACATCCCCTGTTATCATTTTACTGTTTTACGACATCCGTTTGCATCCGTAAAATTTATTTCATATCTAGTTGCATGCAAGTTAATCTTGCTACATGCTATACTACAATATACTGCACCCATTTGAATGATAATATCATATAATGTTTAGTTATGCATCCCACATTACCATTTTTACCATTTTACTATTATACGACGTCTGTGTGCATCCGTATCATTATTTACATATCTAAACGCATGCTAATTCACCTTGCTACATGCTAAGTATAGTATTGTGCATCCATATGAGTAAAATGTTACCCGTTTATCACATTGTGCATCCATTTTACAGTTTTACTGTTTTCGGATACCCGTTTGCATCCATATCATTTAAAATATATATAACTGCATCTATAGATCATATTAATTCATATTACTATTGTGGTAACACCCCACGCCTAATAATGTGCATCCCACTTAGTTTTGGAACTGTAGTTGTAACCCTTGATAGTTATTTGAGCATCCATGTTCATTGGTGTCTACATACCATTAATTCTGCATACCTAATTGCACCACATATTATATTAACTCATATTATTAATACATTAGTACCCCATGCTTGATATTGTGCATCCTGCTTAGTCATGGTATAACCCCTAGTGGATATTTGTACACCCATGCTGTTATCATACATCCGCATTCTACCCTGATTCAATACTTACTACATTTTACTGTTGGGCACCCACTTGATACATGTACACTACCTGACATGACCTGATATATCACTACTTGACATATTACCTGATTCTGTTTCTAATGCCGACAATCCTGACATGTTGTCCCGATGGACATATCCTGTTGTCTGTATAGACAAATATGTTCCTGCTTGATCTTGTGTTGGTATTAGTCTCAGATTTATCAATACCTGACTTGAACACATAACTTGGAGGTATGGGGAAATCAATGATGAAATCTGACTTATAACTCGACAGTTCGATACTTATACTGATCAGTCTTACAGGCTAGGCCAGCCCCGGGATGCTGCTGCTGACATCATTCATCTGTACATGTTACCTGTTTACTGCCTAGCGGCACGTCTCGGATTCAACCCGAGAGTCTTGACCGTGGTCCCGGGCACGCACGGGATACTATTGAGTTACATCGATGATTCATTAAATTGATTTCACAGAATTGAGAGTAGTTACCCAGTAGTTTAGTTCAGATTACTCACCGCACTTCACATATACTGTTACACTTCACTGTTCTATATCCCTGCTCACTTATTACATTCATGTACTGTTTCCCTCCGAATGGCGGCGACGTAGAGACGTCTTGCCTGAGATTCGGGGCAGATGCTATTTGGTTTTATCCGTCCACCTCTCCGAAGATGCCAAGTTGATTTATGGCACCGTGTATCGGAGGTTTAGACGGATGCGGCCGATGTAGCAGACTTCGTCAGATTCCCCCTCACTTGAGAGGGTTTTTATTGTGGGGATGCTCTTCCCTGCAGGCGCAAGCCCCTGCAGTTAATTACGTTACCGCATCGCGGTAACAACTTTCTCCTTCTCCAGAATTTCACTTCGTGTCGTGTGTGTTTGTTTTGTTTGTGGTTGCCCGTGGATTGTATACGGAGACTAATTTATGTCTTCGCCCGTAGGACGTGGATTAGTCCAAATCCGTGTTTTCTTAGATTTGGGTTTGGGGTTTTGGTTTAAGAATACGTTAACCATTTTTTAGGCTAAGATCAACTTAAACGTTCGTTAAGGACACGTTAGTCCAATTTGAGACTAAGATCAACTTAACGGGATCGTTTAGATCCGACAAAAGAGCATTTGGGCTCTATTGTTCCAGTTTAGGGATATAGTGGTCCATTGCCAGTTTAGGGACATGGTGGTCCATTTCCAGTTTAAGGACGTAGTGGTCCAATACCAGTTTAAGGACATAGTGGTCCATTTCATATATGGCCGCCGGGACCCGTCACCTCTCTGACGTCATTGAAGGATTACAACGACAGGTGTCAGAGGAGTTCAGAGATGTACCCTTGAACCGGATGTAAATTGATTTAAGGGAGCAGCCGTGCTCAGTCAATTTAATATGAGGACTTACGGCCATGATTGGGCTAAGTCCAGTTGAAGGTGTTCAACGTTTTTATCTTTGGCCTATCAGGCCTGTGCTAGGGCTTTGCCCCTGTCTAATTATGCATTGCATTTCATTCTGGCCCGCTAGGCTTTTTAAGTTGGGCTCTGTCCCCTTCTTTATAATGCAGAGCATTTGTTTTGGTCCATTGGGCCTTTTAATTGGGCTCTGCCCTTTATCAATGCGCTACAAAGTGCCACGTGGTTTGTCAGGCACTTTGCGCCAATTGAAGAGCGCAAGGCGCAAGTCCATGGGGAGGTGACACGTGTCACGCTCAAGAGAGCGCAGTGCGCTGCGCTGTTGCGCTGCTGACACGTGGCGCGCTCTAGTGAGTTGCGCCAATTCATGAGAGCAGTACTCTGTTTTTAGAAGCGCATAGCGCAGATCATTATGGGGCTGACACGTGGCGCTCTCTGGTGGCTTGCGCCAACCCTGAGAGCGTAACAGTGTAGATTTTGCAAGTGCAGGGCACTGTTTTATTATTTTGATCAATTTTAGATCAAAGAAAACAAATTTTCTTGTTTTCAAAGAACCAGTGGTTCATCAAAAGGCAATGCCTTTATTATTATTATATTTTTATTGAAGATCCTTGATCTTGTTCTTAGATCAATGATCTTTTCAGAAGAAATTCTTCTTTTTATTAAAGGTTTTTACCTTTCCTCTCTTTGAACTCTTCTGGAAATTTTCTTTAGAGGAGTTCTCTCTTGTGTTGATGTCTTCTTTAGACTTGGGGTCTAGGGGCTTTATATAGTGCCAATAATTTGTTGAATTGGTTAGAGAGATCTTTCTCTGAGTGATTTGGGGATTTTTCCCCACTGTTGGACCTTTGATCCAAGAGCTTCTGTTTTACGGAAGGCAATCTTCTTGTTTTTTACAAGATTGAGAAAGATCTTTCAGAATTTTAATTCTGTTTGGCGCAAGCGCACCTGCTCTTGACACATGTCGCGCAGCGCAACTGCGCTGCCACGTGTCGCGCAGAGCGCAGCGCAGCTGCGCTGCCACGTGTCGCGCAGCGCAGAGTGCAGCGCAACTGCGCTGACACGTGTCGCGCAGCGCAGAGCGCAAGTCAGCTGAAGCGTTGCTTCTTTCATAGAGCCTTGCTCTGATTGAGCGCGCTGCCTTGGGCGCTGCACTCCCTGCGCTGGCGTGTCTGATTTTGACACGTGGCGCTCTGCGCGCAGCGCAGTGAGTCTGAAGCGTTACTTCATTTATTTTAGTTTTAATTTTCACTTTAATTTTCAAAAAAGAGCTTTGCTCTGATTGGGGGAAACAGAAGCGTTGCTTCGTTTCCCGCCTTGGAATTTGAACAGAGCATTGCTCTGATTGGGGTAAACATGTACCTTTTATAGTTCATGTCTGCATTCCTGTTATCCCCTGATTATATTATTGTTGATATCGTGACGCACTGACGTCTGGGTTTTGCATGGCCCAGATCCTCTACCTTTGTCGTAGGTTGATCAGGAGTACTTCCGCCGTTAGGCCGAGCAGTGAGGATCCAGTTAGTATCCAGCTTTACTTTCCAGATGGTTTGCTCATTGGATTTATTGCTTCCGCATATTATTTCTTGACTCGTTCATTCTGGCTCATGGACATGTACTAGATAGTTTATTTTATTTCTACTGTTCTTGATATCTCTAGACAGCCGTAATGTGACTGTGGAGGGATGTTTCCTATCCACAGGTAGCATGGTTGGCTCTGTCACGTGCCTATCTTAGCGCACTCTGAGAAGCGGGACGTGACAGATATAGTTCAAAATAATCTCAAGAAATTATTTATATTATTTAGGATTTTCATGGATATGAATTTTAAGGGTTTGAGGTATTTTAGTGATAATTATCTTAATTTGAATAGTTCATGGTATTTTACTGTAAAGCTAGACTTTTGGTGGTATCTTGATGATATTTTGATGAAACTTATAATTCTTTTATTATAAAAAAAGTAAGGTTACTATATTTTGAAAATATATGGATTTTATAATTTTTATATAATTATTAAAAATTAATTTTATTATTAAGTAGAAAATTGCGTTTTTTCTTAAAATCGTATTAAAAACCTTTCGAGACCGAATGCTCCGTGAGGAGGTCTGCATCTCGCTCTACTAACCCAAGAATGTGCGATAATCCGCACCATCTAATACTGGGTCCCCATAAAAGGGTTGTAGAGGCATATTTGCAAAGAGTTTTGAAATACAATTCAAAAGAAACCCGGTTTTTATAGTAAATGGTATTTTAATGAAATATATTGTATTCGCCACAAAAATAGGTTTAAAGGGAATCGTGCTATGGAACCATGTGTGTTTGTGAGGGGCAGGTCATTACCCCATGAATTTTTCTAAAGGTATGATTAACAAAAAATACTAAAAGAGATATATGTGAAGTTCATGGTATTTTAATGTAAAAGTTAAATTAAGATTATGTTTCATGATATTTTTGAGTGAAAATTTGTTTCAACCATTAGATATATGATTACAAATATTGTGTAAGAATATGGATGAAAATATGTAAGAAAAAGTGAACTTGTTTAGGGTTTAGAATAAAATATCAGTATTAACTCCATTTACCGACATGTTTTGAAAAAGAGAACTTTTCAAGAAGAAAGAGAGGGATAGGGAGGGACTTACCATTTGATTATGTTAGGAAGAGGAAGAATAAGAGAGGGAAAGCTTTGGGATGCCGCGGAAGCTCCGGAATCGGCTTCTATCTTCACCAGAAGTTGCTTGTTTACTAACTCCACTTGTACTTATCTTGTACTTAGAAAACATTGAGAATTTTGGCTAGAATTTTCAGAATGGGGATAGGCTAGGGCATGGGGTGGTATTTATAGTGTGGAATTAGTGTTTTGGAATTAAAAGAGTGAATTAAAATGCATTAAAATGATGATAAATGGGGAATTGAAAGGTCTCTATTTAATTGCAGAGCAATCAAACAATGCAGGGGAGTTAGGGGTAGAGGAAAGGGCAAGAGTGCAAAGAACGGAAGGGTTTGGGCAAGATCTGACCATCAGTGCCGGCCTAGGGAAACATTTCGCCGGTCGATTTGTAGGGTTAAGCTGGTGTATTCTTGCCACGTGTTCACGCCTGTATATACAACATTGTGCACATGTTTATTTTATCTGTCTTTTAATTTTTATGTGCATTACACGTGTAAACTTTTGGGCTTCCAAAAAGTTTAAAAAGAAAATCAGAAAAAAATTAATGTGTCTGATGGAGTTCGAACACAGGGGTTACATCACAACAGTGCAAGGCTTTACCAGTGAGCTATAAGTTGTTTCTTACTGTTCTTAAACAAAATATACTTATAACTTGTATTCAGGCTTGTAAACTCTTTTCGGTACATTAAAAAGAAAAATTTTGTATAGAAAATTCAGAGTCGTTACATTCTACCCTCCTTATAAAAATTTCTTCCTCGAAATTTATTGAAGGAAGTTGTAACAGATTCAAGAAAATTTGATTACAGTTGTGATGAATGAACTACTGGTATTCTACCGAAAGTGCATGAAAATGTTTGAAAGGACGAAAGGATGCAAGAATTTGAAACGGCTGAAAAGATGGGAAGGGATTTACCAGTGTTATCTTGACCTATAGCCTCGGCTTCCATGGCCTCCAAAGTGTAAGCCTGCTTTCTCGGCACATTTCTCTGTGCATGATGGTACATTGATGGCTGACGAGGTAAAAGTGGTCCGCGTGGAGGTGGTACAGGAAGAGCTAAACGAATAGGTGGAGCTTGGATAGTTGGTCTAGCTGTGGGGGCTGGGCCAGTTTGGTTGTGTGGGCAAGTTCCTATAGTGTGTGAGGATGATCCACATATCAGACAATGACCATTTGCTCGACAGCAATCCTTGACTTGGTGTTCATTCCTCTTATAATAGATGCAGAAGTTCGGTTCAGTCTCGGAAAATGATCCTCCTGGCCGCATAGCCGGCGCTGGGAGAGTTGGCCTAGAAGAGGTTGCTCCATTAATCTGATGGGCGGGACGTTTTATATCAATCGACTATGGCCTTCCCTTCTTCTTAATGACAGCTTCATAGCGACGAGCTGACTTCAAAACTGCTTCATGTGTTAGGTATTCTCCCGTTGCTAAGGCAGCCTGGATCTCCGGGTCTAATCCTTGCTGGAAGCGCCTGGCTCTGATTTCTGCAGTAGGAATTAGATAGGTGGCGAATCTGCTGAGCATGGTGAATTCAGCATCATACTCGTCCACTGACTTATCACACATGGATCTTTATTTTAGGTGGATGAATTTTTGTTCCGTCTCAAAGTGCGCAGTTTCTGGAAAATACTTGGCATCAAAGAGATCACAAAAAATCTTCCACTAGATTGGCTGCTCAAGACGGCACTCCTCGGCCTTCCACCAGATTCTGGCATTGTCAGTAAGCTGGAGTTTTACTATTCTGACCCAAACCACTTCTGGGACATGAGCTGCGGCTAGGTCGTCTTCAATGCTATATGCTCATTCCTCGGCCTCAAGTGGTTTCTCCTTCTCTGAGAAGTTCTTCGGGTGTAACGCTTGAAGTATTCCGGCGATCCTCACGATCCGAGTCTGAGCTGTTGGAATTGGAATAGGTTCGGCCCGGTGCTTTTGCTTCAGAGCGGATGAAACTCTGTTGAAGGAGAGCAGTCTGCTACTGCAAAATCGTGCTTTGAGTCTGCTGAACCTCAAGTGAGCTTTTTATAGCCTCCAGAAGCATCATATGTGTTTCCCCAAATCAGAGCAAAGCTCTGTTCAAAATTTGAAATTTGAAATAAGGCAGCGCTTCATAAAAGCACTCGCGCCAAGAGTGCCAGCGCTAAGAGTCAAAGACTCTGAGGCAGCGCCTCACGTGCAAAGCACGAGAGCGCTCGCGCCAAGTGCGCCAGCGCTAAGAGTCAAAGACTCTGAAGTAGTGCCTCACGTGCAAAGCACGAGAGTGTCAGCGCTAGAACTAATTGTTCTCCACCTTTAGATCAAAGATCCAACGAAGATAATAAATCATCAAATTACAGAATTAAATTCTGTTGAGAAAATACTCCTCAAATCTTTCCAAACAAGAAGGATTGTGCTCTGTAAATCAGAGCACCGTTGGATCAAAGATCCAATGGTGATTAAAAAATCACCAATATACAGAACAATCTCTGTATGGGAAAATATTTTCCCAATCTTGTTAATAACAAGAAAACTATCTTCTGTAAAACAGAAACCCTTGGATCAAAGATCCAACGGTGGGAAACATTCCCCAAATCAATCAGAAATCTCTCAATGAGAGATTTCCTTAACTGATTCAACAAATCAGCCTCCTCTATATAAAGGACCCAAGACTTCAAGTCTTGTAGAGAAGAACCCCCTCATAAACTTCAAGTTCTCAGAAAAGAAAAGGAGAAGAGCAAGCTCTAAGAAGAAGAAATTTTCTTCAAGGTAAATAAAAAGAAGAGAGATCATAACATCTCCTCAATTTTTGAGAGTTTAACTCTCACATCATAAGAACTCGGTTCTTTTTCTAGATCACAGATCCATAAGACAAGGTTTTTCACAAAAAACAAAAGAGGTCATATCATCTCATCAAAAAGAGAAGAACTAAGTTCTTAGATCCATGAGACAAAGTCTCCTATAAACCGAGAATTTAATTCTCAGAGCACAGAACTAATTAGAGCTGCCAAAGAAGCACCTTAGCGCTCAAATTTAAAAGAAGCGCTTTAAGCGCTACAAGTTTGGCGCTCAGCGCCAAGCGCGCCATGTGCTCCACACGTGGGCGCTATTTTATAAGAAGCGCCTTAGCGCTCCAATTTAAAAGAATCGCTTTAGCACTCCAAATCTGGCGCTCAGCGCCAAGCGCGCCACGTGCTCCTCACGTGAGCGCTATTATAAAAGAAGCGCTTTAGCGCTCCAGCGCTCCAAATCTGGCGCTCAGCGCCAAGCGCTCCACGTGCTCCCCACATGGGCGCTATTTCAAAAGAAACGTCTTAGCGCTCCAAGTCTGGCGCTCAGCGCCAAGCGCTCTATACATAAAGCGCTCTGTACATAAAGCGCCCTGTGCTACAAAGAGTGTTCAACACTCAATAAAAGAAAAAAAAGAAAAAGGGGTGTCAGAACCCAAATTAATGCTCAGCGTTATTGAACAAAAAGGGACCGAGCCCAAACAGGTGTATAACACTTTAATCAAAACTGAGTGGGCTAAGCCCAAGTTGGCCATAAGTCCCTAACTTAGACCAGATGAGCCCATATGCTCACAATTGGTCTTAGTCCCAAACCTGACTACAGATCTCCCAACCAACATTGGTTCAAGGGTACATCTCTTCATTCCTCTGATATGTGTCGTTGTAATTCCTCAACGTCTTCAGAAAGGTGACGGGTCCCAACAACCAGACATTCGCTGGACTATGATGTCCTTAAACTTATAGACCGCAACGTCCCTAAACTAAACTCTATAGACTATGACGTCTTTAAACTATGGACTATGATGTCCTTAAACTCCATGGACTATGATGTCCTTAAACTTATAGACCGTAATGTCCCTAAACTAAGACGATAGAGTCCAAACACTCTTTCGTCGGATCTAAATGATCCCAAAATCCTGTTGAGTAGATCTTAGTCTAAAATTAGACTAACGTATCCTCAATAAATGTTTGAGTTGGCCTTATTCTAAAACAAGATTAATGGTCCTTAAACCAACCCAAACCCAAATCTAAGAAAATACGGATTTGGACTAATCCACGCCCTGCGGGCGACAACATAAATTAGTCTCCGTATACAATCCATGGGCAACCAAAAATAAAACAAACACACACAATACGAAGTGACCTTCTGGAGCAGGAGAAAGTGGTTATCGCGATGCGGTAACGTGATTAACTGCAGAGGCTTGCGCCTGCAGGGAAGAGCGTCCCCACAATCAAAAACCCCTCACAATGAGGTGGAATCTGACGAAATCTGCTACAACGGCCGCATCCGTCTAAACCTCTGATACACGGTGTCATAAATCAACTTGGCATCTTCGGAGAGGTGGACGGATAAAACCAAATAGCATCTGCCCCCAAATTCAGGCTAGACGTTTGTCTTCCCGATTTTCGTCGGCGGACAGATTCTGGCACGCCTGGTGGGACCTTTTCCTCTTTCCACTCCACACTTCGTGTGTCGTGTTCGTGAACGAATCGCAGTTTGATATGGTTGCCCCTGGATTCGAGGTACTAAGATTTGGTGTCTTGCTCCCGTGCAGAGAAAATGGCTTCCCACTGCACCAGCTGCAACAACAACTCCCACTCCGTCCTCGCCGGAGGAGTGACCTATGAGCCCCAAGCGGCCTCCATCTTCGCCATGCCAGTGGAACAGGTGACTCAGGCCACCACTGGACTGTTCTTTAGGACCATGATCCCACCGGCAAGCTTCAGCGTCCCAATGCCGTCACAGGAAGCTCCGAAGAAGTCGGTCTTTGATCGGCTCACCACTACCACGGCCCCTCTCAACGGGTCGTCTAATTCCAAGTCTACTGAATCAGTCTTTGACAGGCTGAGCCTGAGCTTAAGTGGGCCCATGAAGAAGCCTGCAATACCCGAAGGGGTTATCCCAAAGCGGATAGCCATTCCGGCTCAAGTAGAGAAAATCGTCAAAGTGGCTTCTCTTGCTGAAGGATCAGTCTTTGCAAGACTTACCGTTCCGACTCCTGCTTCGGGCGAAGTCACCAAGGCTGCTTTCCCTGTTCAAAAGTCAGTCTTCGACAGGCTGGACATTCCTTCTCAACGGATGTCAGTCTTCGACAGGCTGGCACCAACAGCAGTTTCTCATCAAAGCATGAAGCACGATGAAGCTACCCCGACAACGGAGGTGATCCCGGCCGCACGACATGCTCGACATCGCCACTGGCGCCGAGTGAGGGAAGCTGGGGGCACTTCCCCTTCTAGACTGACTCTGCCAACTCCAACGGTAGAAGTCGATGCTGCTGTTCCAGCTGGGAACAGCTTTGAGCCGCTTAGGAGGGTGCGCAAGAACTCTCCAACTGCTATACTGAAGAAGACTCCTCCACCTGTGGAGAACGTTACAAAGACGAAGTCAAAACAGCCTCATCAGCGGCTGTCCTCCAAAATCCATAGGGTCTGGCGAAGAGTCCAAGACTCTGTAGTTGACCAAAACTACCCCCACCGACAGAAGAAGATGAAGGTTCGGCAAGAGAAGGACCACCCTGTCGTACCATAGAAGGTGTCGTCTACTTGGGTGCCTGCTGCAACAACCCCCTCAACTTCGCCCGCCCACAAAAGGAGAAGGCCGGAGAAAATCCCCGTGTCTATGACCAATCTCAAAGGCACTGAATCCAAACGCCCTAAGTCTGGGGGCATGATAGTGCACACCATTTACATGGCGTCCGAAAAAGAGGATAGTCGTATCTCCACAGGTCATCGACCACTCACACGGTCTGTGACAAAGGCTCAGGAGCAACAACAGCAGAAGCTCCAAGAGATGCTAATGAAGATGGCCGCACTCACTAGGCCAAAAGAAAGCCCGGAAACATCATCGGAGCAGCGTCAGGAACAGGAAACCGATGCCGAATTCCTCTAAAGAATGCTCGAGAAGAAAGACAAAGAGGCCGCGGAACAAGCGGCTAACATAAAACAAATGGCGCTTCTATTCCAAGATATGGTCGGGATGATGATACAGCTGGATTCCCCAGCTGAAGACCCTCCAGTAATCCTTGAAGACGACAGAGAGAGACATCAAACCCTCTTCCGGCTCTATCAGCCAGGGAAGAGACTATCTCCAAAGCCGCCCTTGACGACTATATAGCTCAACAGATACAAGCTCACCAGGTGAGCGAAGCCGCTGGCCAAATCGTCAAGATTGGACGACCCTATCCGGGTTGGTACGATCAAATTAAGTACCCGCCGGGATATATGATCCCTAAATTTCACGTGTACAAGGGGACAGGCAATCCCCATCAGCACGTCGCTCAATTCAGGGCTATGTGCGGTAATAATGGGGGTGACGACAAACTGCTGCTTCGCCAGTTTGTTGGCAGCTTGTCGGAGACAGCATTCGAATGGTACTCCGAGCTCCCGAATGACTCTGTCAAGACATTTGAAGAAATGGAGCTACTGTTTACACAAGGGTTCGCAAGCGCCAGCGAACACACCCCAATCACGGCATTGATCAATGCCAGGGTGAAGCCAGGTGAAACATGGGTTCAGTATGCGATACGGTGGCGGAACCTATGGTCGAAGTGCGAACAGCGCATAGAACAGGCTCCTGCAGTGGGCATGTTTGTGGGAACACTCGATCCGCAGGCGACCATATCTCAATTCATGATGTTTTTCAAGCCGACCACCTTCAAAGCCTTGATCGACAAGCTAGCCCAAATAGACCAGATGGGACATAGGCCGTCCTCTTCAAAAGCGGATTTTCGGAATGAAAAAGGCAAAGGGAAAGCGACCTTTGTCGCCAACGCTCAACAACAACCAAGTGGCCCGAGACCGGTTGTTCGCCAAAGCAACAAGCGGCGATCCCTCGATGAGAAGTTGGGACGTCCTTGCTCATTCCTCCAGGATAAAACAAGGAGACTGTTCGAACTAGCAGTGCGCAACGGGCTCATTACTCTACCAGAGCCGAGACACCCACTGCAACCGAATGACGTCAACAATCCCAATTAATGCCCCTACCACCGAGTATTAGGCCATCCGATCGAGGACTGCTACGTCTTCAAAAACTGGGTTGAAGACCAGTACCAACAGGGCAAGTTCGCGCTGTCTGAAAACTGGAAGGTAAATCCGCCACAACAGCATACTTCTAAAAGGGTAGACACGCCGGGGGCATCATGCTCATTTATAGAGGAAGCTCCATGGGAAGTTATTCTTTCAGCAAAAACTAAAAGAATACTGAAAGATCTTCAAACATATCCGGCGATCAGGTGGAAAAGCCCGCTAGAGCCAGAGATTATTGAGGGGATGCTAAAATCGCGTCCAACATCGGGAGTTGAGAGCGAAAGGCAAAACGCCCAAGCCTAGCTGTCAAAGTCTTCGAAGAAAAATAAGAAGACCAAGAAGTCCGCGCAGCTTGACGACAAGCGCACGGAGCTACAAAAGCATATTGTCGCGCTGAAGGAATACAACCAGAAGGCGCGGACCCCAGTCACACTCCATGAGTTTCTCAACCATATCCTTAAGAACAGAGGCAATGACAATGACGTGGGAGACGACGTGTCAAAAGAACCCGAGTATTACGTGGCAAGTTGTCACATGATCTCTCATTCGTCACCAAACGATGAAGAAGCTCACTCGGCGTTAGAAGATAACATAGAGGAGCTGGGGGCAGAATCGGCACCAAAATCCTTGCAATCGTCCGATGAGACGATTGACGTGCTGCTAAACGAAGCCCATCAGAAGAGAAAAGTTGATCGAGAATGCAAAATGGCCATATTCGAAAAAGCCACGCGTCGACGTCAAGTGGAAGAAGTCGCGGTAGGGATGGATCACAAAATACCCCAACCAAACCAAATCACACCCTAAATGGGAGTGTTCCACTTTATCATTATGTATCCCATCACATGACAAATACATGTGCATACAGGCTGAATAATGGACCGCAATGTCCTGAAACTAGCTATGGACCGCAATGTCCTAAAACTAGCGACGGACCGAAACGTCTTTAAACTACTAAAAACCGCAGCATCCTAGGGCTGACGTAAAAAAATAAAAAAGGTACGTCCATAAGCAAGATGGGCACGGATGAAAACCTGAAAGAGCTCCATGAGTAAAAACAGCAGGGCTACCGGCGAGTTTGTGAAAACCCGAAATGGCGCAATCTCGTTAAAAGACACTTGCAAGGTCCTCTCGACCTTGTAAGGAGAAAACTACCTGCGTGAGATCCTTACGACTCACAAAGGGAGTGACACACTTAGGGATCCCCACGATTCCTAAGGAGAAATTACACTTACGAGATCCTCACGACTCGTAAGGAGAACCCTCTTATGAGACCCTCACGGCTCGTAAGATTCAAAAGCCTTAAGCTACAGGGATCTGAACCTGTTCTTAAGCCATCACATTTCCCAGACTGTCCTACAAACGGTTCAGTATTGACCCTTGTATACAATCCACGGACACAAATAAACGTCTCCCCCACCAAGTTCCGCCAACGGAGTGAAATCCCCCTATTTGGTGAACAACACTTGTAAGTCCTCTTGACTTATGAGGAGAAAACACTCTTGTAAGATCCTTACGACTTATAAGAGAACACACACTTAAGAATCCTCATGATTCCTAAGGAGAAATCACACCTATGAGATCCTCACGACTCGTAGGGAGAAACATCTTTATGAGACCCTTACGGCTCATGAAGTCAGAAGCTTTAGTCGACAGGATCCTAACCTTGTTTGCTAAGCCACCTTTGTTCGACATCGATAGAGGCAAATGATGAGTCGCACCTCGCAATGTTCCAGTGGTGGCGATGCTGATGCCTAAAGCGGTATCAAATTCTAAGTCCTTTCACGGCAAATGATGATTCGCTCCTAGCAATATTCCAGTCGCAGCGATACTGATGCTAAGATTGGCATCAGATTCCAAGTTCCATACTCGCAGCAAAAGTCAGCGAGCTATAAATGCATATGAAATAGCCGAAATGATAGGGCAACTTGCAACAAAATCAGCAAGTAAAAGATATGCATACAAAAAATAGCCGAAATGATTGGGCAATCCGCAATAAAACGCAGCGAATAAAAAGAAAAATAGCCAAAATGATTGGGCACCGTGAAAAATAGCCGAAATGATTGGATAATCGCGACTTTCGCTATGTAAAAAAGCTAAAATGATAGAGCATCGCGGAAAGAAATAAAAAAATGAAATGAAACTTTTTTCCCTGCAAGCGAGTCCATACTGACCCCTGTATACAATCCATGGGCATAAACGAAGAGGGAACCACATTCCCCGACAGACTCTGTCAAAAAGAGAGCCGGGTCTCAACGGAAACATTTACATCCCAGAAGACCAGCAACGGCATCCTTCCTCATGCTAGCAGGGCACGGACACGACATCATCAATCAGAGCCACGGCAAAGTCCCCAATTCCAAGACTCTACGGTTCACAGACGACCCAGAGTCAACCAGACACCGCAAAAAGCGGAAATACGTCATTCAATGACCCCGCCATAGAAATGCGTCATCCAATGACCCCGTCGCGGAAATACGTCATCCAATGACCCCGTCGCGGAAATACGTTAGCAAATAACCCCGTCGTGGAAATACGTCAGCAAATGACCCCATCGCGGAAACACGTCATCCAATGACCCCGTCGCGGAAATACGTCATCCAATGACCCCGCCTCAGAAATTTGTCATCTAATGACCCCATCGCGGAAACACGTCATCCAATGACCCCGTCTCGGAAATACGTCAGCACAATGACCCCGTTTCGGAAATGAGCCAACCAAGACACCACAGAAAGCGGAGTACGTCAACCCTGACACCGCAGAAAGTGGAGTACACCGCAAGAAGCGGAGCACATCAACCTAGACACCGCAAAAAGCAGAAAAAGTCAACCAACCTCCAGGGAAATCAGTGTCCTTAGCTAAACCTCTCGATTCAGGGAAATCAACGTCCTTGACGAGAATCTCTCGATTCGTTTTGACCTGCAGGGAAATCAGCGTCTTTGCAGGAATCTCTCGATTCGTTTCGACCTGCAGGGAAATCAGCGTCCTTGGCAAAATCTCTCGATTCAGGGAAATCAGCATCCTTGACGAGAATACCTTGATTCGCGTCGACCCGCAAGGAAATCAGCGTCTTTGCCGGAATCTCTCGATTCGTCTCAACCCTAGGGAAATCGGTGTCCTTGGAAAAACCTTTTGATTCAGGAAAATCAGCGTCCTTGACGAGAATACCTCGATTCGCGTCGACCCGCAAGGAAATCAGCATCTTTGCAGGAATCTCTCGATTCGTCTCAACCCCAGGGAAATCAGTGTCCTTGGCAAAACCTCTCAATTCAGGGAAATCAGTGTCCTTGACGAGAATACCTCGATTCTCGTCGACCCGCAAGGAAATCAGTGTCTTTGCAGGAATCTATCGATTCGTCTCAACCCCAGGAAAATCAGTGTCCTTGGCAAAATATCTCGATTCAGGGAAATCAGCGTCCTTGACGAGAACCTCTCGATTCGTTTCGACCCGCAGGGAAATCAGTGTCTTTGCAGGAATCTCTCGATTCGTCTCGACCCCAGGGAAATTAGTATCCTTGGCTAAACCTCTCAATTCAGGGAAATCAGCGTCCTTGACGAGAACCTCTTGATTCGTTTCGACCCGCAAGGAAATCAGTGTCTTTGCAGGAATCTCCTGATTCGTCTCGACCACAGGGAAATTAGTGTCCTCGTGCATGAAAAGAAAATTCTCTTATGAGATCCTTATGACTCTCACAAGAAAACACACTTAGGAGTCCCCACGATTTCTAAGGAGAAATTACACCTACGAGATCCTCTCGACTCGTAGAAAGAAAAGTCTTTATGAGACCCTCACGGCTCGTAAAGTTGAAAAGTCTTAGGTGGCGGATCCTAACCCTGTATCTTAAGCCATCATTACCCTGTAGGGAGGTCAAGATAGACTATTTACGGGCCACACTCTCCCAAGTCGAACATCGACAAGGAGGGAAACAACCACTTACGAGTCCTCTTGACTTGTGAGGGAGAAAATGCTCTTGTGAGATCCTTACGATTCTCAAGAGAAGACACGCTTAGGAGTCCCCACGATTCCTAAGGAGAAATTACACCTGCGAGATCCTTTCGACTCGTATAGAGAAAAGTCTTTATGAGACCCTCACGGCTCGTAAAGTTGAAAAGTCTTAGGTGGCAGATCCTAACCCTGTCTTCTAAGCCATCATTGCCCTATATGGAGGTCAAGATAGACTATCTATGGGCCACACTCTCCCAAGTCGAACATCGACAAGGAGGGAAACAACCACTTACGAGTCCTCTCGACTTGTGAGGGAGAAAATGCTCTTGTGAGATCCTTACGACTCTCAAGAGAAGACGCACTTAGGAATCCTCACGATTCCTAAGGAGAAAATACACCTACGAGATCCTCGACTCGTAGGGAGAAAAGTCTTTATGAGACCCTCACGGCTCATAAAGTTGAAAAGTCTTAGGCAATAGACCTGAACTTGCTTCCTAAGCCATCGCTATCTTACAAGGAGGTTATGATGGACTGCTGTCTACTATCCTCATACCACATTTGCTAAAGTAACATGCCAATAACACAGCAAGGCAAAGAAGGCGATAGTACAAGATAAAAAATGTGTGTCTTTTATTCATGAATTCAATTGAGTACAAGATACATCATACAAAAGAATAAAAAAATGACTAAAGGCATGTTACAAATTTTCGATCGATACAAAGATGGCTACTGAGAAGGAGGTGTTTTTAGCAAATCGGTAAGCCGCTCGCGCACTCTTCTCAACTCCTTTTCATGGTTAGCCGCTGCGGCCAGCTCCGCTTCAATTCGAGCCCGTTGCTGCAAACAGGATGAAACCTTCTCATCGATTTCCTGCTAGCTTCATGACTCTGCGTAACCCGCTCGGTGAAGTCAAGCTTCTTCTTCAGCACCAGCCCGTCAGAAATACATCGTTGGAGACTTTCAAAAATAGCGTTTAGCTGTGCAGCGTTCGCTCTGACCTAGGCACGCAATTGGACAGAATCTGCGGAAGCCGCCTCACGTTCCTTTCGCCTCAAGGCCGCCTCTTATTCAAAATGGCGAAGAAAAGGAATACTCAGCTCAACCCATGCAGTTCGCTGGGAGTTCAAAGCCAACACCTCCAGAGCGGGACGCCTGAGCTCAATCTAATGTAGATAGGTCTCGATCTGTCTGCAATAGTTAACCCAAGATTCGATGACGCCCTCGCTATGGAAGTGCACAAGCGTCGCCAACATCGGATTAACCTCAGCAGCAAAATCTGCAGCGAATGTAGGGGCCTCCGCATCAAGATCCTCGATGGATTCACTCAACATACGCAGGCTGGTCACAGCGCCCTTGGAAGATGGACGTCTAAGAAAGGGCCCTGCCGGCAATAGGATGCGAGACTTGAAGGGAGCTGGAGCCCGTGCGATTGCTGCAAAATGAATTACAGTTAAAAGCTGACTCGCGAAATGAAGAAATCACACGAACGATGGAGTCTACTATACCGGCTGTAGCAGGTGGCAAAGTTGGGAGTACCGGTGGCGCGACTATTCTCCCGTCCCCTCCTTCAATCTGTAATACTGCAATCAATGCAAAAAATAATTAGCAAGGATATGGCCGCCCGTAGAAGAAAGGAAAAGATGTTTGTTAAAAACTATACTCACCGACACCAGCAGGAAGGACGATTTCTGACTGGAAGGAGAAATGTAGGTTTAACACCTGATACAGATGGTCAAAAAGGACTCCTGCAAAGTTATGCTAATATACTATCAGTACAAGGAGGAGGATGCCCACGATGAAACCGATAAGTTGCAAACCTTTACCTTCCAGCATTCCAGAGGATATAGGAGAAGGCGAGGGGACAACAACCGTCATGGCGGCGACCAGAGGTGTGTCAGATGACACAATCTTAGCGTTCGCTACACCTACAAACAAAATACTGTCAGAACGAACTGAAAGAGATTGCGAAATAAAAAGGAAGCAGCGACCCAACACCTACCTGATAGGTCATCAGCCAAAACCGCGACGAAAGCATCACCAGGCGCAGCGGTTTCTTCGCTCTCCTTCAATGGAATAGTTTCAGTGCCCGTGGTTTCGTCCCCTGATTCTACAAGATCCGTTGTGACGCTTGCGATGCCTGCCAATCTCGGGGAGCCGCAAAGGGAAAGAGCGGCGGTTTGGGCAATCCCGGACTCCCGAGAGAGAGTAGCCGCTTCGGGATCTGTGGTCGCCGTCATCTCACCTGCGATCTCATCGCCGAGACTTGGCCCTGCAGGATATGATATATAAGAATTTGAAGACCAAGTTCTGATAAAAGACTCAACGTTACGTTACCTTCGGGCAGCTTTTTGGTCTCTTCACGAGCCGCGCGCGCAACCTGTCTATGGGCTGTGGACAGGGCAGCTGGAGTATCCTCTGGAGGAACAGCGAAAGACGGGGTAGTGCTTGAACCTGAACCCACGGCCAAAGCAGTGTCACATTCCTTCACTGCACGCTTCCTGCGTTTCTTTTCGGTCCGAGCAGTAAGAAGCGATCTCCTCAAGACCTCCGTCAAAGGGACGTCATCGTCCGAACCAAGCTCTTCCTCTGGAGCCGCTATGGCGTTCGTCATCGGCTGTTTAAGTGAAGCCTCTTGCAGTACTGGCAGGGGAGCTGGGGCCATAATAGCCGGCTTTGGAAGCGTCGCCGCATCGCCACTCGGGATCAGTACCGTGCTCAGGATAACCGGGGTCAAGGTAGTCCCTGCAATAAGACAAAAGAGAAAGTCAAGCCACGAATGAAGGAAAAGGGAATGAAGGCATAATGAGCCGAAGTATACCAAGGCCCAAAGAAGCACGGAGCCTCTCTTCCTCTTCAAATGTTTTGAGGGAAGCCGCAAGAGCCTCTTCGGCAGAGATACCTGTTGAAGAAGAAAGCGTCAGTCAAAGCATAATAAAAAAAAAATAACCGCGGAAAAATATGGATGAAGTTTACCTGACTGTGCGATAGTGATCAGTGCTGCTTCATCACGAGCCAGTTGCTCGGAAGCCATAAGGGCATCTTGAAGATCAGTCTCATTTGCAGGCGCAATAAATAGACCCTCATTGGTCCCGTACTCGCATAAGCCTTCGCTGTAAGGAGCATGGGGCTCCTGGCCAAGAACAACGTCAGCAGAGAATAGCGATTTCTTCTTTTTCTGCGAGTGAGTGCCGGTAGCCGATACCAGGAGCTTGCGCTTGGCAGGAAATTTTGGGCGAAGAGTCCCGATCTCCGAACCCACCCCAGACTCAGGAGACGCTGCAGCCACCGCTTCCACAGGCACACGAGGTAGAGGCTTATCAGGAAAGGCACACAGGACCACCACCGCAGCGGCTATGGTCCGTTGCTTCAAGGGAACGACTGGATTACCAGCTGGGACAGAACCCTTGCGATCAAGCAATAATCGCTTTTCTTCCCTGATAACGGCACCCATCGCGTGCTGGTACCACACCACGTATACGTTCAGGATCTTCGGGACGCAGCTTGGCACACTGATAAAGAAGTTAGACCCGGTGTTAAGCCGCATGAAATGGTGTAGCGCATTATTGATACCCTCTTCCGTGGCAGCTGGCTCAGCTAGGAAGGCCTCAAGCGGGACACCCTGATTATAGCTTGATTGTTGAGCGAAACGATGTGGGTTGTATCTCATGAACAATGCTGAGTCGTTCTGCCTAAACACTAAAAAGCCCGGCCTGATTGAATATAAGTGAAGAATCTCCCGAGCTTTCAAGGTAGAAGCCTTGTCTTTGAAGGTGTCCCGCAGCGGCTGCACCGTCTTAGCGGATTCCTTGCCGATGGTTAAAACCTTATCCACGAAGGTCATGCCATCCCCGACCGTACGCGGGCGAAGAACAAATCCCCGAGCCTCTCGCTGAGTCGGTTCCAAAGCGGAAGCGTCAATTAGCCGCATAACCCGAGGAAAGTTATAACTTTCGTAGAAACCGGGCCTCTTGTGGATTCCAAAGGCGCCGAGCACATGCAGCTCGAGCCACGAAGTGAAATAATGCATCAGGAAGTTTACGGGCTGCACCCCCGGTTGAGTGGTGTCTGCCGCCAAGCTAAGGCCATGAGACAGGTAAGCCAGCCCAGCGACCCCGACGGCCACTCGCATCCCAACAGCCATTCGGTGAGCCGGGTAGAAGACGGATGGTCTCATATGGCGAGGGTGCATTGGGAGCACAAACCAACTTAACCATAGGCCGAGAAACCCCAAAAAGAACGCCTCTTCGTCAATGTCTGAAGCTGCGAGTTCTGCAAAGGGGACGACCGGGGTATCCGGGAGAAAGAAATTCCTTTGATCAGCCTCCGCTGTTGGCTGGCTGTCCAAGCCAAAACCAAATGGGTCATCAAGCTTAGCGAATTTCGCAGCTTGTTTTGTTAAGACTTCCGGACGAAGAAAGCGAGCGATGAAATCCGCGAAGCTGACCCCGTGTCCTCCGGATTCGAGAAACAGACTTTCGTAAGTTTTCAACACCTTAATCAGACTTGGGAATTGATGTTGAATGGCATTCTCCGGGGTAAGGCCCATCACCACTGATTTGGTGGCAAAGATGTACTCGTCAGGAGGAAGTAGCTCCTCATAATGTTCTCCGTTGACAGGTAAGCCGGAGATCTCTGCGAACTCCTCCAAAGAGATGGAAACTTCCCGATCTGATAGAAGGAAAGTGTGAGTCGGTACATCCATTGTTCCAAGAAAGTTTTGACCCACTATACAGGGGGTATGGAATACTGGAAAAGAGACACGTAAACTGCGGGGTGCAAACGGAGCTTCAGCAGCAGTGATTTCTTGGCCAACAAAATGTATTGAGCCCACTGCAAGTATCCGGCTGAGTGTCGAGGAGTCGAACCGATCATGTACGGCTGTCCCCAAGGGTGCGACTCGCCTTGACATATGCGCCGCCCCAGAATATTCAAAGCCATCGGCGGCTGCATGGGTATCGAGGCCATAGAGGGTTGAAGGCGAACTTCCGAAGTCCAGTTGACCTCCTCTACGGCATAGTTCACTAGGGGTGAGTCGGCGTAATGGATCACCGAAATGAGCTCTGAAGGCACCGCACAAAAGAAGCTGCGTCGACCCCGGATGATTTGATTGTACCACTACCCCCATAGATGAAGAGATTTCCGTTCTGGGTCGTGATCTTTGATTAGTGCAAAAACTTCTCGGTCTACGGGCGCGTCAGCGAATGCGCTCTCCGGACGAACGAAGGGGAAAGAAGTGTCGAAAGACATAATACCTGCGTGAAAAAGAACAGGGATTAGCTGTCGATGCTACGGTCCAAATTCTAAAAAAACTTAGTAATTAAAATTTGTACCACACTGCAATGCAGTGGAAAGGGGCCAAAAGGGACCCACAAAATTTAGATGACGGCTCATCATTGATGAGACAGTCACTCATTAAATAAGAAATCCTAAAAGGATTCTCATTTAATGAGAGGCCCCTCGGACTAAGGAGTTAAACACCTCGAGAGTAATGCTCTATAGAAAAGAGTGACATCTGTCAACTCTAATCATGAGAGGAATAAAATGCCTTAAAAATTTTAAGAGCTATGCTCTGTAAAGACGATAGAATCATCCATCAAAACCCTGAAAAAGCAAAACTTTACTGAGTTAAAAACTCCGAGATCTTTAAGATTTGCAAAATGAACTCTAAGAGTTCTTCATTAATGGGTTAAGAAACCCTAAAAAAGATATCTTTTGATCTATGACCTAAGAAGAGCAAAGCTCTGTTGAGAAACCCTAAATATCTATATGATTTGAGAAGAGAAAAGCTCTGTTAATGGGTGAAACCTAGATTATGAAGTAATCCCTTCAAAGATTTGATCTTTACCTAAATTTTTGACAGGTTTCGACTCTAAGAGAGTTCTTAAGGCAGAGAGCGTAGCTCTAAAGAGAGAATAAAATTCTCAAGAATAAGAAAACAAGAAGATGAACAGAGGTCATCTCAAAGGGGCCAAAGGCCCTATTTATAGACAGGGGAAGTCGATTCAACTTCCAAGTTGATCTAACGGTAGAAAGGCTGCCGCCGCTGCACTCACGTGTAAGCCACGTGAGCGCAACGGTGGGGGCATTTGTTTCCCCAAATCAGAGCAAAGCTCTATTCAAAATTTGAAATTTGAAATGAGGCAGTGCTTCATAAAAGCGCTCGCGCCAAGAGCGCCAGCGCTAAGAGTCAAAGACTCTGAGGCAGTGCCTCATGTGCAAAGCACGAGAGCGCTAGCGCCAAGTGCGCCAGCGCTAAGAGTCAAAGACTCTAAGGCAGCGCCCCAACGTGCAAAGCACGAGAGCGCCAGCGCTAGAACTAAATGTTCTCCACCTTTAGATCAAAGATCCAATGAAGATAATAAATCATCAAATTACAGAATTAAATTATGTTGAGGAAATACTCCTCAAATCTTTCCAAATAAGAAGGATTGTGCTCTATAAATCAGAGTACCGTTGGATCAAAAATCCAATGGTGATTAAAAAATCACCAAGATACAGAACAATCTCTATATGGAAAAATATTTTCCCAAACTTGTTAATAACAAGAAAACTGTCTTCTATAAAACAGAAGCCCTTGGATCAAAGATCCAACGGTGGGAAACATTCCCCAAATCAATCAGAAATCTCTCAATGAGAGTTTCCTTAACTGATTCAACAATTCAGCCTCCCATATATAAAGGACCTAAGACTTCAAGTCATGTAGAGAAGAACCCCCTCATAAACTTCAAGTTCTCAGAAAAGAAAAAGAGAAGAGCAAGTTCTAAGAAGAAGAAATTTTCTTCAAGGTAAATAAAAAGAAGAGAGATCATAACATCTCCTCAATTTTTGAGAGTTTAACTCTCACATCATAAGAACTCAGTTCTTTTTCTAGATCACAGATCCATAAGACAAGGTTTTTCACAAAAAACAAAAGAGGTCATAGCATCTCATCAAAAAGAGAAGAACTTAGCTCTTAGATCCATGAGACAAAGACTCTTATAAACCGAGAATTTAATTCTCAGAGCACAGAACTAATCAGAGCTGCCAAAGAAGTGCCTTATCGCTCCAATTTAAAAGAAGCGCTTTAAGCACTCCAAATTTGGCGCTCGGCGCCAAGCGCGCCACGTGCTCCTCACGTGGGCGCTATTTTATAAGAAGCGCCATAGCGCTCCAATTTAAAAGAAGCGCCATAGCGCTCCAATTTTAAAAAAGCGCTTTAGTGCTCCAAGTCTGGCGCTCAGCGCCAAGCGCGCCACGTGCTCCTTACGTGAGCGCTATTCTAAAAGAAGTGCTCCAAATCTGGCACGAAGCGCTCCACGTGCTTCCTACGTGGGCGCTATTTCAGAAGAAGCGCCTTAGCGCTCCAAGTCTGGCACTCAGCGCCAAACGCTCTGTATATAAAGCGCTCTGTACATAAAGGCTCTGTACATAAAGCGCTCTGTGCTATAAAGAGTGTTCAACACTCAATAAAAGACAAAAAGAAAAAGGGGTGTAAGAACCCAAATTAATGCTCAGCGTTATTGAACAAAAAGGGATCGAGCCCAAACAAGTGTACAACACTTTAATCAAAACTGAGTGGGCTGAGCCCAAGTTGGCCATAAGTCCCTAACTCAGACCAGCTGAGCCCATGTGCTCACAATTAGTCTTAGTTCCAAACCTGACTACAGATCTCCCAACCAACATTGGTTCAAGGTACATCTCTTCATTCATCTGATATGTGTCGTTGTAATTCTTCAACGTCTTTAGAGAGGTGACGGGTCCCGACAACCAGACATTCCCTGAACTATGATGTCCTTAAACTTATGGACCGCAACGTCCCTAAACTAAACTCTATAGACTATAACGTTTTTAAACAATGGACTATGATGTCCTTAAACTCCATGGACTATGATGTCTTTAAACTTATGGACCGCAATGTCCCTAAACTAAGACGATAGAGTCCAAACACTCTTTCGTCGGATCTAAATGATCCCAAAATCCTGTTGAGTAGATCTTAGTCTAAAATTAGACTAACGTATCCTCACCAAACGTTTGAGTTGGCCTTCGTCTAAAACAAGACTAACGGTCCTTAAATCAACCCAAACCCAAATCTAAGAAAATACGGATTTGGACCAATCCACGCCCAGCGGGCGACAACATAAATTAGTCTCCGTATACAATCCACGGACAACCAAAAATAAAACAAACACACACGATACGAAGTGACCTTCTGGAGCAGGAAAAAGTGGTTATCACGATGCGGTAATGTAATTAACTGCAGGGGCTTGCGCCTGCAGGGAAGAGCGTCCCCACAATCAAAAACCCCTCACAATGAGGGGGAATCTGACGAAGTCTGCTACAACGGCCGCATCCGTCTAAACCTCTGATACACGGTGCTATAAATCAACTTGGTATCTTCGGAGAAGTGGACGGATAAAACCAAATAGCATCTGCCCCCAAATTCAGGCTAGACGCTTGTCTTCCCGGTTTTCGGCGGAGAACAATATGTTCTGTGAATGGAGTGGTTACGGTAGGTGGAGATGGTAGGACGGTAAGGATAGGTGACGGTGGTGTACTTCCATCGTTGGTGCTAGGGTTGTTGTTGGGAGAATCCATCACCTTAGATAGAGAAGAAAGATTAGGATAGATTCAACGAAACTTGAATTGCAAGGAATGTAAAGTTATTGAACCTCATATTTTTTGTTATATATTTCTTATGATTTCATGCAGAACGGACATGTATGGGCCACCATCAAAACCTGTCATGCCCCGCTTCCCAGTAGACGGAAGCAGGTACGTAAAGAGACCCGCGACGTATTTATTTCGAGAAGGTCATTTTCCGGAATAAATACGCTAGGCGTAAAATAAGCAATATAAAATGACAAGAGAATAAACATGAGATTTAAAATTCAACAACTTTATTTACATTTAGCTTGATTCATTTACAACACATGATTTTAACTGAAAGAAAATATAAGGATGGAAATGCATAAACAGGTGACATACATAAACTGAGAAAAGGTAATTGGTCTAGGCCTAGGTCTCGGTCTGATCATGCTCTTTCTCTGAGATGTCTACCTCTTCAGTCTCCACAGTTTCTAACGAATATTCCAAGAAAACAGAGAAAAGTAGAATGCCCGTTAGCGAACTTTCGCTCGGTAAGTTCTAAGGAATGAAGTGAAATATAAAGTACAATGATAAGAAAAATGTATATCATGAACAATGGATTATGAAGTATGATGTGTCAGCATGTCATGTAATGTAAACATGGCGAGTTTATGTAGCATGCAGTTTTATCATAATATAGGTGAACAAGTATAGTAATGTATGACAAGTAGATAAGCATGGTAGTATGAGCATGGCAAATAAAAGTAACATGGCCGTGTAGTGTAAGTATAGTGAACATGCAGTGAATATAAGTGTCTTAACAGGTCTCTACTTAAGTATACTAATTTAACGTAAGTTCAAGGGTGAATGTCAATCAATCTCAAGAGTGTTCTCAAACCCAACAGGCTGTAATCCAGGGGTAAGGAACCACAGGCCCGAATCAAGTGTTAAAAACGGGATTTCAACCTAGTGTTGAAGTATTCCAAACTCAACAGACTGTAATTCAGGAGTAAGAAAACACGGGCCCTCATGATAGCTTGCTTTTGTTAGGAGACATGGATTCATGATCTAGTAGGACTCCTGAGATTTTGTTGGATTCATGCATGAACTACCCCAGCACCTCGTATATACTAAGTTACAGCTAAAATTACCAATCTAGCTCGAATCCATGAATACATCAGTTTGTAAGATAGAGTTCATGTACATATCAAGTATTCATGTCAAGTATTCTTGTATTCATGTCAAGTTGTATTCATGGTTCGAGTCAGGTCAAGTCATGTATTCAGGTTTGATATATATGTTTGAATTCAGGTATTCAGGTTCATGTTCACGTATGCATGCTAGACTTTGGGTTCATGTTTGAATTGGATTCTGACTTGAGTTTGGATTCAAGTTCATGATCAAGTATTCATGTTTGGTTTTAGATTCAGGTTTGAGTTTGGATTTAGACATGAGTTAGACTCAGACTTGAGTCAGACACTTTAAAATGATTTAGATCTTGAATTAAGTTCAGAAGTTATCGGTAACTGCTGCACATGGACGGCAGGGTTTGTGTCTTTTTCCAAGACAATTACCATTAATAATACCGTTAGGTTTTTGTACATTAAATAGGCAAGCACTCACTTTCTCCGGCTCCCTGAAGGTCAAGAGAATTGATCCCGTTTAAACCTATATTTACTAAAGTCCTTAAATATAATTTTATATAACTCGAAGGGGTTTTATGAAAAATATTTTCAAGATATAGTTCAAAACAACCTCGAGAAATTATTTATATTATTTAGGGTTTTCATGGATATATATTTTAAGGGTTTGAGGTATTTTAGTGATAATTACCTTAACTTGAATAGTTCAAGGTATATTACTGTAAAGCTTGACTTTTGTTGATATCTTGATGGTATTTTGATGAAACTTGTAATTCTTTTATTTGAAAAAATAAGGTTACTATATTTTGAAAATATATGAATTTTATAATATTTATATAATTATTAAAAATTAATTTTATTATTAAGTAGAAAATTGTGTTTTTCTTAAAATCGTATTAAAAACCTTTCGAGACCGAATGCTCCTTGAGGAGATTTGCATCTCACTCTACTGGCCCAAGAATATGCGATAATCCGCACCATCCAATAGCGGGTCCCGTAAAAAGGGTTGTAGAGACATATTTACAAAGGGTTTTGAAATACAATTCAAAAGAAACCCGGTTTTTATAGTAAATGGTATTTTAATGAAATATATTGTATTCGCCACAAAAATAGGTTCAAAGAGAATCGTGCTATAGAACCATGTGTGTTAGTGAGGGGTAGGTCATTACCCCATGATTTTTTTAAAGGTACGATTAACAAAATACTAAAAGAGATATATGTGAAGTTCATGGTATTTTAATGTAAAAGTTAAATTAAGATTATGTTTCATGATATTTTTGAGTGAAAGTTTGTTATAACCACTAGTTATATGATTACAAACATGGTGTAAGAATATGGATGAAAAATATGTAAGAAAAAGTGAACTTTTTTAGGATTTAGAATAAAATATCGGTATTAACTCCACTTACCGATATGTTTTGAAAAAAAGAACTTTTCAAGAAGAAAGAAAGGAATATGGAGGGACTTACCGTTTGATTATGTTAGGAAGAGGAAGAATAAGAGGGGGAAAGGTTTGGGATACCGCGAAAGCTCCGGAATCGGCTTCTATTTTCGCCAGAAATTGCTTGTTTACTAACTCCACTTGTACTCTTCTTGTACTTAAAAATTTTTGAGAATTTTGACTAGAATTTTCAGAATAAGGATAGGATAGGGCATGGAGTAGTATTTATAGTGTGGGATTAAGGTTTTGGAATTAAAAGAGTGAATTAAAATACATTAAAATGAGGATAAATGGAGAACTGAAAGGTCTCTGTTTGATTGCAGAGCAATCAAACAGTGCAGGGGAGTTAGGGGTAGGGGAAAAGGCAAGTGTGCAAAGCACGGAGGGGTTTGGACAAGATCTGACCGTCGGTGCCGGCGTAGGGAAGCATTCCGCCGGTCAATTTGTAGGGTTAGGCCGGTGGATTCTTGCCACGTGTTCACGTCAGTATATACAACATTGTGCCCATGTTTGTTTTCTCTGTCTTTTCATTTTTATGTGTATTGCACGTGTAAGCTTTTGGGCTTCCAAAAAGCTTAAAAAGAAAATCAGAAAAAAATTAATGTGTCGATGGAGTTCGAACACAGGGGCTACGTCACAACAGTGCAAGGCTTTACCAGTAAGCTACAAGTTGTTTTTTGCTGTTTTTAAACAAGATATACTTATAACTTGTACTCAGGCTTGTAAACTTCTTTATGTACATTAAAAAGAAAAATTTTGTACAGAAAATTCAGAGTCGTTACACAAGTTAATATAAAGGCTCTCACGATACACGCGATCTCAATTTCCTTCTCAAAACTACCTTAAACCCCGTATCAATAAGTTTGTTAACTGTGGCTATGAGTTCTCAATAACAAGAGCTAACGATAACACGAATCAAATATTGATCACGTATCGTGTATCCAGTATTTTCAAAAGTAAGCAAACCGATATTGTTGGATATATATATGCCCTAGAGGCCAGTATTGTATATGTATACATATGGATGCTAGGGATATGTATGTACAGGACAATCTTGCTCAGTTTTATAGTATATTATTTGACTTGTCTTTGTCAGGATATGTGTATTTATTTCTATTGTTGTTATATCTAGCTTGCACATATCGATAAAGACTCGATACGGTAGTATACTATTGTGGTTTGTCTTTATCTAAACATGGCATATGTTATACTCGTTATTGCATATTGTAGTTACATGTTGATAAAGCCCGTAGGATCTTGCTTGACTACCTGCGTTGTGATGGCGATCATACTTGTGGGAGCAGGGTAGTCTATAAGCACATCCTTAAATGGTCCCTAGTCGCATGAGTATCGAGACTGGGCATTGATACTCCAGAGTAGACTAGTGTATACGTTTCTAGCCCCGTCAGGGGATGGTTGGCCCGCAGTCATTGGTCTGATGCACCTAAGATCGTATACAGGTGCTCATTGGGTATGAGTACACTGGACGGACTCGCCGAGAACTTCTAGATGGTACTATACATATCGTCAGATGGAAATTCTCAGGTGACATGTGTATAAGTTAGTCTTTGGACCTGAGATCGGCATTTGTCTCGTGTGAGTTCCCATTAAGCTTTGATCACTACCCTACCACGGCTCTACTGAGTCGTGCAAACAGGTTTTGGTTGGGTATAGTTCCGAGCCATATGGAGGCAGTAAGCGATTGTTGGGGATTCGTCTCTCCCGGTATTGGGAGTTGATATCGCACAGTGATCGACTGGTCAGGACTATAAGACCTTGGCCAAGGCAGTTGGGATTTACCGATAGGTTGATCAGTAGTTTTCCAGATTGGTCCTGAGCCACATCAGCACGACTTATCGGGTTATTAGGGTCTGACGTTTACCACCCTCTAGACCTGGTATGCGATACTCTTTGATGAAGAGACTGGACTGTATGAATACTGTCACGGATAGGCTCAGTAGGAGTTCGGACGAATTTGCTCGTCGGCCTTCCATTTCGACAGGTACCTGGATAGCCGTTACGTACAGCTAGTACCGCTGACATACTTGTGGTTAAACCCACTGCCAGCGTACTGTCGAGTCTTTAGAGTCCCACACGGAGAGTTTCCCAGCTATGGGCAAAACGAGTAGAGGTCGTATGGTTTTACAACAGGGTTCGATCACATACGTGTACTTGTACGCATGTGGTGTTCGAGCAGATAATACTAGTGGGCTTTGGTTTAAGCCGAATCCTAGTATTTGATTATTGGATTAGCTTCGTCTCATAGTATTCATGTTTCTCGGAACACGGATGCGGATATGTATATACGGATGAGAGAAGGTATAGAAGGAGACACGTCATTAAGGTTTTTGACCATTGACTTGGTCAAAACAAAAATGAGGTGAAGAAAAGAATTTGTTATTTTTGGTAAATGATAATTATATATGGCATGGTTACTTTGGTTGACCTTTTGACTTGGTTTGACTTGTTGACCTTAGATATTTTGATGAGATATTTTGGACCTAGATATTTTGGTGAGATATTTTCCATGCCATGCTTGAGGTCATATAAAAGATAGCCATTCTATTTTTTATTATGATTATCACAAATAATTTCTCTTTTCTCAAGCTTTCTCTCTCCTTCTTCCTCTCAAACCCTAAGTGTATCATGTGTTGGTAATCAAGGGTTAATGAGACTCAACTACTCTAAATCACACTCTACTCATTCTAGTCTACTTAGATTAGCAAGCTAAGTATTCTAGTTACCTCAACTTGGAGGTTTAACTCAAAGTTAGAACTCTCGGGTGGATCATCGTTGACACAAGGAGGGCGAAGTTCAAGCACGATCCATACTTCCATCGAGGAGCTTAAGGAGAGGATCGAAGACCCGAAGGACTTAGTTTCTTTAGGTATACTTTCTATCATAGTAGATAGAACCCTAACATGATAATTAGATTTATGGTTAAGATCCGGTTTAGGTTTATTCTAGCGCCAAGTTTCGTATCGTTATAAAAATTTTGTTCCGCATTTGGCCATGGGAGTTGGCCGGGGCGCTAGGGTAACCCTTCATGGTATCAGAGCCAGCCCATAAACCCTAGACTAGCAAGTTTAAACAATGTTAAAACAACGACTCCGTAACATCGAAACCAAACTGCAGTTTCTGTCGATTTTTAAAAGGCTTCAAAAAAATTTTTAAACAACTGCAGAGTGATCCTTAGGCTGTGAGATGTACCCAGAACAAAAACGATGCATTTCTACCATGATATGGCTGGCCACAACCCCTTTAAAACCGGCCTCTCGGTTCAAGTTTGGATAAATGGGTCGAGTTTTGTTCTGGGTTCTTATCTCGAGGAGTTTGGTTGTCTGGTGTTGCTAGTTTTTTGCCCAAGTTTGATTTTCTGTTGTTTTTCTGTACGGGGCAATTCAGAGTGTTTCGAACTCGTTATATTTGACACTATTTAATAGTTTACAGTACATTCACTTTTATCTGCGATCGTGAATGTCATTTGATCGGTAAACTCGTCTGATTGCTATATGTTCTTTTAGACGGGTTTGCGAACATGACATTCGCGTTGTTGTTTTGTGTTTGTGCTATGTTTATGGTTGGATAGTCATGGTGGATAGCAAGTGGTGCAATATTAGTGGTACAGTTTGTATTCATTTGTACATTTGTTATTACGGGGCGAGCGTCCGACATGTGGACTGCCATCTTTGTCGAGTTGTATATTATTTTGGGGCACGACCAGGTTGAGGTCGATGTCACCATTTGTACATATTATTTTCTTTTTCTATACTAGGATTACCCTGTGGTAGAGTGCACGAATAGCCGGATTCTAGAAGGCAACAAGCCCGCATCTCATGGCGTTGAGATGGAGGGGTCTTCATTCTAGAATTGGCGGGCTATTCGCCGCATACGTAGGGGGTATAGGATGACCAACGGAGGGGCGCCCAAGTTACCGGATTCCGTAAAGTGCTGGGTGGCTCATTCACTTTGTTGAAGGGGGTTGCCTCACTTCTGGGATTGGCGGGTAACTTGCCGCGCTCGTAGGGGTCCAGGTTTTCATTGCATAGGCTATCCACATGACCGGAAACGTTGGGTTTTATTTGCGGCTCAAATGAAACCCGGGGCTCCAAGATTATCCACCTTTCTGTATTGTTAGCTGAGATTCTGTGATGTTGCTTATTATCATGCCTGGGACGAATGTTATATATACTTATATATATACTAGTAGATATTGTATATGTTTTACACCCGCGCTAGTCCAACCCCCGCTCTGTCGTTAGTTAAGTAACCTTACGAGTGATGACAGGGCCCAGTGGCGAATGCGGATGGCATATACGTACATTGTATTTTCGTTCTTTTCTAGTGTGATAGGATTAAAATGATGGGACTGCATTAATTTTGATTAATGCAAGAAAAGAAACCTAAAAGATGTTGTTGGAACAAATTTCGAAATACTAAAGTTATATTCTTTCGTTTTGCATAGTGGTATTCGGTCATGAATATCCAGCACCTCATTCCACGAGGCAAGAGCCGAGATCCCTTCACGGGGAGTGACCTCTTGAGCAAAAGTTTATACTGTAGATTACTCGATTTTCTTCAAAACCACTAGTTTTCAAAAGCGGAGCTTAAACCACTACTTTTTCAAAACTGCTCAGGTTCCTTCAACGATATCAAGTTCATTACGTTAACAGGTTTTTCGCCAAAAACCCAGACGTAGCCCTCCGTCATTTCTTACAAGTATTACTTAGTATTCATGCTGTGTCTGTTGACCTCTGTCAAGGTATAGTGAATGGTAGCTAAGTAATGCATGTTTGTTGTATAGATATGCGATTATTTAGGACAGTCGCACGGTCATTTTGACCTCTGTAAAGGGCTTGTGCGGATGGGTCTAAATTAATCCAGGACAATGACGTGTTGAACTTGACTTGCGACTTATGACATATTGACCTCTGTCAAGGTCATGAAGCCGCTTGGGGAAAAAACCACATCAGGAGTTTCAAACATGCAGAAAACTTGCAGATTCAGCATACCTTCTGGAGTATGGTGACTAGAGTGGATTCCATCTAGCGCATCACACAGTGATAGTTGGATCCCGATCCCACTGATGAGTAGGATTACTCTTGGGAGATTATTTCACTTAACAATCAATACTATAAACCAAGTAGGTGTCTAGAACGGTGTTAGCGGGAGCTACGCCTCCAGGGAAAAGAGGTTATATAATTAAGGAACTTCGCAAAAGCATTGGAAAACCTCCCTCGAAGTACCAACACTGGCCTGGCTGAAAGGTTAAGCAAGTATTGTGACGTGCGATTAAATCCTGACTAGTTCTTCTTTTAGGGTTTGAAGAAAAATTTGAGGAAACAGTGGGAGCCATCCTGTTTAGATAAATTAATAACCAATCTAATCTTGCAAGAGCGCACGCTGAGTGTTTCTTTTCTCTCTCCTAGGTAGCAACCATTTCACGCCCTAATCAAGATAATAAAATGTATCGCTTGACCGATCCGAATTCTTATTCAGGGCTGGGGAACGTCGGTTTAGCTCTAACTTATGACAACAGTCATAAGTGTGAGCATGGGAAAGAGAATTGTTTGAATTCCTTAATGACCCTATCGAAGAAGAAACATACTATTGTGTCTTCTTCATGTATTCTTGTTATTGAGAACTGTTTTTCGTTCAGTCCTACCTCCTGGGTACTCGATACCGGATCGGGATCTCATATCTGTAATTTATTACGGGGACTGAGAAAAAGTAGGATGGTTGGACCTGGTGATATGTCCCTCAGAGTAGGGAACGGAGCACGGGTTGATGCTTCTGCCGTCGGTGAATAACACCTAGCATTGTCAAATGGCAATACTATGATTTTGAACAACTGCTACTATGTACCTTCCATGGTTTGCAACATTATATCAGTTTCTTTACTTGATAAAGATGGATATAAGTTTGTTCTTGATACAAATATCATGAACATTTACCTTAATCAGGTATTGGTTGCAGAAGGTACACTGTGTAATGGTATCTATGTTCTTAATCAAAACACAGTTCTCAGTATACAAAACACACGCAAGAGGAAGAGTTCAGATGTGAACGAATCCTACTTGTGGCATTGTAGACTTGGTCATATCGGAGAGAAAAGACTGAGTAAGTTGCATAAATATGGACTTTTGGATACGTTCGAATTTTCATCTTATGAAACCTATCAATCTTGTCTCAAATGAAAGATGACCAAATCTCCGTTCACCGGACACGGAGAAAGAGCAGCAGAGCTCTTGGGACTCATACACAGTGATGTATGTGGTCCAATGTCTATACATGCAAGGGGTGGGTTCTCGTATTTCATCACATTCACTGACGATCTCTCTAGGTTCGGATATGTGTATCTTATGAAACAAAAATCTGAAGCTTTTGAGAAATTCAAAGAATTCAGAAATGAAGTAGAGAACCAGACTGTCAAAAGTATTAAGATCCTTCGATCTGATAGAAGGGGGGAGTACTTAAGTACGGAATTCAGGGACTTTCTAAAAGAGAATGGTATTCTCTCTCAGCTTACTCCTCCGTATACTCCACAGCACAATGGTGTATCGGAGCGGAGGAATCGTACCCTATTGGATATGGTTCGCTCCATGATAAGTAGTGCTGGGTTACCTCTTTCATTCTGGGGACTTGCGCTTGAAACAGCAGCGTATCTATTGAATCAGGTCCAATCCAAATCCGTGCCTAAGACTCCATATGAAATATGGAGTGGAAAGAAACCATGTCTTAAAAGGGTTAAGATATGGGGTTGTCCGGTCTATGTGAAAAACCAGAATCCAGACAAACTTCAGGCACGATCAGTTCTATGTAAGTTTGTAGGATATTCAAGGCATTCAAATGGATATCTGTTCTACCACACCGAGGAACAGAAGGTGTTTGTTGCTCAGCACGCCATATTTTTAGAGTGGAAATTTCTTGCAAAAGAAATTAGTAGGAGCGCGGCAGAACTGGAAGAAATTCCAGAGGGACAAACTGTAACTGAAGATTTGGTGGAACCTCAAGATTCAATAACCCCGGACGAGCCTCAGCCACTCCGCAGATCTGGTAGGATTTCTCATCCGCCCGAGAGATACTATGGTTTTCTCATAGACGGGGATCAAGAGGATTGCATCTTGGAAGAAGATGACACTACCAGTTTCAGGTAGGCCATTATCAGTAGGGACTCTAAAAAGTGGCTGGATGCTATGCGATCTGAAATGGAGTCCATGTACACCAATAAAGTGTGGACCTTGGATATTGCTCCACCTGGGGTAAAACCCGTTGGATGCAAATGGATCTACAAAAGGAAACTTGGTATAGATGGGCAGGTGGAAACCTATAAGGATAGACTCGTTGCAAAAGGTTTTCGTCAAAGACCAGGTGTGGACTATGACGAAATCTTTTCTCCAGTGGCTATGCTCAAATTCATTCGGATCCTACTTGCCATTGCTACCTTCCATGACTAAGAAATCTAGCAGATGGATGTAAAAACAGCTTTTCTAAACGGTAGTTTGGAAGAGTGCGTTTATATGGATCAGCCAGAAGGTTTTGTAGACAGTGGGAGCAGCGGGAAGGTGTGCAAGTTGCTTAAATCCATTTATGGATTAAAGCAGGCATCGTGGAGCTGGAACATCTGTTTTGATGAAACAATCAAAGAATTTGACTTCATCAAGAATGAAGATGAGCCATGTATATATAAGAAGATTGTAGGACAAACTGGTGTATTCCTAGTCTTTTACGTCGACGACATTCTTTTGATAGGAAATGATATTCCTATGCTACAATCTGTCAAGCTATTCTTGTCACAACGGTTCTCCATGAAAGACCTGGGTGATGCCTCGTACATTCTGAGGATCAAGATCTACAGAGATAGATCTAAGAGATTATTGGGACTTTCGCAGTCCAGGTACATAGAGACCGTACTAAAGAGATTTAGTATGGAAGATTCCAAGCGCGGTAATATACCCGCATTGCACGTAATCACCCTCTCCAAGGAGATTTCTCCCAAGACCGACGAGGAAAGGGTTCGCATGATCATTATACCCTACGCTTCGGCGATAGGATCTATAATGTATGCGATGCTATGTACAAGACCAGATATAGCTTACACGCTAAGCGTGGTGAGCCAGTATCAGTAAAACCCAGGTGAGAACCACTGGACAGCAGTAAAGAACATTCTCAAGTACCTGAGAAGGACTAAGGAGATGTCCCTGGTTTACGGTAATGGAGACCTCAAGGTCGAGTCCTTTACCGACTCAAGCTTCCAGAGTGACAAGGATGACAGTAAGTCTGTCTCGGGTTTTGTGTTTACCCTCAACGGAGGAGCGGTGTGTTGGAAGAGTTCCAAACAGGACACCGTCGCAGACTCGACGATGGAGGCTGAATACATTGCTGCAAGCGATGCCGCAAAAGAAGCGGTCTGCATGAAGAAGTTCATAACTGAACTTCAGGTAGTTCCATCCATTGTTGACCCAATACCTTTGTATTGTGATAACAATGGGGCTATAGCTTTAGCGAAGGAACCACGGTCCCATCAGAAATCCAGGTACATCTTAAGGCGGTATCACCTGATGAGGGAGATCGTAGATCGCCAGGAGATCGAGGTGCGGAGAGTGGATACAAAAGAGAACACGGCGGATCCATTTACAAAGGCCCTCCCTCAAGAACAGTTCGAACGACTTTTTGAGATGTTGGGTATGCGGTACGCCAGCAGCTGGTCTTAGTGCAGACGTTGGGTATTCGGTACGCCAATTACTGGCCTTTAGTGTAAGTGGGAGATTGTTGGATATATATATGCCCTAGAGGCCAGTATTGTATATGTATACATATGTATGCTAGGGATATGTATGTACAGGACAATCTTGCTCAGTTTTATAGTATATTATTTGACTTGTCTTTGTAAGGATATGTGTATTTATTTCTATTGTTGTTATTTCTAGCTTGCACATATTGATAAAGACTCGATACGGTAGTATACTATTGTGGTTTGTCTTTATCCAAACATGGCATATGTTATACTCGTTATTGTATATTGCGGTTACATGTTGATAAAGCCCGTAGGATCTTGCTTGACTACCTGCGTTGTGATGGCGATCATACTTATGGGAGCAGGGTAGTCCATAAGCACATCCTTAAATGGTCCCTAGTCGCGTGAGTATCGAAACTGGGCATTGATACTCCAGAGTAGACTAGTGTATACGTTTCTTGCCCTATTGGGGGATGGTTGGTCCCGCAACCATTGGTCTGATGCACTTAAGATCGTATACAGGTGCTTACTGGGTATGAGTACATTGGACGGACTCGCCGAGAACTTCCAGATGGTACTATACCTATCGTCAGATGGATGTTCTCAGGTGACATGTGTATAGGTTTGTCTTTGGACCTGAGATCGGCATTTGTCTCATGTGAGTTCCCACTGAGCTTTGATCACTACCCTACCACGGCTCTACTGGGTCGTGCAAACGGGTTTTGGTTAGGTACAGTACCGAGCTACATAGAGGCAGTGAGCGATTGTTGGGGATTTGTCTCTCCCGATATTGGGGGTTGATATCGCACAGTGATCGACTGGTCAGGACCATAAGACCTTGGCCAAGGCAGTTGGGATTTACTGATAGGTTGATCAGTAGTTTCCCGGATTGGTCCTGAGCCACATCAACACGACTTATCGGGTTATTAGGATCTGACGTTTACCACCCCTTAGACCTGGTATGCGATACTCTTTGACGAAGAGACCGAACTGTACGGATACCATCACGGATAGGCTCAGTAGGAGTTCGGACGAGTTTGCTCGTCGACCTTCCTTTTCGACAGGTACCTGGGTAGCCGTTGCGTACAGCTAGTGCCGCTGACGTACTTATGGTTAAACCCACTGCCAGGATATTGTCGAGTCTTTAGAGTCCCTCACATAGAGTTTCCCAGCTTTGGGCGAAACGAGTAGAGGTCATATGGTTTTACGACAGGGTTCGATCACATAAGTGTACTTGTACGCGTGTGGTGTTCGAGCGGACAATACTAGTAGGCTTTGGTTTAAGCCGGATCCTAGTATTTGATTATTAGATTAGCTTAGTCTCATAGTATTCGTGTTTCTAGGAACACGGATGCGGATATGTATATACGGATGAGAGGAGGTATAGAAGGAGACACCTCATTAGGGTTTTTGACCATTGACTTGGTCAAAACCAAAATGAGGTGGAGAAAAGAATTTGTTATTTTTGGTAAATGATAATTATATATGGCATGGTTACTTGGGTTGACCTTTTGACTTGGCTTGACTTGTTGATCTTAGATATTTTGATGAGATATTTTGGACCTAGATATTTTGGTGAGATATTTTCCATGCCATGCTTGAGGTCATATAATAGATAGTCATTCTATTTTTTATTATGATTATCACAAATACTTTCTCTTTCCTCAAGCTTGCTCTCTCCTTCTTTCTCTCAAACCCTAAGTGTATCATGTGTTGATAATCAAGGGTTAATGAGACTTAGCTACTCTAAATCACACTCTACTCATTCTAGTCTACTTAGATTAGCAAGCTAAATATTCTAGTTACCTCAACTTGGAGGTTTAATTCAAGGTTGGAACTCTCGGGTGGGTCATCGTTGACACAAGGAGTCCGAAGTTCAAGCACGATCCATACTTCCATCGAGGAGCTTAAGGAGAGGATCGAAGACCCGAAGGGCTTGGTTTCTTTAGGTATACTTTCTATCATAGTAGATAGAACCCTAACATGCTAATTAGGTTTATGGTTAAGATCCGGTTTAGGTTTATTCTAGTGCCGAGTTTCGTATCGTTATAAAAATTTTGTTCCGCATTTGGCCACGGGAGTTGGCCGGGGCGCTAGGGTAACCCTTCAGATATTACTTGCAAAATTCCGATAAAATAACGAGTAAATATTCGAAAAAAGTTTATGTGATGCAAAACATGTGGTAGTAACACAATTTCAGTAATAAAACATGATAAGGACTTCCGGTGATGAAAGTTATGCGGAAACGGGAAAACTTACTATCCAAACTACTCATCCCTGTGTAATTGTGTGCTTAAGTTAAGTATCAGTTGGCACATGGAACCAATAAGATATAGGAAACACGTTTCTTTTCAAATTGAGTCATTTCATTTCCACCCCATGTCTAGCGTCCATGCGTCCATGCATAACCGTTCAGGTAAAATAAGTTATGATTCGAGTCAAATTTGGTTATGTAAGCCACATCAAGTGTAACGGTGTTTTGCAAAGTATAATTAAAATGGAAGGCATAAGGTATTTTATTGCAAAACATGGAATTTGGGAAATTTTGGGTATTTTAATATAGAAAGGGTTTTATAAAGTTTCATGGTATCTTAGTGAACTTATAGTTTTAGAAAAGTTCGAGGTATTTATTTGAAAATGCCGAATTTGGAAACTTGAGGGTATTTTGGTGAAAATACGGTTTTAGAAACTTTGGGTATTTAAACAAAAATACGGATTTATAAAGCTTAGGGTATTTAAATAAAAATATAAGATTTAGAAACCATGGGATTAAAATATATTCATCGAGAAAGTTAAGATATTTTAGCGTCAAAAGTTATTTGGAATTTCGGCAGCATTCCGGCTTATAACAGGCATTTTATCAGTATATAAATGAGCAGCATAATGGCGTAGGGTGGGATTCATAAAAGTAGGTAATGGGGGTAGGTCGTTACCCCGTGTCTAAAGTGTACAAAAGGTTTTCATTAAATGTGTAGGTTAAGGCAAAAACAACATAATAGCAGTTAAACTTTTTGCCAAAATAGAACTAAATTAACGTTAACAACTAAGATCGTATTAAATATTTGAAGTTGGCAAAACAAGGGATAGATTAAACATGCAAGAATATATGACGAAATCGAGAGGGAGGGAGACGGATCTTACCTCGTAAAGATTTCGCCGACACGAAATAACACCTCGCAATGAATCGTACTCCTGTCTTGGATTTTTCTAACACTCGTCACCAGTACCTATACGTAGATTTTTGCGAGACCAACGCACAGGAATTTTTCTGGAATTATTTAGACACCAGAAGTGTGTGAAATGAAAGAAATAGTGATTTATAGGGTTTTAAAACCCTAAATTATTGCCGACTAGGACCCGATCGTCGCCGCCCATCACGCGCCCGTCATGTCGCCGAGCCCTATCCTCCGTCGGATGCGAGGCATGGACACTCGGGATGCGTCTACGTCTCGCCACGCGCCTACTCACGCAGGGACGTGCCTGCTCGTGCTGTAGGCGCTAGCGCACGTGCCTGCGGCGGTGGCAGCTACTGCCGGGTCGGGTAGGATCGGATCGAGTCGAATTCGACCCAAACCCGACATCCCTTTCTTTTTTCTTTTTTCTTCTTTTATAAATATTGTTTTTAAAATTGATTTTTCTTTCCAAAAGTTAATTAAAAATACTTTTAATTATCGGAAAATTATGAAAAATATCTTGGAAAATTCTAAATAAATATTTTATCATTTAAAATCATTTTCATCTCAAGAATAATTCTTTTTCTTCAAAGTTCCCATTTTACAATATATCTTAGAAAATACTAAAAATAGCATAGTTCTTTTCTTCATTTAAAAATTATATTAAATATTCTTAAATAAAAAGACAACCCTTTTCTAATCTTTTCCATCAAAAGAAGTACCAATATATTTCCTTTTTAAAATTCTCTTTTTCCAAAATCTAATAAAATCCAAAAATCACAATTCTTTTTCCATTAGTTTAAAATAAATAACCTTTCATTAAAAATTTCTTTTCTTCTAATAAATGAAATCTAAATTTAAATTTCCTTTTCTTTTCTTTTCAAAAAAAGAAATCATTTATAAATCATTTTCTCTTTACAGTAATTATGTTAAATATTTTTAAAAATAAGAAAATCTTTGACTGTTCATTTCCTTCAATATAAATTTTAAAAACTCTTTTAATGGAAATTATTAATATTAAAATACCATGAAGTAATATTTTGTTCAAAAAATAAAATAGCTTTTATTTACCATATGAAAATTACGCTCGTTACATTACACCATGCGAGGTGAGCTGCAGCAAGGCGACATGGGAAAATCCAGAACCGACTTGCCTCGTCAAATTCATCGTGACGAGTCAACTTGTTGAATCGTCCACGTCAATGACGAGACGAGTAAAAATCGCCTCGAGGCGAGGCGATTAAACGAGGGCTCGCCTCATTTGCCACGCATAGCAGTTAGTGGTAATATTAGAAGTGAGAAATTTATGTGTTATACAAAATAACAAATATATAAGGGTTTATGTATAAATTTGTAAGGCATATTTTTTTTGATTTAAAGCATGAGAGAGAATGTAATGAATGAGAGAGAAAGATCGGTTGACTTTTCATTTTCTTATTTTTGTCTTTTGTGATGGATGAAGTAGACATCTTAATTCTTTAGTTTTGCTATTGAAATTTTATCAGTTTTTAATTTTATTGTTTAACGATATCATTTAAGTACTCTACTTATCTCTATTATTATAATTTAAATCCATGTCTGGTAAGACAAAAGTCACATGATTTTCCGCATTTCGAGGGCACAAAAAAACCCACAAAATCTCGTCATTCTTCTCTTTACACCCAAGTTGCCATATCATCCCTCGCCCCCTCTCTCTCTATCCTCTCTCCGCTCTCTCTATCCTTCCAATGTGACTGTCCCTCTTCCCAAGACCTCCACAAAGCAAAAAAAATAAAAAATTAAACCAATAACAAATGTGTAGAGCAGGTGCAACTAGCTAATAATAGTAAAGATAACTAAGGAAAGTGTTTTTTTGCACTCCCAAAAATATTTGAGAAATAAAATAAAATCATGGATCATTTATATACTTAGAGTGAGGAGATTCATTATCACTAATCCCCCACTAATTTTTTTTAAAAATCTCCCCATTCTCCTCTCGCTTCAGGCCATGGCCGAGGGTCTCCCCTTCTCCAAAATCTCGATCCCTGGGCCCACCCTCGCCTCTCTCCTCCACCACTCCCTCCCCTCCTCCTCCTCTTCCTCCGCCGTCGGCCTCCTCTTCGGCCACGTCGCTGCCCTCCCCCCTCTAGGCCTCACCGACGTCGACCCAACCCCCTCCTCCTCCTCCCTCTCCCTCTCCCTCTCCCTCTCCATCACCTCCTTCGTCTCCCTCCCCTTCTTCGACTCCCTCGGCCTCGTCGACCCCACCCAAAACCCTAACCCTACCTCCTCCTCCCTCGCCGTCGTAGGCTGGTTCTCCTCCCGCTCCCGCTCCCAGATCCGCCCTTCCATGCGCGACCTCGCCGTCTCCCGCCACCTCTCCCAAACCCTAACCCTACCCCAAGCCCCATCCCCCTCCTCCTCCTCCAAAGCCTGCGTCTTTCTGCTGCTGTCGTCCTTCTCGACCTCCAACCAAGCCGTGCACACGCATGAGTACCGCGCGTTCGTGGCGGCGGGGCCGGGGCCAGGACCGGATGGGCTTCGGCCGGTCTCGATAGATGTGATCAATGTGGGGCCCAAGTTCAGGGGGCAGTATGGGAGTTTCTCGCCAGAATCCTCGTTGGGGTTGTTTCCGATGATCGGCTGTAGAGTTAGGGTTTCGGATGAAGGGGAGGGGTGTATGGAGACCGAGAATAACAAAGAGTGTGGAAATGGAGAGTGGAAGGTGGATGGATTTGGGTTCGAGAGATTGGAGGGGTTGATTGGGGAAAAAGCGGCTGAGTACACGAGGGAGCTGGAGGATTTGTATGCGAAGATGATGGGGAAGCTGGAGGGGTTGGTGAGGATGGTGGAGGAGAGCTCCGTGAAAGTTCAAGAACAGGTAAAAATGTTGTAGCTTTAAGTGCTTCCATTGGCATATATTGGTTTATGCTGCTTTATTGCGACTTAGATAGAGTGATCATGCTGGATAATTGCGGTAAGTGATTCCATCTTTAGTTGTGTGTGTTAATTGTAGAAAATGTCTTCGTCTATTTGGAGAATGCGGTTGTTACTTCGCACAATATTTTCCGGTTTGAGTGTGTAGAGTTGAATCTAATTCAGGAATGTCGTTATTGTGGTTACTTTGACTGTATTTCTTTGCTTGATTTGTTACCAATTCAAGGATCTTGTGCGGTTATTGGATGAGATCTTTAGACTGTCTAACGTAATGTCTATTTGAAGCACCGTTGCAAACAAAAAGCGGTTATTAATCTTGCTAGTTTAGGAAGATGCATGTCTTTATTTCAGCACGCATTCTGTTATTGTGCTAAACAATAAGTTGGCTATGTATCGGTTATTGCCCTCACCCTCACTACTATAATAATCATCATCTATGCTTTTGTGTATCAGAAATGGGGTTGACTATGAAGCAATGCTCTATACATATTTGACATTTCTATGACCGATTGTTGACCTCGTCTTAAAAGCGTCAAATTGTGGTCAAGTAACTATGATGAGACAACTCAGACAAGGGCTTGCTATAATTCTGAATAATGAGTTCTCATATATCAGGAAGAAGTCGAGAGGTGGAAAGTCATATCCTCACTGCAATGATAAAGGCAAAACTATTGTTCATATCATTTAGAAAATGAATTGACTGTTAATTTGTATATTGACAGATATATCTTCCAATACATAGTTAGGTTTGCTCCTCTCTATATGCTTATTGTATTGATCATTTGCGCTGTTTTATATTCACTCGCGAACGACTATAAAACCGAACAAAGAATAATTTGGATTTATGGCCTTATTGTGACAAAGGATGGTTGTCGAAACGAACAGATTGTTTATATTATACCTTAAACTTGCTAAGTGTTTATATTGGACTACCTACAAAGTAATTCACAATTGTTTGTATGGTATGAATGCTTGATAGAAAGTTCCAATTAACAACTAATAAGGACACCAGGTCATGCTATATGTGTCATAGTAAGCGTTTATTTGTTTCTTTTATTTATTTTGTTACACTACACAAAATAGTCTTAGAATGCCTATAAACACGTAGGTTATAATAATTTCTCTTGATAGATGACACATCTAGATATTACAGCTATTCTTAAGCGTGGAAGATTTGTTGGAATGGAATATAAGATGCCAAATATGAACTTCTAGATATTACAAGTTTACAACTATTCGTAAGTCTCAAAGATTTGTTGGAATGAAAATTAGATGCCAAATATGAACTTCTATTATGTATTCCAGATGGGCCAGGTAGCCCTAAGATGACTCCTTAGGGTGCAATCCAAGGAGTCGCCCATTTTGCACTTCATGAATGACTTTAGCTCATAAATGTGTGGGCCTTCATTAATCACGTTGGCATTTATTTATGAGATTGGGCCTCTCATGAATTGCCACGTAAGCGACTCCTTAGCTTGCATCCTAAGGTGTCGCCTAAGGAGCATTTTTCCCATTCCAAATATATTACCTACCTAATATAAGCTATCTAATACGATAAATTTTTAGTTTGGTTCTAACCCAATATTCAATATTTAAAACCATGAACTTGTTCCCCAGTTTTATTGATTATCCTCACAGTTGAAATTTATGGCAATAGCAAGGATCTCATATCCTTTTTCCTTTTCTTTTTTGGGTCTTTTTTTTGGTTGAAACAAGCATGGTAAATGTTCTTGCTGACCTCAGATATTTCCTACACATCTATGGTTAATTATTCTTTGAGGAACATAAGAAAGATCTTTTCTATCTTCCATCCTATGAATATTTAGTTTGCAAATTTCCTAAACTGTAGCTCTAGTTTTCTTTTCCATCATGCGAGCCAGTTCCTAAGAGTGTGTAGCTAACACTATTAAAAAAGAGTTTCTTTTTCAACTAAGAGACTTCCATATGCTTACAATTATTATTTTATGTTTGGCAGGAAAGTCGAAATTCAGTTTTGCGTAACAAAATAGCTGGCTTTGAATGAGGTTTAGACTGTGATGTCCTTTGTGCTCCACATGGTAATTTGTTAGGGACTCATATCTAAATGTAATTTACTGTTTATGCTATTAATTTAGTGCATTTTCATATTACTGATGGTTGTATACATTAAACTTATATGCCTTTGCTGGTATGTTCCCTCCTTGCTGTTCATGCATTTACTATGTCCTATCACATTATAGACATTTAAAGCCGGAACATCATACTTTACCGCCATTTTTTTCATTACCTATCAAGTAACCATGAACCACACTTTTGTGTGAAATAAGTTTTTGTTACAAAAATATATTAATTGTTTAATATCGTTCTCAAGCATAACTCCCATTGGCTTGATCAGTGAGCACAAGACTTTCCAAGAAGTTGGAATGATAACTGGTTCATTTATTGAGGAACGCAATGTAACCTTTTAACTCCTTTGATTAGAGAAAAAGATAAGTGTTTTGTCCTAGTAATTGTCATAACATAATTTGTGAATGTTTACTGTTGGAACAGAAACCTCTTATGTTTCATCCCAATAAGGAGAGGATGTGAAAGAAAATGAAAAGTTACAGGGAAGAGGGAGCTATATTTGCAATAATGGTAAATTTCATAAAGCACCATCGACTTTTAGGGTTTTTGAGATAGCACCATTGAACTTCAAAAATGCTAAGAACTGCCTAAACTGGTTATGCTGTATGAAAATGTGAGTCTTGTTAATTTGTTTAAAGCATGAGTGGACTAAATAATCCGGAAATGACCTTGTTTGTGGAATGAACGACCTCAAAATGAAATTGAATATGACAATCTTTGACGAAAATACCCCAACAACAATACCTTCTTTTTTCTTTTGGGGGGTTGGAAATTATAAAATTCAATGATGCTGTTAGAATATCCGTATTATATACGGGTCTATTATATGTAATTAGATGCTTAATAGGGATGTAATAGCATAATTACATTTGCCTATATAAAGAGGACGATCAGGCTTATGTCAAGCTATCCATTACATTTCCCGAATTCTCTCTCTTCTCTATTCATCTGGTATCAGAGCGATTTGAACCACTCATTTCCATCTAGATCTAATCCTAGCCCTCCAAACACCACACATCAAAAATAACAAACCCTAACCCTAATTACCGTCGTCGTTGCATCTGCTCACCCTCGTCGGAGCTTCGTCGACTTCCGACGACCTTCCAGCAAGCCTCGACGACGCCGATCGACGTCGATCTGATCAAGTTGAGTTTTTCCTGCGACCTTCGAGGCCAGATCCGAGCTTCACCGACCTTTGACGACTCTCGTTGACCCTCACCGATCTCCGATGACCCTTTGCAGACGTCGATGTAAGCAAATCGAATCGATTGAAGATGAGATCCGAGAGAAATCGATCCCTGATGCCTTTACTTGGTGTTTACCTTCAGATCCGAGCTCCACTTGGTATTTTTTTCTCAGATCTGAGTTTGGCTTGATGATTTCCTTCTGATTTTTTAGGTCGACTTGATTTCTTTACTGCTTTGGAAATTTCTTGATGGTTGGAGCTCGATTTGAGCAAGTTGATAATTCTTTGGATATTTTATTCGGTTGATGAGATGTTTTGCTTGGTTGATTGTGCTATTAAGAGCTTGTGCTCTCGGAGATTGGATCCGATTGATTGGTATTTGTTCGCTTGATTGGTGTTGATTTGGGTATAGATCGGGTCTTAGTTCTTGATTTTATGGAATAGTGGTTATTTGATTCTTGGAGATGATGGAGAGTAAATCCGAGAGTAAGCCAATCTTTTCGACCGAAGTTGTAGCTATCAAGATGGTGGATTTCAAGCTTAACCATCAAAATTTTCATAGTTGGAAGCTCATAGTGGAACGTTATATCAAGAGGCGGAGGAAGGGTGACCATTTGATGAAGCCTCTTCCAGATCCATTTACTGCTGATTGGGAGGCGGATGACACTCAGTAGAGTCACCTTATGCTTACTTCTATGGAGCAATGAATCATGGATGGGCTTGTGCACTTAGGATCCGTGAAGACAATTCGGGATCAGCTCCACGAGCTCAATTCATCGCAACAGAGCCTCTCGAAGGCTTATAATTTGGTGCACCAGTTGTACAAGATTCAGCAAGTAACTCTCTCGCTGCACTAGTATTACTCAGAGTGTCGTCGCCTCGCACAGCTGGTCTCGGAGTTGTTCCCGATCACCAGTGATGTTGCGAAAATGAGAAGGCAACATGAGGTTCTCCTTGTGATCATTTTCCTTGGTGGGCTACTGCTTGAGTATCAGTCTGTATGTCCGGTCTTGCTTGGGAAAGCAGATATTACTCTTGCAACCACTTATCACACGCTCTATCGGATATTTCAGTCCGAGATTATCGATGAACAGTCTGCATCTGGTGAGCATAGTGCTCTTATTAGGCCAGAGAGCTCTCATGTCTATTACTCTCCACCACGAGGGAGAGGGGGAGCAGGTCGTGGAGGAGGTAGAGCCGGAGGCAGAGGTCGATGAGAGTCGTTTTTGTGACTACTGCCATCAGGAGGGACATATTCGCAGTACCTGTTGGAAGCTGAATAGGAGGCTTCCTCGGCCTCCTCGCCCTGCTGCCCGTGCACATGTTAGGACCACATCTCCTGCATTCGCTACTACTTCGACAGACTCGGTATCATCATCCGAGAGTTCCATCAAGTCTATGGAGGAGGGGATTGCTCGATTGAGACTTCTTGTGACCTCATATGCTTCTAGTAGCCAGGCTGGATTTGCTACTTCTCGGGCTTCCGCCGTGACCACTTTAGGCCTTTCGAGAGGTAACCATACAGCTTTTATTATCTCGACTTCTGTATGTTGTCCTTGGGTGATCGATACAAGAGCGACAGATCATATGACAGGAGAGGCATATTGTTCTTATATAGGCTAAAGGCCTGAGTGTACCTCAGTGAACTTAGCGAATGGCACCATCTCTGCTATAGAGGGAGTGGGGTCTGTTCATGCTATACCTCACAGTTGCCTCTCAATTGTCTTATACTTATCTGTCTCTCCTTTCAACCTAATTTATTAGCCAACTGACTCGAGATTTGAACTGTGACGTAACTATTTTTAGTGGGTGTGTTTTTTAGGAGCTTGAGACGAGGCAAACATTTGGCATAGGGAATGAGGTTGATGGGTTGTACCACCGCGATGAGCATCCACGTCCTATAGCCTGCCCAAGAGTCTTTACATCTGCCTTTGATGCTCATTGCCTGTTTGGTCATCCTTATCTACAAACCTTGAAGAGGATTGTTCCCTCTCTTGGTACTTTATCTAGTTTAGAGTGAGTCTTGTGAGTTGGGTAAGTATTTTCGCTCTAACTATCCATCTCGTGTCAATAAGAGAGCTGATAAATCTTTTGCTTTAGTTCATTTTGATGTTTGGGGTCATGCCATGTTGTTGCTCAAGGAGGATTTCGCTACTTTGTAACCTTTGTAGATGATTTTTCTCGAGTCTCATAGTTATATTTGAAATCTAGAAATGAAGTTTTCTCTCATTTCCAGATATTCTATTATGAAGTTTAGAATTAATTTGGGGTCACTATTGATACCTTGCAGAGTGATAATGCCAAGGAGTATTTTAGTACACCTTTTAAGGCGTATACGGTGAAACTCGGCATTCTTCATGAACACCTCTAACAAAATAGGATGGCAGAAAGGAAGAATCGGTATTTGTTAGAGTTTATTTGCACCCTTTTGTTTCATTTGCGAGTACCAAAATCCTTTTGGGGGCATGCAGTCCTTACTGTCAATTACTTGATCAATCGCATACCTTCCTCTGTCCTCGATGGACAGATTCCTCATTCTACATTGTTCCCTTCGGTGGTCTCTTTCCCTGTTCCTCCGTGGATCTTTGGGTGTGTTTGTTTTGTCCATAATTTACAGCCTGGGGTTCTATACTGGACCCTAAGGTCATTAAGTGTGTTTTTCTTGGGTACTCTTGGACTTAAAAGGGATATCGTTGCTATAGTCCTGTATTACGTCGTCGATTTATATCGGCCGACGTAACTTTTCATGAGTCCACCCCATATTTTTCTATATCTCACCTCTGTAGACATGGACAATGACTTTTCTTTAGATATCTCATATTTTTTTGTCACAAAACTCCCATCCTGAGTTGGTTGATTCTACACCCCCGTGTTAGAGGTGATACATACTATTTCTATTGACCCACTTTCCATCCTTGATAACCCACTGTTAGGATCCACACCACCAGTTATAAGGCTGTATTCTCGTCGAGCCCATACGGCTCCTGAACCTCAACCTCTTGCTGCTAATCTCCCAGAGTCTCAAGCTCAGCTAGAGGCGACATCAATCTCCCTATTGCCTTACGAAAAGGCATCCGCAGCTGCACATCTCACCCTATAGCTCATCATGTGGCGACTTCTAATTTATCTCAGGCATTTTAGGCGTTTATCTCCTTCCACGACTTTCATACTTTACACAAATCCTTCTGTGATGCTTTGTCTCATAAAGGGTGGACCGAGGCTATGATTGATGAGATACTTGCCCTCGAACAGAATCAGACTTGCGATCTGGTTCCTCTTTCGGGTGAGAAGAAGGCGGTAGAGTGTCGTTGGGCATACACTGTAAAGCTTCATCATGATGGGCCATTTTCCCGCTTGAAAGCTTTTTTGGTTGCCAAAGGGTATCTGCATACTTACAATATTGAGTATTGATTATAAGATCTTTTCTTCTGTGGCCAAGATGATCTCTGTTCATCTACTTATGTCTCTTGTGGCTATCCATTATTAGCTACTGCATCAGCTCGATATGAACAATGTGTTTCTTCACGGTTCTTTACCCGAGGAGGTCTATATGGAGCAACCATCTGGTTTTGTTGCTCAGGGGGAGTCGGGTCTAGTTTGTCGATTGAAGAAGTCATTGTATGGCTTGAAATGGTCTCCTCAAGCATGGATTGGGAAATTTACTGAGGTGGCTATTTCGTTTAGCCTCGGACGGTGTGTTCATGAACATTCGGTGTTCTACCGTATTAACACCAATGACCTTCACATTCTATTGGTGGTATATATTGATGACATAGTGATTGTTGGCGATGATGTGGTTGGTATTGCACAGCTTAAGCACCACCTTCAGACAAAGTTTCAGACTGAGGACCTTGGAGGCCTTAAATATTTTTTTGGCTATCGAAGTTGCTCGATCGAAGGATGTCGTTTACATCTCACAGCGGAAGTATGTGGTTGATATGCTGACTGAAGCTGGATGTTAGGATGCGGACCCATAAAGGCTCCATTGGATCCTAATACTCTTGGTTAAAGATCTCAGAAGATACCGACGATTGGTCGGTAAGTTGAATTAATCACCGTCACTCGACCTGATATCGCATACCCAGTTAATGTTGTAAACCAGTCTATAGCCGATCCTCGAGTTGCTCATTGGGAAGCTGTGATTCGGATGCTTCGCTATTTAAAGAATGCTCCAGAGAAAGGTCTACTGTACTCAGATCTGGACATTTTCGGATAGCGGGCTTCACTGATGCAGACTGGGCCGAGTCTCCATCCAATCGCAGATCTACTAGAGGATATTGCGTGTTTGTAGGAGATAACTTAATCTCTTGAAAGTGTAAGAAGCAAAGCGTATTGTCTCGCTCCAACGCAGAGTCAGAGTACCGAGTCATGGCGAATACCGGTTGTGAGCTTGTATAGATTCGCTTTCTGCTGGAGAGCTTGGGTTTGAGCCCACTTCCTCTATACGGCTATATTATGATAATAAGACCGCAATCTATATCGCATCTAATCATGTATTTCATGAACGAACGAAACACATTGAAGTGGATTACCACTTTGTGAGGGAGAAGGTGGAAGATGGAATCATTGATATTTACTATGTTCAATCTGTTCATCAGTTAGCAGACTTATTCACGAAATCTTTTGAAAGGAATAGAGTGCATTTTATTTGTAACAAGCTGAGCATGCATGATATATATGCTCTAGCTTAAGGGGAGTGTTAGAGTGACCGTATTATACACGGATTTATTATATGTAATTAGATACTTAATAGGGATGCAATAGAATAATGGCATTCGCCTATATAAAGAGGAGGATTAGGTTTAGGCCAATCTATCTATTACATTTTCCTAATTCTCTCTCTTCTCTATTCACAGGTGCTATCTCCGAAACCCTGAAAATTCTATGGTGCTTTATAAAATTTACCCTTCCAGTAATTTCTTCACAGCACAATACAATTACTTATTCTTCAAGTTGTAATTGTTCTAGTTTGTGTGTAGAAAGTGGATTTCTTGTATCCATAACTTCAGAGTTTTTAGGTTGAGTTTGAATGTTTTGTCCTAAATATTTGGTATTTCATTTGAACTAGAGTACTTTGAAGGATGTTAGTTTAGGATGTCCAAAATATGATTCTATAATGATAAAATGGAAGTAGTATGAATATGTGAGCAATTTAATAATGTCGATGAACACCCAATAAATGCAATACATTGATTTAGAAATGATGTAAAACATATATGAAAGATATGTGCTAATAGCTATATATCCAATGAAATCAAGAATCGAGATTTAATAAAAACATGCAAGGAATGTGAAATTTCTCTAAAATGGAATCAAAACCAAGAATTGAAGTAAATAGACGGGTTCTTTGCCATTAAAGTGCGCGTGGCTCTTTCATGTGAATCTACTCCAATGTTTTTCTTCATGCAACAGAGTGCTAGATACTGTAACAGTTTTCTCTTAAGTTTCTCCTTTTTGATGTGATTTTATGTTCCCTTGAAGTTGTCGATCTTTCCTGGACTTCATTTAGGATTTATGTCTTCCACTAGATTTTGCTTAGTTTTGTAATCTATATTTTTATTTGGTTAGTTGACATTATTTTCTATCTTTAGAAGGTAGGCATTTGGTAAACAGCCGATTGTAAAACTTTTTATGGATGTAGCTTGAAGTCTGCTTGTGCTGCAAATTGGATCCGTTTTGGTTGGGAAAACTTCAAATAGTGGTGAGAGCGGCAATCAAATTCTTGACTTGTGCTTTTGAAGGCATTAGAAGTTCCACAATAGCGATAAAAAGTTCCCATTTTGCACCATTTGCGTGGAGAATTTGGTTGTCAGGAGTTGTTGATTGCTATAGTAAATATTCCAACATAAATACCTAAATGTATTTAGCTAACATTGTGATTCGATAGTTTGCTTATATCACCGGAAATATACTTTTATAATATCCTGTCTTGGTTTCTACAGCAGTATCATATCCTTACAGAAAAATAAAAACAACTGCCCTACCCTGAATATGTGTTTGCTTCAAGAATCTACTTTCTCCATTTACTTTTGTTAATGAGCATCTCTTTCGGCAAAATGAATTTTATACACCAAAATCTTGGATATGTTTCATGGGACAGAGGCCAAAATTAATTTTTAAAAAAAAGATAGCGATTGAGTTTCATTGGCAACCTATGTTGCATGAATTCGTAGTCAAGGAGACTGATCCATATCGAATTTATATCGGATGCTTATATAATTGAGAATTTTTATACGGTACTTTTGAGGCATCGGTACTTAATTGAACATGAATCGAACATGTATCAATGACAAAGAAACTAAAAATATGTGCATCAATGGTTCATTATCTAATTGAATCCATTGATGCTTTTATTTTTCCCATTTTCTTAATATAAAATATAAAAGACAATGATTTTGAATATCTATTATAAATTTATAATATTGTTAATTTGTTTTGAACAGGTAAAATTAGTGGTTGGAGTCCTTTTAGTTCTTCATAACTGGGAAATGTCTAGACGGGAAAACAATCGCTTGCATCTTATACAAGATTATGTGTACTCGTACTGTAGATTTATAATAATTTTTTGGCTAAATTGCACAAATGTACCCATCAAGTTTCATGTTTTTTGCAATCGATACCATGAACTAATTTAATTGCAAATAAGTATCATGAACTATCACCTGATTGCAACTAAATACCATCAACTTTTCTTCCGTCTACAAACGTTATATTTAACTGCCACATCATCAATATTAGACTCGTTTCCCCCATTTTATCCTTGTGTTCTGAGTCAACCCCTAAAATTTCGAGGGGCATAATGACCCGTTTAGACACAAAAGTTAACGTCGTATTGTAGTTATGTATCAATCGCTAAAAATGTGAAAGTTGATGGGTACATTTGTGCAATTTAGCATAATTTTTTGTTATTATATATATATGAGAATAATGGAGGAAAGATGCCATAGGAGAGGATTTCCTCCTATGGCGTTGAAAAAATATAATCTCCACCATTTTTTCCCGACGATCGACATCCATTATCATCATCGTTATCATCTAAGATGTGCATACACCAAATTTCATGTGATTCCACCACTTTTTCACCGTTGAATTAGCAATGTAAAAAGTTCTATTGTCGGTAAACCATAAATTTTGCACCAACTAAATCAACGGTGAAAAAATGGTATAATCACATGAAATTTGGTGTATCCATATCTTAGATGATAAAGATGGACGTGATGTATGCCGATCATCGAAAAAAATCATGGAGGGTGCATTTTTCCGACGCCATAGGAGAAAATTCCCTTCTATGGCACCTTTCCTCCATTAACCTATATATAAACATTTTATAACCTAAACAGTTTTGAATTGAGAATTGGTGAATCCGACTCACCCCTTGTGTGAATAGAGAAGAAAGAATTAAGGAAATGTAGGATAGATTGGCTTAAGCCTAATACTCCTCTTTATATAGGCAATGTCATTATTCTATTACATTTCTATTAAGAATCTAATTACATATAATAAATCCGTGTATAATACGGGTATTCTAACACTCCCTCTCAAGCTAGAGCATACATATTATACATGCCCAGCTTGTTACAAATAAAATACATTATATTCCTTCTCAAAGATTTTGTGAATAGGTCTGCTAATTGATGGGCATATTTAATATAGTAAGTATCAATGATTCCATCTTCAACCTTCTCCCTCACAAAGTGGCAATCCACCTCAATGTGTTTCGTTCATTCATGGAATACGGGATTAGAGTCGATATAGATTGCATTCTTATTATTACAATATAGCGGTACAGAGGAAGTGGGCTCAAAGCCAAGCTCTCCAACCAGAAAGCGAATCCATACAAGCTCGCAAGCGGCATTCGCCATGGTTCGGTACTCTGACTCAGCGCTGGAGCGAGACACTACGTCCTGCTTCATACTCTTCTAGGAGACCAAGTTACCTCCTACAAATATGTAATATTCTGTAGTAGATCTGCGATCGGATGGATACTTAGCTCAATCTGCATCAGTGAAGCCCGCTACCCGAGAATGTTCATGATCTGAGTACAGTAGATCCTTCTCTGAAGCATTCTTCAAATAGCGAAGTTTCCGAATCACAGCATTCCAATGAACTACTTGAGGATCGGCCATGGACTGGCTCACAACTCTAACTGGGTATGCAATATCAGGTCGAGTGACGGTGAGGTAATTCAGCTTACCGATCAATCGTCGGTATCTTCCGGGATCTTCAACCAAGTCATCTTGTCTTGGAAGCAACTTAGGATTAGGATCCATTGGAGCCTCTATAGGTCCGTACCCCCAACATCTCAGCTTCAGTCAACATATCAAGCACATACTTCTGCTATGAGATGTAAATGACATTATTCGATCGAGCAACTTCGATGCCCAAAAAATATTTAAGGCTTCCAAGGTTCTTAGTCTGAAATTTCGTCTGAATGTGGTGTTTAAGCTGCGCAATACCGGCCACATCATCGTCAGCAATCACCATGTCATCAACATATACTACCAATAGAATGCGAAAGCCATTGGTGTTATTACTGTAGAACACCGAATGATCGAGTACACCGTCTTAGGCCAAACGAAATAACCATCTCAGTAAATTTCCCAAATCACGCTCGAGAAGACTGTTTCAAGCTATACAATGATTTCTTCAATCGACAAACTAGACCCGATTCCCCCTGAGCAACAAAATCAGGTGAGTGCTCTATATGGACCTTCTCGACTAAAGAACCATGAACAAACGCATTCTTCACATCAAGCCGATGCAGTGACCAATGATGGATAGTCGTAAGAGACATAAGTAGACGAACATAGGTCATCTTGGCCACAGGAGAAAAGGTATCTTCATAATCAACACCGTAAGTCTGCGAATACCCTTTGGCAACCAAACGTGCTTTCAAGCGGGAAAGGGTCCTATCAAGATGAAGCTTCACAGTGTATACGCAGTGGCACCCTACTGTCTTCTTCCCAGCCGAAAAAGGAACCAGATCCCAAGTCTGACTCTGTTCGAGGGAAAGTATCTCATCAATCATAGCCTCGATCCACCCTTTATGAGACAAAGTATCAGAGAAGGACTTGGGTAAAGTATGAGAGTCGAGGGAAGAGATAAACGCCCGATATGCCAGAGATTAAACGAGAAGTTGCCACATTATGAGCTGTAGGACGAGAAGTGCAGCTACGGATGCCTTTTCGTAAGGCAATAGGGAGATCAATGTCAGCCTCCGGCTGACCTTGAGACTCTGGAAGATCAAAAGCAAAAGGCTGAGGTTCAAGAGCTGTACGGGCTCGACGAGCATGCACGCTTGTAACCAGTGGTGTGAGTCCCAACAGTAGGGAATCAAGTGTGGAAGATGAGTCAATAGACGTAGTACAGATGACCCAACATGGGGGTGGAGAATCAACCGACTTAGAAGCAGTGTTGTCTTGTCACAAAAAATATGAGATATCTAAAGAAAAGTCATTGTCCATGTTTACATGTGATGTAGAAAAGTATGGGGTGAACTCATAAAAAGTCATGATATAAATCAATGACATAACCCAGGACTATAGCAACGATATCTTTTTTGACTCCGAGAGTACCCAAGAAAAGCGCACTTAATGGCCTTGGGGTCCAGTTTAGAGCTCCCAGGCTGTACATGGACAAAACAAACACACCCAAAGACCCGTGGAAGAACAGGGAAAAAGACCATCGAAGGGGACAATGTAGAATAAGAAATCTATCCATCAAGAATTGAGGAGGGTGTGCGATTGATCAAGTAATTGGCAATAAGGACTGCATGCCCCAAAAGGATTTAGGCACTCGCATATGAAACAAAAAGATGCGAGTAATCTCTAACAAATGCCAATTTTTCCTTTCTGCTACTCAGTTTTGTTGGTGGTAGGATAAGAGGATTCATGTAGAATGCCAAGTTTCTCCATATACGCCTTAAAAGGCGTACTAAAACACTCGGCATTATCACTCCGCAAGGTACCAATAATGACCCCAAATTGATTTTGAACTTCAAAACATAATATATGGATATGAGAAAAAACTTCACGTCTAGATTTCAACAAATATAACCATGAAATTCAAGAAAAATCATCAATAAAGATTACAAAGTAGCGAAAACCTCCTTGAGCAATAATAGGGTATGGCCCCCAAACATCAAAATGAACTAAAACAAAAGATTTATCAGCTCTCTTATTGATACGAGATGGGTAGTTAGAGCGATGCCGCTTACTCAACTCACAAGACTCGCATTCTAAACTAGATAAAGTACTAAGAAAGAACAATCCTCTTCAAGGTTTGTAGAGAAGGGTGACCAAACCAGCAATGGGCATCAAAGGCAGGTGTGGAGGCTGTTGGGCAGGCAATAGAACGTGGATGCTTATCGAGATAGTAGAACCCATCAACCTCAGTCTCTGTGCCAATCGTCCGCTTCGTCCCAAACTCCTGAAAAACACACCCACCATAAAAAAAAGTTGCGTCACGGTTCAAATCTCGAGTCAGCTGGCTAATAGATAGTAATTGAAAAGAAAGTCAGGCAAGTATTAGACAGTAGAGAGGTAACTGTGAGGTGGCATGAACAGACCCCACTTTCTCTATAGCGGAGGTGGTGTTGTTCACTAAGGTCACTGGGGTACATCCATGGCTTAGCCTATACGAGGACAACATGCCTCGCTCTCCTGTCATATAATCCGTCGCTCCTGTATCGATCACGTAATGACAACATACAGAAGTCGAGATAATAAAAGCCGTATGGTTATCTCTCAAAAGGCCTAAAGTGGTCACAGCGGAAGTCTGAGGTGTAGCAAATCCAGGCTCGCTACTAAAAGCAGATGAGGTCATAAGAAACCTCAATCAAGCAATCTCCTCCTTCATAGATTTGATGGAACTCTTGGATGACGGTGTTGTGTCTGTTGATGTAGTGGAGGATGCAGGAGATGTGGTCCCAACATGTGCACGAGCAGTAAGGCGAGGAGACTGAGGAGGCATCCCATTCAACTTCCAGCAGGAACTGCGAATAAGTCCCTCTTGATGGCAGTAGTCACAAAAACGACTCTCTTCGGCCTCCGGCTCTATCTTCTCCAGGACGTGCTCCCCCTCTCCCTCGTGGAGAGTTATAGGTGGGAGAGCTCTCTGGCCTAATAAGAGCACTGTGCTCATCAGATTCAAGCTGCTCATCAGTAATCTCGGATTGAAATATCTGGTGGAGCGTGTGATAAGTGGTCGCGAAAGTAATATCCGCCTTCCCAAGAAAGGCCAGATGTGCAGACTGATACTCAGGCCGTAGCCTACCAAGGAAAATGAGATACTCAAGCCGTAGCCCACTAAGGAAAATGATGATAAGGAGAGCCTTATTCCTCCACCTCATCTCCGCAACATCACTTGTGATCGGGAACAATTCTGAGACCAGCTGACTCGAGATTTACTTTGAGTAATACCGGTGCAGCGAGCGAGTTCCTTACTGAATTTTGTACAACCGGAGCATCAAATTACAAGCTTTCGAGAGGCTCTCCAGCGATGAATAGAGCTCGTAGAGCTGATCCCAAATCGTCTTCACGGATACTAAGTGCTCAAACCTATCATGATTCGTTACTCCATCGAGCTAAGCATAAGGTGACTCAACTGGGCGACATCCGACCCCTCCATCAGCGGTAAGTGGATCTGGGGGAGGCTTCGTCAAATGGTCATCTTTCCTCCGCCTCTTGACATAACACTCCACCATGAGCCTCCAATTATGGAAATTTTGATGGTTAAGCTTGAAATCCGCCATCTTGATGGCTACAACTTCGGTCAAAGAGATTGGCTTACTCTCGGATTTACTCTATATCGTCATCTCTAAGAATCAAAGAACACTCAATAAAATCAAGAACTAAGACCTGATCTACATTCAAATCAACACCAATCAAGCGAACAAATACCAATCAATCAATCGGATTCAATCACCGACAGCACAAGCTCCTTAATAGCACAATCAACCAAGCAAAACATCTCATCAACCAAACGAAACATCCAAAGAAATATCAACTCGCTCAAATTGAGCTCTAACCATCTTGAAATTTCTAAAACAGTAAAGAAATCAAATCGGAGGGAAATCATCAGACCGAACTCAGATTTGAGAAAAAAATCACCAAGTGGAGCTCGGATCTGAAGGGAAAACACCAAGTCGAACTTAAATCAAGAGAAAAATCACCAAGTCGAAGTCGGATCCGAGGAAAAACACCAAGTCGAGGCATCAGGGATCGATTTCTCTCGGATCTCATCATGAAGCAGCTCGATTTGCTCATATCGACATCTGCAGAGAGGGTCGAAGGTCAACAAAGCTTGGATCTGGCCTCGAAGATCACTGGAGGGACTCAACTTGATCAAATCGGCGGCGTCAAGGCTCGCTGGAAGGTCGGTGAAGCTCCGACGAGGGTGAGCAGATGCGGCGGCGGCGGTAATTAGGGTTGGGGTTTTGTTATTTTGGTGTGTAGTGTTTGGAGGGCTGGGATTAGTTCTAAATGGAAATGAGTGGTTCAGATCACTCTGATACCATATGAATAGAGAAGAGAGAATTAGGAAAATATAATGGATAGATTGGCCTAAAGCCTAATCCTCCTCTTTATATAGTTAATGTCATTATGCTATTACATCCCTATTAAGTATCTAATTACATATAGTAAACCCATGTATGATACGGTTATTCTAACACCCTGAACATCAATTATATATTGAGGGGAACACAATATAATACCTATGTGCAGCCTTTTAATATCTAAGGTACTGCTTGGTGGTGTAATTCTGCGCTAGATATTTGTCGCCAAGACTCACTTGACGGTGGGTAATCTAGTTTTTTTTTTGTTTCATCCAACATTTTGGCCTGTTTGTGAATACTTATTCGATTATGACTCAAAATTCCTAAAACAATGTGGGACCTCGCACCAGCACAACACATTTTTTTATACATCAAATCTTTGCCCAAGAACTGAAGTAAATCTTCTCAATCAGTTACTGTGAGGCTGTTGGGTTTGAACCTCACTCCATTACCTTGTTAAACAAGGAAACCTTGCTACATTATACTGTTTTTATACTGGGTTCCGACAAGATAAGCTCTGGATGCCAATTCCTGCTTTATCTGTTGTATAATTACTGTGCTCCCTTCTTTGGGGTTCCGACAAGATAAGCTCTAGATGCCAATTCCTGCTTTATCTGTTGTATAATTACTGTGCTCCCTTCTTTGTCATTCATGTAGTGAGAAATGTTCTTTTTCTTTTGTGTTTTTTAGAATCAGCTACAGCCTAGCTGTGCTCTTGGGCTACTAATTGTGTGGCATATACCATACAACCACTGTGCTCGTGGATGAACTATGTGAGAGATGGTCTTGTAACTTTTGCTGGCCACTGATATCCTGTCTGCATGTCTTCTGTTGTGAGCAGAAGCAAACTTCCTTGCTTCGTTGATACCATAAAACACCGGAAGAGTGCATCTGTTGGATCCATAATTCTGTATATGTGATTAGTGATTACAAATTTACAGCTGAGTGTTCTAATTTTTGCAGAAGACATTGACTTTTTTTTCTGTCATTGCTCTGTAGATTTAATTAGACATTTTTATGTATAAATGCTTTAGTGAGTTGTGCTTTGATGTTGCCTCTCTTACTCGCCTAATCGTTTTGTTTCCATATCTCAACCTTTCTGCCGTTGGAAGTCTTGTAGACAAGAACATCTTGATAGGATGAGAGCACCAGCTGCAGCGGATATGTATTTTTCCGATGTTGTATCATCCTGTCTATCAAGCGCAAATTTACAAGTCAGTTAAATGTTTGACATGAAATTGTCTGTGAGATTTATGAGAAGCATCATTTACCGATTCATACTTATTGGCTGCTGTTCCTGGGTATTGTTTTGTACATCAAATTTAGACTTCGCAGGTGATGTGAATGAGACAAGGTATCGTCTCAGTTATCTTCAGTCCAGCATTGAAACAACAATTGCACGGAACTTGTGCCGAGTTGGTTGGTACTTCACTTTTGTGCTGTCTCTTTCTTCTACTGGTACTTATGTATACTATAAATTTTATGACTTCGATAGTGCTTGCGACTCTACTATTCACTTTGCCTGCTTGCATGATCTATGTCAAACAACTTATGATTGCATTTACAGTCTCTAATCCGATAAGATCAGCACTTGGTTTATTATGTTCACATCGAATTATATTTGTCCTGGTTCTAACTAGCTGCATTTTCATCATAGATCATTCCAATTATCACATTTCCATCATAAATCATCGTAACTATCAAAACCGAGAGAAACATGTTTCTCTTTATCACCCATGGTTCCAACCTGCAACATCTTTTTAGCGTATCCCTGCTGCACACAGGAGAGGTAAATTCTTTCGAAACAAAATTCTCTAGTGTATGAAGCAAATGAAGCAACCATAAATGTTAGTTTGAATATAAAAGTGACTATATACAATCTATTCGCTAAAATGCATTACCCTTGGGTGCACAAAAATAATGGTTAAATGATTTATAAATACCTGTTGTTTGGGCTGGTTGGCAGATAATATCTAAGTTGTGGATAAATGCCTAATGTTTTCCTTCGTTAGCTATCCAGTGTTAGAATATTCTCTGTAGATTTTCATGTGCCACTAGTGTGATCATTTTTTGGACAATTTTGTCTTGAGCAGCCAAAAATAAAATGCAGATATTGTTTTTCTCCTTCATCTTCAACATAACTAGAAAACCCTAGACATCTTTCTTTTTCTTCTTCGCAAAGTTCTTCTATGGCTTTTTCTTCTTAAATTGCTTTTGAAGCTTTCTCCATAACAACTTCGAGGATTGAGAATATCGCGATTGCAAGCTAAAATTGATCATGGAGACTAAAGGACTATGAGAGAAGATACTAAGGTAATCTAATTAGGGCTATTTGCAAGCTCGAGAAAGCTAGAACTGAAAATTTTAAGGCTATATAAAAGTACAACAATTATGGAGTTTTGGTTGAAAAAATAAGATTGATAGAGTGAATGATGAAGAAGAAGATGATGAAAGCTACATCTGAACTTGGCAAAAACAATCGAGGAGAAATGGATGAAAACTGCTTGGTTTTGTCTTTGCCTTGGTTTTTGTTGGATTTTTTTCAAAAAATTTCTACTAAAGTATGCATGTATGATGTAAGATTCCTTTTTGAATGGAAAGAGGTGATGATATTCTCTTTTTTGTTCATCTATAGTTCTTTGATTTATTGTGTATATTCAAGCATAAGTTCCGAATTATGTGTAAAAAGTCTATGATTTTGGACAATATTTCTTTGGAAGCTGAAACTCAAGCTCGATTTCATACAGAGACTTCAAATTTACCATGCTAGTGTGAATTAACACTAATTTCTCCGAATTTACCATGATAAGAATTTTAGAGTTTCGGGTTAGGGTTAAAAAAGGGAAATATGGGCGGGAGAGGGGAGGTTTAATTTGGGAGAACAGGACCGGAGAGATGGGTTTAATTTAGAGATATAATTGTTTGGTCAAATTTAGCTCAATAGGTCAAATGAATCATAAGGGCAAAAAAGTCCTTCCATAATTTCCGTGAACTGCATTAGGTACTAAAGTGCAACAATAAACATTGGGTATTTATCCGCCAATTTTTTAAACTTTGGTATTTATCTACCAAACAGCCCAAACAACAGATAAATATTTATCTGACATTTAACCAAAGATACCAAAAGCCAATGGCCTTCTGCTTTCACAAAAAATAATTGCATGAAATCAACACCAACCCCAGAGGAGCTTGCAGTTGCAATTTTGGCTACTCAAGAAGGAAAAGCAACCCTAGGAGGCAGCATTTGCTTCTCTACTCAAAACATCAACTAAAGTATATTATTATGCACAGTTTGGAAATCATTTGAAGCTTATAGCACAATAGCTGAACAAAAGCTCCTCTTTCCAATGGACTTCCAGCTACAGCTACTCCACTCGGTTCCTTCTTTATAACATTCTACCTGTAAAAAAAATTACAGGGTTAATGGAGGTTGAAAATTCACTTGACTGAGCTGAAGTCGATATTTAGAAGTAGACAGAGGTGTGAAGATAAGCTACGTACGATGTCAACGATCTCTTTTTCATCATCGATGCCGCCAATAGAAAACAGTGAATTGCCGAGGACCGCAGCTGAGGCATACCCTCTTTGAAATTTCATCGGCTCGCCCATCGTCCAAGAATTCTGACGAGGGTCGAATATTTCAACGCTAGAAACCATCTTCTGACCATCGTAACCCCCGATGCAGTATCTATTTAAGAATATACAGGCAGACAAAGTTTTAAGGTCAGAGGCACAAAAATAGCACTTGGGTTCTAATGTTCATATAAAAAAATAAGAGAAAAAATAGCATACAGGTTTTCATTAAGTACTGCCAAAGAGTGACTGGCTCTTCTCGTGCTCATTGCTGGGAGCTTGGTCCAATAACCTTGACGAGGATCGAATCTTTCAGCTGATCTGCAAAAACGAGAGAACAATGCAGCTGTTGATTATTGCTATAAGGGGTCTTCAGGGACAGCACGTCATGTGAGGCCCAGGGGCTATGTGTAAAAAAGCCTCTGCACTTTTAGGCCTGCGGTGTCCCTCAAGTTTTAGGCCTGCAGGCCTCGTTTCCTCGTTAATAATGCGGTTCTCCATTTATATTAAATAACAAATTTCATTTATATAACAAAGCAATTCTTCAAATCGATGAAATCATCAAAGCCCTATGATTTGGATTGGGAAGGGGCTTCACTATGACCGATAATAGTGTATCCATGGTTGGATTGGGAAGGGGCTTCACTATGACCGATAATAGTGTATCCATGGTTGGATCACTATAACCCGTGTCTCCAAGGATGAAAAAAGGGCATGCCAATATCCTCTCGAAAAAATTCATACCCGGTGAAGAAGTGGAAAGAACTTCTCGGTAGGGTACGTCTCTGGTATAAAACTAGGGTTAATTGCACAAAAGCCCATGTTACCCACCTCTTTTCATTGCAACCCTAGCAAACACTCCAATTCTACTGTAAACAAAAAAATGTTCTTTTACCCCTGCTGACTTGGTTTGCGAAAGGCTTCACTATCACCGACAATAGTGTATGCAAGGTTGGCTTTCCTATAACCCGGTCTCTAAGGATAAGAAATGTCATGCCATTATTCTCTCAGTAAAAATCATGTCCAGTGAAAAGAAGTGAAACTTCTCGGTCGGGTATGTCTCTGATACAAAAACTAGGGTTATTTGGTTTACCCCGTCCCAGTGGTGCACTAATGCCCCATGGGCCCCATCAAGTGGATTATTAGAGCAAACATCTCTTTTCATTGACCGAAACCCTTAAAACACTTAAATTCTACTATAAACAAAAAAGTTTAGGTAAATTAGACAATCATTTGGGCTGTTCGATGATGAATTTGAGTGTTTTTTCAGGGTTTTGGACAACGAGCAGAAGGAACGTTTAAAATTTTGAACATTTTTAGTTTTAGCATTTGTATGAATCTTGGTGTCAGTATGCGTATTGGTCCAGGTCTCAATATCGATATTATTTCTATGGAGAATTTTACAACCAAACAATTTTCTATCCATATTTTTGCCCGTATCAATCATAGATCCTTTTTTAGATAGTCACTAATAATTAAACTTATCAATCCATTAAATGATTCGGGTTTCAGTGTACTGAAATTATATGGAATTTTCTTGTCATCTACTTGTTATGTTGATCCATAAATATATGAGTCCTTACTATCCCCATAACTTATATATTTATATGATAAAAGATCATATCTGAAATCTTTTTTCAAATTTTCTTAGAATTTACTTAACTTATTGAATTAACTTCTCATTGATGTATTGTCTCGTCGAGATTCAAATCACGATGTCATTTTCTTGTTCTTGAATAGGTCCTTTCAACTCTTTTAAGTTCATGTTCTACTCCGGGGAAAGATTTTGGTTCTAATAGTTCACTTGATGTAAGTGCTCTACAACGCAAAGTACAAGGGGCTTGTGATGTACTCCAAAAGCTATCACCACCAGTTTCAAGTAATTTCAGTTACCTAGAAGTCATTAACCTGGAGAAGTGGATAAGTTATTTCTATGGAAATTGATATTTAAGCTATTAGTCAGAAAGATTCAAACGTGAAAAAAAATGGAGATGATTTCGCAGTGCAATGAGATGTCTTCTAGGTGACTAAATGTCAGGAAGGATTAAATTTTACTTATTGACGAATTTGCATATTACAGTTCGGTCAACATGCTGAAATCATCACTGGTTATAGACCTACACCTATAAAGGGTTCCTAAGCCCATAGGATCAAGAACTAGCTAGCTTGCTGAGTCATCTCACGATTTTTTTAATTTGTTTGCTGCAAAATAGTTATTAATGATGAATTTTACAAATTTGAAGCAGATGTTCATTGACATTTAGGACTCTACATTGCTGGATGCTGTAATGCAAGTAAGAAAATGAACCAACTATATGCAGGATGGTTGGCCCTCAAAATAATTGATAAATGCAAGTTTTAATTTGGGGCCTCTCTAGTTTGATATTAGTGTCGCACTTTAGAAATGACTCCCAGTCAAGGAAGTTGATTACTTATTTTTATTCATGTTTTTGATTTCTTTGTATTTTTCATTTACACCACAGTCGCCCCATTTCATCTCTAATACAAACAAGTTCTACAGTATAATTAGACAATCATTTTAAGTTGTTAGGAGAAAGATTTAATAGATTTGAAGGGTTTTGGTCGCTGCCGCCGGGTGTGTGTTCATTAGCGCACGTTCTAATGAATCACTTGAAGGGGTATAAGTTCTATACAGGGTAAAGTACATGTGTGTTTTGTGCAACTAACCCTAAAAAACTTCATGTGACTACGAAGTCATAGCTGGAGTACTGATTTCAAAGAGTCTGGAGTCTCAGTGAGATGAAGAAAAATTATCTATAGTTATGATATTTAAAAATTCTACCTAGAGCCATATTTTCCAAATACCATAACTTACCCCTTCATCTAACATATATTTTCTTTGTTAACACCATATTTCTAGGCATTCCTAATTTTGTAGCTTCCTAACATCCTATCACTTCGAAATACATTTAGTTGGTCTTACAAGGCTCTTTTCCGTTCACTACAAAATTAACCAATGACCATGTTATTAATTTGAATGAGCATGCAATAATAATAACATTAGCATACTTGTATCTAAAAATCTGCAATAAAATCTTAGCCAAAATCCTTTATTCCTTTAATCGTTCGATAATAATGTTGCTAATGACATATGGGCAGATATTTCAAATAAAGGACCTAAGAAACAAATGGATATAGATCTAACCGCAAGTATTCAACTCCATCATAGCCACCTACAGCATATATCACACCTTTGAGTTCTGTTGCAGCAGAAGCAAATCGCTGAAAGACAAAACAATAATATGAGTGAAAGAAACATGATAATCTGGTTGCTGAAGAAAAGAAGGATTGAAAATGGAGATGAAGGCTACAGATGGGAAAGAGTTAGATAACTAGATGCACGTGGATAAGATGACAAAGCCAGTTTAATTCTAATGCATTTTCAAGTTTTTACCTATTTCGGTAAAAATAGGATTTATCTTCAATGCCTTAGTTAATTTTTTTCAGAATTGAATCTTAAATTAAGTAGCAAGTCATTCAAGATTTTACAGAGATACGATAAGGCACATAGTATAGTTGCTTTGTTCTAATTTTTATTGCCTGAAAATTTGACTGTTTGTTCAGTTCAGAGTATAATAAATTAATTAATCCTTTTACCTTTATAAGAGGATTAAAAGAATGAAATTGAAGACTCGATGATCTAAGTATTCGTCTCAATGGAGGCTGTGGTCCCTATCTACTATTCCACGTCTAAGCAATTGTATGAAGAGGAACGCTTAGCATGAGAACCAAGAAGGCCAATTGGTAAAGCTATCCTACACAATAACTTAGAAACAGAAAGTACGGACGAAGTGAGATAACAAGCTTATGTACAGGGGATAGCGTTCATCTCCGAGTCACAATTAAGCCATAAAACCAATAATTTTAAAACGGCCATTTTCAGCTCATCAAATTGTACCGACAAATTTGTCGCATAACTGCTTATAGGATGAAGCCCTGCCCTATGTATCTTACACTTCAGCTGAAGCTGGTCCTATTTGGCGTTAAGATGAAGCTTTTTGCGCATTATAGTACGCGCAAGTATAAGAATATTTATAGTCAATGCCTCTTCTGTTTTTAGTCAATCTGTTCGTTCAAGTGATTGAGAAGAATCCCAACAGATAGCGAGCACTACCAAAACATATCTTTCTGGGCATTTATTAGCAACTGTACTTTCATCACCTAGCTTATTGCCATATTAAGCCATTTCCAATCTCCAATCACCAACATTATCATATGAATTTTTACAAAACACAATATCCACTCTTAACCATCAATTAGATACATATCAAACCATTATTTGAAGTTGGATTTATCTTATTCGATAAATACATATATCTTTTATAATAAAACTGAAATTCTTGAAGCATGTGCTTCTTTTTGCTTCAGTGACGAAGGTGCTTACACTTTCCCTTCTCAAACATTGTAAACCAATTTAAAGCACATTCCACACGTGTAAGATATTTGCATAGCATACAAAGTAAATTCACAAAAGCATGTGAGAAGACTATGGTTTAAATTCAACAAGACCATCTAGAGACTTACTATCATAGGCGACGAAGTATTGCAAAGAGCAAGCATGGGACCATTTGCTTTACCTTGTAATGCATCGGTTGGTTAGCAATCCACTTTCCAATTGGCGGATCAAACGTTTCGACTTCTGAAAAACTTTGCACACCATCTCCTCCCCCAATAGCAAATATTTTGCCATTTAAAATAGCGCCAGACAAACTTCCTTTCTTACGTAGCATCGAGGGGCATGAAATCCACTCGTCGTCTCTTCGATTATAGTATTCAACTTCAAAGAAGTTCAAAAGGAAATGTCATGGCCAAATGATTGATTATTTTGTTGTTAAGTGTTATGTTAGCTTGATATACATTGTCATCCCACAAAACAGTAGCTTGCAAAGTGGTTTGTAACATGGTATCAGAGTGCACCAAGTGTCAAAAGGTCTTGGGTTCTCAAGCCTTATTATTATCAATTTAAAATATATTTAGTCACCCCATTATTCTGCCTTTACAAGCAAGAATTTCTGTTGGAGGTCTTTCCATGTGGCCCACGAACCCACATGGGAGGAAGTGTTAAGTGTTATATCAGCTTAATATACATTTTCATCCCACAACCCATCTGCTTAAGTTTTAGGTAAAACGGTTCTTGACAGTTGTCCTATAACCACCATAATTTGCAAATTGCAACTAGTAAAATATATACCTGTATTAAACCAGGCACGCCCGATACTGCCACCAAAAACGAAAATATTGCCATCCAATGCAACTGAAGATGCATATGGACGAGCAGAGTTCATAGACTTCAAAGGTGTTATTATGTCGAGTGCTGGTGAAAAGCAATCCAGTGATGATAACCACGAGCAACCATCAAAACCTCCAATCAGGTAGATAACATCTTCTGAACCCAAATACTGCTCAACATATTTTTCTAGAGATTCATCAACAAGCTTGGATGGATCAGTCTTTAGCTCGAGCTCTTTAACACGATCCTCTAGAAACCCAATTTTTCTATCCGAGTACCATAGTTGATTTCTTAATTGTTGAATTTCTCGATCTGACTCAACCTAATACATAAAAATCCAAATGAAAGTATAAAAGAAAAACGCATTGCGAAGAATAATCATGACTAGAAAAGGAGGTGCAAGGTAAACAAAAAGTCTAAAGCACTAGGATAACACCTCAGGAAATTCATAGCAATTCAACTGGTGCACATAGTGATGTGAAACATAGACTTTCAATGCTTTGTACAAAGATCAACATAAAGGAGAAGTAAAATGATTTAACTGTGATGACACAGCAAATTTATCTTAAAGATAAAAATTAATAATGATGTTGGCTTACATGATTAAGAGATACAGCTTAAACTGAAATCAGCTTGCCAATATAAAAAGAATCAATTGCAAAGAATCATCCAAAATTTATTACAATAGAAAGGTAGAATGATTTATATGATTTATATGTTATCTACCATCTTATAACTAAAACAAGTTCTGGTGCAGTATTGTTTCTTGCATGATTAAGAGATGCAGCTTAAACTGAAATCAGCTTGCAAATATAAAAAGAATCAATTGCAAAGCATCTTCCAAAATTTATTATAATATAAAGGTAGAATGATAATTATATGTTATCTACCAACTTATAACTAAAACAAGTTCTGGTGCAGTATTGTTTCTTACAGAAAAAAATTACTGCAGATATCATAATGAATGTATTAGGGCTTTCTGTATGAAAAATTGGTTATAATATTCGCTGTCAGCATTTTATAAAACTGGTGACCGGAGAATAGAATAATTTCAACATTTTATAAAACTTAGCAAAATCCAAATCCAAATAATCAATTAAATTTGATTTTATAGAGTTGGCATCCTAGAAAGGCAGAAACATGGGTAAAACTAACAAGTAACTAGAAAGGCGTATTCAATTGTTTTTTTAATTAAATATTGTGACTTTGATGACCAGAATTTGATATGTAAACCCAGCATTAATAAACAAGTACTGACTACTCAATTACTAAGATGTACACAATTTACGATACCTGCTGTTTCTTTAAATCTTCAGCCCACTCTTTTAGCTCTTTGACAAATTGTACCAACTGCATTTACAAATTGAGAGACAATATATTACAAGGAGAGGAAGAAAAAAGAAATCGGGACATACAGAAAGAAAAGCATTCAAGTATTATAGAACCCTGCCTCACAAATACCTCAATGTCTCCACGATTGGAGTCAGAAGCATTCAAACATTCTACAATCTCAGTATTTCCATTAAAGCAAGATCCATATGAACTTTCCATGCCCTGAACATTTTCCTGATTATTTTCTGATGCAAAACAATCCTCCTTAGCAGAAACAGGCATGTTGTCTAAAGCATTCCCGCTATTTTCAAACTTGTCTCTAGGGGAAAAACCAACCATACCATCATCAGTACAACCATTGGAAGAGGAGGTGAATTGAAACATTCTATTTTCGCTCTCTAATGCCTCATTAGCATATTGTTGTTCCTCAGCACTATGGTTTGCTCCATCAGACCAAGCACTAGACCCAGAACTAATATTTTGTACATTATCCTCTACCAAATCTTCCCAATCTGAAACTGATTCTTTAGATTCCGTGTCTTTAAGATCATTAGGTAATGTTTCCATTGAGCCATGGTTTTCAGATTCTCCATCATCGCGGATTGATTCAAATTTATTCCTGCACTCATTATTGACAACATCCTTCCATGTGGTGACCGCTGGTACAGGTTCTTTCTTGCAGACAACGTCCTTCCATGAAGTGGCATTGCTTGCTGTTGGTAATGACAAAATATCCTTCTTCTCTTTAAATGCAACAGGTGGCAACACGCTATTCGCACGAGGATAAGAAGGTTTGAACAAAGCAGTTAAAGCCTTTGTCTGTGCATGGTCCAGCTCGAACCAAAAATGGTTAGGCATAAAATAATTCTTCTCAATTATTTTCTTGAACTGGCTCTCAACAAGCGGCTGGCATTGGATCTTGGTTCGGAAGCGGACCTAGATGTAAGGATAAGGATAAGATAAACACAGATAATTACAATACAAGCAAAATAATAAATACGTCTTAAGATTTTATGTCTGTACTACCTGTGCAGGATAGGGAGTTCTCTCTGAACCACCATCAGTCCATGCAGCAACATCAAGGTACAGCTGTCCATTGCTTGCGGCCTCAAAGATGCCATACAGTTTACGCTCACTATAATTGAACAAAAACAAAGGAAGACCTACTCCAATATTTTGCACATAAGAGTGCCAGTAGGGCAAACCTGTAAAATAGATAGGTCTTGTTTACAAATTGTTGTGATCTGTGGATTAAAATAGTCCCACATTGGAAAAACTATGAGAAGTGTATAGGTATAAGATGGATCAAACCTCAACAAGGCTTGAGTCTTATTGTTGGAACTCATTTATATCAAAAGCCCGTGTACACTCTAGATAAAATATATAATCACCCCCTCAACCTTTAAATAATCTAGATAAAATATATAAGACAAACCTCAACAAGGCTCGAGTCTTATTATTGGAACCCACTTATATCAAAAGCCCGTGTACACTCTAGATAAAATATATAATCAGCCCCCTCAACCTTAAATAATCTATAATCTTTACACAAATATTGCCAAAATCACCCAATTTTAAATAGATAATCTTCCAGTTATACTATGAAATACTGGTCCAGCTAAAGTTTTAGATGTGATTGCCTTAGGTTGCATAACCATCCACATAATGATATATAAAACTGAAAAAACAAACATACACAAGCAGTTTAATGTAAAGGGAAAACACAAGAACAATATACATGGATAAATAAATTGCAGTTATAGGTATTCAAACTTTCAAGCATATAACAAGCAGGTAAATCATGAGAACAAACCAAATAACTGTCTGGAGAGACACTCTGTCATTGTGTCATGTGTGCAACCGAATATAACTCCTCTCAAATCTTTCTTAGGCATATTCCTCATAGAAAAAGAGCCGTTTTCGGGCATGTTAGACCGTCCTATATTCTCTTGAACATTGATTGTCGTTGTTTTCCTCCCTGCCCCCATTGTGCCTAATCTGGGGAATGAACAGTAGCATGCATTAAGTTTTATCATTGTAAGATTAAGCAAGTCAACTACAGGAGAATGCTTACTAAAACAAAATTTTCAAATGAAAATTTAAACTGGTGTTTCAATTTTATTCCTCAAGGAGATATTAACACAATATAACAATACAACAACAAAATTGGAAGGCTCTAAGGGGTTTGACGGTTAGTAGGAGATGTGAATTGTGACAAGGTCACAAGTTCATGGCATCCAACCAACATAATAGGATATATCAAGTCTGACGGTGTCTTGAAGTGTCTGACATAAAATCTTCCGACACCTTACAGAGGGATTATAGGTACAATTGTGCATGCAAATACATAACTAAGATAAGTAATACACTATTGGCCTTTGGTTATGATAATTGACATAGTTTATACATATTGCAAACAATATAAGGAATTGTGGAACCATTAATATGTTGATAAGCAAAATCAGAATACTTGAATTTTGAGTGCCCAAAATGCCAAAAAGTTACAGGAAGAACACAGTCAGTCTAGGAATCAGCGTCACAGAAGAACATAACCCAGTATTCAAAAAAGTACAGTGGCGCCAATCTCCTCCATTAACATATCACCAGTCCAACTGCCCGAGAGACAGTTAAATTATCAATCAGTGCATCATGGGAGAACATATCTCAGGATTCTACATAGTAACAGTCGCAGGAAACAACAAGTAGCAATAAACAAATTAATCCGAAAGGTTCTTAAGTGACAACAGAGTATCTGAATATGCACATACGTGGTTGCCAAGGTTTTTGAAACAAACATGTCCGTCTGTCTAGGAAATCTAAGTAACTGCAAACTTACAAAAGAATTTGAGCGATTTGCTTATCTCCAGACTTCTGAATGAAAACCTATACAGCTTCAGTTCCAAGAAGCGGGAAAAACGTTGTAACAAAATAACTTAAGTTCAGAAACAGTGTGTAGGATATCTTTGAGGTCCGTCTCCAAATCTAAATGTATGTACATTGTGCCAAAACAACAAAATCTTTACGATAGGTACTACATTGATTGCATAGTTAATGGGGTTGTATTGCATTAGAAATCTGGTATTGTCAGATATATTGTGACATCCAAATTGTAGCAAATCGATCGGTAAGGCTGTCTCAAGTTGAAGAATATGGAACTTAAGTCTCCTAAGAGCAAAGTGAATAACCAAGAAGGAATCTCTGGGGAAATTACCATTATTAGCATACTGCCTTGTTAAGATGACAAAAGATTCTCTGTTAAAAGTGGCTCTTTGTTTTAGACAGGCTATTCCAGAAGTATTGAGAAAGGATTATACACAATTTTATTTACACGCAACTATAGTATCAATTCGATCCGCACTTAACACAAGGCGAGAAAGCCGATAGAAAAACATGAGTATATCAAAGTACACAATTGAAAAGGCCCAGCCAAACATTAAAATATCTTAACTGTTAACAGTTTCAACAAGGATGTGCGCACTTATATTAAAAATGTAAATGTATAAAACCGAGCCCATTGGCATGTAGCGAACCCACCTTATTATCCATTAATTGTAAAGATCATACAACTGATGAACCCCTAATCCCTAAAGTGGAAAAAGACTAAAGGTAGTAGGGAGATCATGGATTCTATACAAAAAAAAATTGCAGTTTGTCTTTGTGGTAAAATCAAGCGAAGTCCTAATCCTAACTAAAATCATAGTTCAAGTAAAATCAATCTGCACCAATATGTTCATCTGCGGTGCAAGTGTGCAACATATTGTATACTGCAGCCATGTAAAAAATCCTCAAGTTACAAGCTCCAACTGGATATAGATATGACAATTGCCAAAGCCACCTTCAAATGGACAATTAAGCTAACTCATAATTTCCACCTTTTGAAAAATTTCATAACATTTTAGAAAAACATGCAATAACCATGTCAATTGATGTTAATGTTATAGGTAACTCCGAAGCAAAGATTTTCTCAATGCTTAGATCATGATAACCCAAGCTATGCAAAAGTCAAAATGCGGCATCTGAAATAGCAACAACCTCAAACCAGGTTCATAAGTATCAAAACCTATGAAGCTGGACCATGACCATTAGATTTTTATTTTTTTGTAGTTTGAGAATGTATTGCATTTATAGATTTTCTTTCTTTTTAACAACGTATCTTCAGAAGGTAAATCAAACTATTAGTAGCATAAATTGGGGTTATTAAAAATATTGGTACCTCTAAACGATAAGTTAGGCTTCCATTAAACATTAATGGAGTATGGAGGGTCTCTACTGATACCATTTTCCATGGTAGATGAATAACAATATTGTCTACTAGGGAGTTTTTTTTACATAAATTAAAGATTTTATGGTGTCTGTATGAACTTATGAAGCATTCAAGAGTTACGCCATGCATTGATTAATTATAGTTACTAATTAGAAAATGATTGCGGATGGGTAGACGGATGGAACCTCTCCTGTGAGAACTATTTGTAACATAACATATATTGGATATGTAAACTCAAGCAGATAAGCTTCTGAAATACTATTGAATCTTCAGCCACTCCTTATAACTCTGTTTTGAAATAATGGAATATGATCTTGCCTTGATGAGTGGCATTGGAAAAGGGTGTCCAGCAAACACAGCAACTTGGGTGATATGGAAACCCCATGAGTCCACCAAATTAATCAATAAAACATGCTTGCTTGCGCAAGCATCTTTTAATTACAAATATAGGTGTCTTTTGTACAATTAATATAGATATATTTCACTTTAAAAAACATTCTTGAAAGCCGAACGCATTGGTATAAATGGTCAGTTTTGGTGATGACACGCACTTTAGACATATTTTGATGTTGTTCAAAAGGCTTTTCCTGCAATTTGAAATTGCAACATGGAAAAGTTCGATTCATTTATTTTTTCAATCATATACCAACAATTGTCCCAAAATCTAATGTAAAAAATAGATTATGCGCAATAATCACCGACCAGAAGATAATTCTTGCCTTCGACTACATAACAATGCAGAACAAATGGTTTCATATTGCATTAACCAAGTCAAAAGAGAAAAGGCAAGTTGTAACACCCTAGTTCATTTATACCAGTTCTATTTTGGGTATTTCTTTATTTATGGCTATCCTTGATTTATTGTTGTTTTGGGTGCGAATAGTATAATTAGTGTTTGTATTTGCATCCGACCCGACCCGCGTGCTGGAAACCCGTCTTCATTCCTGTTTATGATTTATCCCGGCTAGTTAGGAAAATTCGTGCACTTTCATGTTGTATAACTGCATTATATCTGGCATCTGCATTTTTTTACTATAACATATAAAGTCAAATAAAATATTTTAAAAATATCTAGTATGGCATGTATCATACCCCTAACCCTGTTGTAGTATCCGTACATCGTGTTCTTGTCCCGTTCAGTAAAACGGACTCGTTTGGATAGCTACGTGCACGCTACGTGTATCTGTTCTTGGGGGTATGCATTTTCGATACCTGGATATCCTATTTTGGTTTTGGTTGATACGTATATTATCCGTATTTTCAAACCGTATATTTAGACCCAACCCGGGCATATTTTGGAGTACTTTTGTATTAACCAGAAAACTCAAATATAATCAATATTATTTTTTTAACTATTAAATATATATATGTACACGTTCACAAACTCTTTTTGCATGAGAATATTTTATAAGAAAAAGATTTACATCCTATCATCCACCAATCCCCGCCTCTCTGTCTCTCTCCTCTCTATACATATTATATAAATATATTATATTATATTCTTTACCTAATATATTTCACAATCAGCATCCCTGCTCTCTCTCTCTCTCTTTTCAGTTCTCTCCATCTTTTCGTTATTTACGGCTCACCAACCCATCTCCAATCTCTCCGTCAATCACTCCCCTCTCTTTACAACTCATAACTCTATCCCCTCTCTCATTTTATATATATAATATTCTTTTATTTTTATAAAACCCATACTCATCTCTCTGTCTCCTATATTATTATATATTTTTTATATACTACTACCTTACCTAATCCACAACCCTTCCTCTCTCTCTACTATATATATATATATATATATATATATATATATATTAATCTTTATCCTTTGGATCCCGTCACCACTCCCTCTCCTATTCTCACCTCCTTCTTCTTTCGTTCCCGCCTCGTTCGCACCCGCGCCCGTGCCCACGCCCGCGTGTCGCCCACCTTGCTGTCGTCGCGCCTCTCGACACCAACCCCTAGCCTCTCCCTCTAACCTCCATCTCCGACCTCACCTCCACCACCTCACCTCCTCTCTCCCAACCCCGAGCAACCCCGACAACCCCAACCTCAAGCAGCCGCATCCATCAACCCACGTTCCCTCGAACCCATCACCAAAGCACCTCCGACCATCTTGATCGAACGTCGCGCCACCGTCATCGCTTCATAACACCCGAGCCAAATACCTCCTTCATCATAGCTATCATCTCCATCGCCTAACTCAAATCCACCACTGCCTCGCCTCAAACAACTTGAACCAATAGCCAATAGACCCCTATCACCTACATCACCGAGCACAGCATCTTGAGCTGAGGCAACCCAGCCGAGATCAATATCTGATCTTGTTTCCGTCGTATTGTTTTCGGAGCCGATCGTTCGAGGCAAGTATTTTACTTGCTACATGCTAGTTACGGCTCGTTTGTTTACATCAAGGCCGTAATATTACTATCATATCTTTTTTTTATGTTACTAAACCGTTAAGAGTAATATGTTAGTTTTTAATGGTTTGTGTAGATTAATTAACATATTATTTGATAATGGTAATAAATAATGTTGTGACACACATGGTTAAATAGTACTGTCATATTTTAATGGTGCAGAGTATATTAAGTCTGTAGGTTATCGCTAAACATAAAGTTCCGTAGAATCGTAATATATAGAATTTTCATGAGAGGATTATTGATGGAAAGTAAAAATCTTGAAATACTTATCACGGTGTAGCAAAATAATCATAAGTATATAAAAGTCTAAGGTAGATGTATATAGTATTTAGCATATGTGACAGGGTAAAACCAATGATCGTTAGAATATGTGAGTTGCATCGTGACGTTTATCCGACGTCAACATGACGTACGTATCCCATATTGAGATCCGATCATGCAAGTTTACCTTGCTACATGCTATGCTAATATATCTATATTCATATGAATAAAATATTACATGTTCATTGTATCGTGCATCCCTGTCACAGTTTTACCGTTTTCCGATAGCCGTTCGTATACGTATCATATATTATATATCTAGTTACATGCCATGTCATATTATATCATGTTACCGTTATATTAGTACCCCATGCTTGATAATGTACATCATGACTCATTGACTCGTGTTATGATATCACTTGCTTATTACTCGTGCATCCGTGTTTTTACCGTGATTCGACACTTACTGCAGTTTTATTTTGAGCATCCGTGTGATATATATGCACCACAGGACATGACCTGATACACCACTGCTTGACCTGTGACTTGATCCTGTTACTAATGCCAACAATCCTGACTTGTTGTCCCGACGGGCATATCCTGTTGTCTATTCAGACAAAACCTGTACCTGCTTGATTCTGTGTTGGCATTAGCTCCAGATTTATCCATACCTAACTTGAACACATAGCCTTGGGGGTAAGGGAAAATCAATGATGAAACCTGACTTGTAACTCAACAGTTCGACGCTTATACTGATCAGTTTTACAGGCTAGGCTAGGCCAGCCCCGGGATGATGCTGCTGACATCATTCATGTACATGTTCCTGTTTAATGCCTAGCGGCATGTCTCGGTTTCAGCCCGAGAATCTGGACCGTAATCCCAGGCACGCACGGGATACTATTGAGTTAAATCGACGATTCCATTAAATTGATTTCACAAACTGTAGAATAGATAACCCGGTAGTTTAGTTCAGATTACTCACTGCACGTCACATATACTTATACTCTTCACTGTTCCATATCCGTGTTACTTGTTATACCCATATTATTGTTCATACTCATGCCTGCATATATTGTTACCTCCTGATTATATTCTATTATTTGATATTATGATGCACTGACGTCTGGGTTTTGCATGGCCCAGATCCTTTCTCTTTCGCAGGCTGATCAGGAGTATTTCAGCAGCAAGACCGAGCAGTGAGGATCTTGTTAGTGTTTAGTTTAGTTTTCTTTCCGTACTTTCATTTCCTGATGTGAGCCCGTATTTGGGACGTATTTCCAGATGTTATTGTTTATTGGATCTATTGCTTCCGCATATTATGTCTTGATTCGTTTATTCTGGCATATGGACATGTACTAGATAGTTTATTTTATTTTTACCGTTCTTGATATCTTATAGACAGCCGTAATGTGGCTGTGAAGGGATGTTTCCTAGCCACAGGCAGCATGGTTGGCTCTGTCATGTGCCGATCTTAGCGCACTCTGGGAAGCGGGGCGTGACAGGGTTTGTTTGGTATCAGAGACTAGATTTTAGGTTAATCGGATTTGGTTCTTTTTGTAATTGGGTATTGAACCCGATACGCTAACCATAAAACCCGCATTTAGGAACATGTCCTGCTATATTGCTATCTATAACTATCATGTTTCTTGAATCCTGTTTATCATTCTAATCCCCTTCGGTGTTTTGGGATCAGAGTCATGGCAGATGAAGATTTACGAACGTACCAGAGACGTGTTGATAACGCCGCATTGCTTGGAGTGATTCGTGGAATGCTGGAGAACCACAAGCGGCAAACCGATCTGAATCAGCAGCAAGCCGAGACTTTTCAGGAAGGATTGCGGACAGTCCAGCAGTCCGTAGACGCAATTGCGGCCAAACCAGCACATCGTGTGGGTACCGTAGCGGATTTCAGGAGACTTAGCCCGTCCACTTTTAGTGGTTTGGAGGAGCCGTTGTCAGCAGAGCAATGGCTAGTCGATACGGAAAATCTGCTCATCGCCGCGCAGATTCCGGAAGACAAGAGAGTGGATGTTGTACGCATCCAATTGGTGGACTATGCCCGCGAGTGGTGGCTCGTGGAGGAGACCTGTTTGCCCAAGCCAATCCGTTGGGCAACATTTTCACAGAGTTTCTTAGAGAAATTCTTTCCGCAGACTGCGCGGGAAGAAATGGAGGAGAAGTTTATCAGTTTGAAGCAAAATGGCAGATCCATGGATACGCATGCGGCTGAGTGGACACGGCTCAGTCGATTCGCGGGATCTTTGGTTGCCAAAGAGGCTGATAGGGCACGAAGGTTCATGCGCAGTTTGTACGCGGAAATCCAGAGGCACATTATATCTCTGGGATTGACCACTTTCTCGCAAGTTCTAAAAGCAGCCAGGGAGCAGCAGAGCTTATTGATGAGGACAAAGGGTACGCAACAACAGGCAGTTGTGGTACGGAAGCCATCGTTTACGCCGAACCGAGCTCCTATACGTAGAGGTATCCCGGTGGACCAACGTGGCGTGGTACTGATGAAGAAGCCCGTCGTAGCTGATCAGAGAAGCGTGGTTTGTGACTTTTGCCATCTGCCCGGACACCTAAAAAGAGATTACCAAAGGATGCTTGGACTCTGTTTGGTTTGCGGATCAGCTAACCATATTGTCAATGCTTGCCCGTCAAAGCTACGTTTGTGAGAAGATGCTCAGAAACCACCACAGAGGCCAATTCAGGGACAGAAGCAGATAACACAAGGGTCTAATCAAGCTCGAGCCTTTACTCTGACGGCCGAAGAGGCCAAGGCTTCAGAGGAAGTCGATTCAGGTATCTTACTTGTTCATGATTTCCCCGCATTAGTATTATTCGATTCTGGTGCATCTCAGTGTTTTATGTCGTCCAAATTTATTGTTGCACATTCAATTTCTTGCACGACCCTGTCTTGTTATTGGGACATACACACTGGGAACGGGAAAATCATATCTAGTAGTGAGCGCAAAAATTGTTCTGTTGTTATTTGCGGACGAGAATTATTCGCGGATTTCTTGGTGATCGATACTGGCAATTACGATGTTGTCTTGGGAATGGATTTTCTCGTTACTTTCCATGCTCACATTGATTGTAGGGCAAAAAAAGTGATTTTCCAGATTCCTGGACATCCGGAGTTTGTATTTGCTGGAGGTAGCAATTCTGTAGGGCCGGTCGAGTTTAGGGCTAGGCCGACGAGCGTCGTTCTTTCGTCGATGGAAGTTGATAAGGAGGAAGCGCCAACAGTAGTTCAAGAGTTTATGGACGTGTTCGAGGACATCTCGGGTTTACCACCAAAACGAGATGTGGAGTTCGCGATCGATCTTGTTCCTGGTGCAGCGCCAATTTCAAAGATGTATTATCCAATGGCACAGATAGGTCTTGATGACGCTAGTAAGCGTCTATTCTGGGAGGATTTAGACGAGGTGGTGCAAAGTATACCTAGTGGAGAGAAGTTATTTATTGGTGGTGATTTTAATGGACATGTAGGTACTAGTCGTAGTGGGTTTGATACTATCCATGGAGGTTTTGGTTTCGGACAAAGGAATGAAGTGGGTGACTCGATTCTAGATTTCGCTTTATCTTATGACTTGATCTTAGCAAACACCTGGTTTAGGAAAAGAGAGTCCCACCTTATCACTTTTAGGAGCGGATCAAATGCTAGTCAAATAGACTTTTTTCTGACGAGAAGAATAGATAGAGGTTGTTGTATCGACTGTAAGGTAGTGCCAGGTGAGAGTGTAACTACCCAACATAGACTTTTAGTTCTAGATTTTCGATTTAGAAGAGAACCTAGGTTGATTAGACGTAAGGTAGAGCCTAAAATTAAATGGTGGCGATTGAAAGAAGGTAATCAAAAGGCTTTTATAGATCGTGTAGTACAAGAAGCGGATTGGCAGTCGGAAGATGATCCGGACAAAACATGGAACAAAATGGCTAGTTGTATCAAGAAAGTAGCTAGAGATCTACTTGGTGAGTCGAGAGGTGGTGCTCCACCATCTAAGGACATATCATGGTGGAATGAAGATGTAAAGGCTGCTATTAAAATTAAAAGGGATTCTTATAAAGATTTGAAGAAAAGTAGAGATGTGGAGAGATTTGAGAAGTACAAAATGGCTAAAAAGGAAGTTAAGAAAGCTGTTCGGGAAGCTAAATCTAAGGTCTACAAGGAGGTGTACGAGAAATTAGACACTAAAGAGGCTGCAAATGATATATACCGGATTGCTCGAATGCGGGAAAGGAAGACCAGAGACTTATGTGCGGTGAAGTGTGTCAAAAATGAAAATCAGAAGGTTTTAGTTCGAGATGAGGATATCAAGGAAAGATGGAGAGATTATTTTGACAAATTGTTCAATGAGAGCTTTACTAAGAATTTGGATGGACTTGTCATTCAATCTCAAGATATAAATCGTGATTTCATGCGTAAAATAAGACTTACTGAGGTTAAAGAAGCTTTGAACAGAATGGGTTTAAGAAAAGCGGTTGGTCCTGACGGGATTCCTATCGAGATTTGGAGATGCTTAGGCGAAATAGGTGTTAAATGGCTGACAGATCTGTTTAATAAGATTTGGCAGACAAAAAAGATGCCAAATGAATGGAGGAAAAGTATCCTTGTACCTATCTACAAGAATAAGGGTGACATTCAAAGTTGCTCAAACTACCGTGGAATAAAACTAATGTGTCACACCATAAAACTTTGGGAGAGGGTGATTGAACACAGGCTAAGGAAGGATATTAAGATAACAGAGAACCAATTTGGGTTCATGCCTGGACGATCGACGACGGAGGCGATTCATTTGCTTCGTCAACTTATCGAGCGCTTTCGAGAGAGGAGAAGAGATTTGCATATGATATTTATTGATTTAGAAAAAGCGTACGACAAGGTACCTAGAGAGGTATTATGGGGGACAATGATGAAAAAGGGGGTCCCCGTCAAGTATATTGACATAATCAAGGATATGTACGACGGAGTAGTGGCAAATGTCAGAACTTGCGGTGGCTTAACAAGTGATTTTCCGATTACTATTGGTTTACATCAAGGATCTGCATTAAGTCCTTTCCTGTTTACCATCGTGATGGATGAGCTTACTAGAACTATCCAAGATGAAGTGCCTTGGTGCATGCTATTCGCTGATGATATTGTTCTAGTAAATGAGACGAAAGCAGGGGTTAATGCCAAATTGGAATTATGGAGACAAACATTGGAATCTCGGGGATTCAGATTGAGCAGGTCCAAGACAGCATATATGCACTGCAAATTTAGTAGCCAGAGAAATCAAAACCATATTGGTATAACATTGGAAGGGCAAGAGATATCACCGAGCGACCAGTTTAGATATCTAGGTTCCATCATCCAAAGGAATGGGGAGATCGATAGTGATGTTAATCAAAGGATCCAAGCTGGTTGGTTGAAATGGAGGAGTGTAACAGGGATTTTGTGTGATCGTAACTTTCCGTTAAAATTGAAAGGGAAGTTTTATCGGAGCGCTATTCGGCCTGCCTTATTATATGGTACAGAATGCTGGGCTCCTAAGAAGCATCATACACAGAAGATGCACGTAGCGGAGATGCGCATGCTTCGTTGGATGTGCGGTAACACTAGAAAAGACAAGGTACGAAATGAGGATATCCGTGCAAAAGTTGGTGTAGCACCCGTGGAGGAGAAGATGCGGGAAAACCGGCTTAGATGGTTTGGTCATGTGCGACGCAGACCTATGGAAGCACCGGTTCGACGAATAGATACTCTCGATATGGGTAATGGCAAAAGGGCAAAAGGGAGACCGAAGAAAACATGGATGGAGGTGATACGAAATGATATGGTTGCCAAAGGACTCAATGAAGGTATATTGTTCGATAGAAGTGAGTGGAGACAGAGGATTCATGTGTTGGACCCGGCGTGATTCTCATGTTGGTTCATGTAGCCTACCCCTTATGCTTGGGATAAAAGGCTCAGTTGTTGTATTATCCAATGGCACCAATAGAGTTAGAAGAAGTGAAGAAGCAGGTTACCAAATTGCTAGAAAAGGGTTGGATTCGCAGCAGCAATTCACCCTGGGGAGCTCCAGTTCTTCTAGTCAAGAAGAAAGATGGCACAAGCAGGATGTGCATCGATTATCGAGAATTAAACCGGATAACTATTAAGAACAAGTACCCGATCCCTCGCATTGGCGAATTATTCGAGCAGCTTAGTAGCGCGAGGGTATTCTCGAAGCTAAATTTGCGATCCGGATATCATCAAGTTCGAGTTAAATCAGAGGATATTTGCAAGACTGCGTTCTGAACTCGATATGGACATTACGAGTATTTAGTGATGCCATTCGGAGTCACGAATGCACCGGCGATATTTATGGACTTGATGAATCGAATCTTTTCACCGTTCTTGGACCAGTTTATAGTGGTGTTTATCGATGATATTCTGGTGTATTCAAGGAGCCAGGAAGAACATGCCGAAAACTTGAAGATCGCACTGCAAACGTTGATGCAAGAAAAATTGTATGCGAAGATGAGCAAGTGCGAGTTTTGGCTCGAAGAAGTGAAGTTTTTGGGGCATGTCGTATCCGGAGATGGAATCGCTGTTGATCCTGAGAAGATTGTAGCAGTTCAAGATTGGCCGATTCCAAAGAATGTAGCGGAGATCAGAAGTTTTCTGGGACTTGCAGGATATTACAGAAGATTCGTGGAGAATTTTGCTCGATTGGCTGAGCCTTTGACCAAGCTTATGCGGAAGGATGTACCGTTTGTATGGACGGATAGTTATGCGTCAGCTTTTGAGGCGTTAAAGCAACGATTGATAACCGCTCCTATTTTGACCGTACCAGACGGTTCTGGAGGATTGGTGATTCACAGCGACGCATCTGGGAAAGGTTTGGGATGTGTTTTGATGCAGCATGGGAAGGTCATAGCCTACGCATCTAGACAGCTGAAGACCCATGAGAAGAATTACCAAACTCATGATTTGGAGCTTGCGGCAGTGATTTTCGCTTTGAAGATTTGGAGACACTACTTATTTAGACGAAAGGGTTGAAGTATTCACCGATCACAAAAGCCTAAAGTATGTGTTCACGCAGAAAGAGCTCAACATGAAGCAGCGTAGATGGTTAGAACTGATGGCTGACTACGATATTGATCTCAAGTACCATCCGGAGAAAGTTAATGTAGTACCGGATGCGCTTAGTCAGTTGCCAGCAATTCGGATGTTGACAGCACAGAAAGAGCTTATCGATAATTTTCGGAGATTCGAGTTGGAGATCGTGCTACCGCATTCTTCGGGACAATTGATGCAACTGCAAGTACAGTCATCGTTGATCGATAATATTAAGGCAGCGCAATCACAGGATCCAAGATTGCAGAAGTTTCGAGAACAGGTTGAAGCGGGACTTCGAACGGATTTGTTGTTCATGAAGATGGTTCGTTGCGAAATGATAGCCGTTTGTGTGTACCGAAAGGAGGTATTCGTGAAGAAGTTATGAAGGAGGCACACAGTTCCGCATATTCCGTACATCCAGGAGGCACGAAGATGTACCGTGATCTACGACAGCATTTATGGTGGGAAGGCATGAAAAGGGAGATTGCCCGCTTTGTAGCGAAGTGCTTGGTGTGTCAGCAAGTTAAGACTGAACATCAAAGGGTAGCTGGTTTATTGCAACCACTTCCGATTCCTCAGTGGAAGTGGGAACATATAACTATGGATTTCGTGACAGCTCTACCACGGAGTCCAAAGGACAACAATGCAGTTTGGGTAATTGTTGATCGATTGACCAAGGCAGCTCATTTCATTCCGTTTCGAGTTGGTCGGTCGACGGAAGCATTAGCAGAACGGTACATGCAGGAGATTGTGAGATTACATGGAGTACCTGTGAGCATCGTATCCGATCGTGATACCCGATTTTTATCGCACTTCTGAAGAAGCTTACGGGAAAGTTTGGGGACCCGATTGAAGTTTAGCACTGCTTATCATCCCCAGACAGATGGCCGGTCAGAAAGAACGATCCAAACTCTTGAAGATATGTTGCAAGCCTGCATGTTGGACTTCAAGGGATCATGGGAGGATCATCTACACTTGGTAGAGTTTTCATACAATAACAGCTTTCAGACGACTATTCAGATGGCTCCATTCGAAGCGTTATATGGTCGCAAGTGTCGCTCACTCGTCTGTTGGGACGATGTCGGAGAGCGAAAGTTATTAGGACCGGATCTTATCGTGCAAACCGTGGAGAAGGTTAATACCATCCGGAATCACATGAAGACGGCACAGGATCGGCAAAAGAGTTGGGCCGATACATCGAGAAGACCTCTAAAGTTCGCCGTTGGTGACCTTGTGTTCTTGAAGATATCACCGACCAGAGGAGTGATCCGTTTTGGGAGTCGAGGCAAGCTCAGCCCTCGATTCGTGGGGCCTTTCGATATTATTGAGCGCGTTGGAGAAGTAGCTTACCGATTAGCTTTACCACCATCTTTGGCGAGTGTTCATGACGTGTTTCATGTATCTCAACTCCGTAAGTATGTTCGAGATGAAACACACGTGCTAGATCATTCGGAGCTGACAGTAAGAGAGGACTTGACCTATGAAGAACGACCGATGTCGATTGTTGATCGAAGAGAAAAGGTCCTCAAGAACAAGGTTATCCCTCTCGTACTGGTTTCATGGGGGAATCGCTCGCACGGAGAATTGACTTGGGAATGAGAAGACGAGATTCGACAGAAGTTTCCACACCTTTTCTCGTAGATTCATATTTGGTTGTCTTTTCTTGTTTGAGGAATTTTGAGGACGAAATTCTTTTTGTAGTTGGGTATAATATAACACCATGGTTCATTTATACCAGTTCTATTTTAGGTATTTCTTTATTTATGGCTATCCTTGATTTATTGCTGTTTTGGGTGCGAATAGTATAATCGATATTTGTATTTGCATCCGACCCTACCCACGTGCCGGAAACCCGTTTTCATTCCTGTTTATGATTTATCCCGGATAGTTAGGTGAATCCGTACACTTTCATGTTGTATAACTGCATTATATTTGGCATCTGCATTTTTTTACTATAACATAAAAAATCAAATAAAATATTTTTAAAATATCTAGTATGGCCTGTATCATACCCCTAACCCTGTTGTATCCGTACATCGTGTTCTTGTCCCGTTCAGTGAAACAGACTCGTTTGGATAGCTACGTGCACACTACGTGTATCCGTTCTTGGGGGTATGCATTTTCGTTACCCGGATATCCTATTTTGGTTTTGGTTGATACGTATATTATCCGTATTTTCAAACCGTAAATTTAGACCCAACCCGGGCATATTTTGGAGTACTTTTGTATTAGCCAGAAAACTCAAATATAATCAATATTATTTTTTTACCTATTAAATATATATGTACACGTTCACAAACTCTTTTTGCATAAGAATATTTTATAAGAAAAGGATTTACATCCTATCCTCCACCAATGCCCGCCTCTCTGTCTCTCTCCTGTCTATACATATTATATAAATATAATATATTATATTCTTTACCTAATATATTTCACAATCAGCATCCCTGCTCTCTCTCTCCTTTCTCAGTTCTCTCCATCTTTTCGTTATTTACGGCTCACCAACCCATCTCTAATCTCTTCATCAATCACTCCCCTCTCTTCACAACTCATAACTCTATCCCCTCTCTCATTTTATATATATAATATTCTTTTATTTTTATAAAACCTATACTCATCTCTCTGTCTCCTATATTATTACTATATTATTACTATATATTTTTTATATACTACTACCTTACCTAATCCACAGCCCTCCCTCCCTCTCTACTATATATATATATATATATATATATATATATATATATATATTAATCTTTATCCTTTGGATCCCTCACCACTCCCTCTCCTATTCTCACCCCCTTCTTCTTTCGTTCCCGCCTCGTTCGCACCCGCGCCCGCGCCCACCTCGCCGTCGTCGCCACCGACCCCTAGCCTCTCCCTCTAACCTCCATCTCCGACCTCGCCTCCACCACCTTACCTCCCTCTCTCCCAACCCCGAGCAACCCCGACGACCCCAACCTCGAGCGGCCGCATCCATCAACCCACGTTCCCTCGAACCCATCACCGAAGCACCTCCGACCATCTTGATCGAACGTCGCGCCACCGTCATCGCTTCATAACACCCGAGCCAAATACCTCCTTCATCATAGCTATCATCTCCATCGCCTAACTCAAATCCACCACTGCCTCGCCTCAAACAACTCGAACCAACAGCCAATAGACCCTTATCACCTACATCACCGAGCACAGCATCTTGAGCTGAGGCAACCCAGCCGAGATCAATATCTGATCTTGTTTCTGTCGTATTGTTTTCGGAGCAGATCGTTCGAGACAGGTATTTTACTTGCTACATGCTAGTTACGGCTCGTTTGTTTACATCAAGGCCGTAATAATACTATCACATCTTTTTTTTATGTTACTAAACCATTAAGAGTAATATGTTAGTTTTTAATGGTTTGTGTAGATTAATTAACATATTATTTGATAATGATAATAAATAATGTTGTGACACACATGGTTAAATAGTACTGTCATATTTTAATGGTGCAGAGTATATTAAGTCTGTAGGTTATCACTAAACATAAAGTTCCGTAGAATCGTAATATATAGAATTTTCATGAGAGGATTATTGATGGAAAGTAAAAATCTTGAAATACTTATCACGGTGTAGCAAAATAATCATAAGTATATAAAAGTCTAAGGTAGATGTATATAGTATTTAGCATATGTGACAGGGTAAAACCAATGATCGTTAGAATATGTGAGTTGCATCGTGACGTTTATCCGACGTCAACATGACGTACGTATCCCATATTGAGATCCGATCATGCAAGTTTACCTTGCTACATGCTATGCTAATATATCTATATTCATATGAATAAAATATTACATGTTCATTGTATCGTGCATCCCTGTCACAGTTTTACCGTTTTCCGATAGCCGTTCGTATACGTATCATATATTATATATCTAGTTACATGCCATGTCATATTATATCATGTTACCGTTATATTAGTACCCCATGCTTGATAATGTACATCATGACTCATTGACTCGTGTTATGATATCACTTGCTTATTACTCGTGCATCCGTGTTTTTACCGTGATTCGACACTTACTGCAGTTTTACTTTGAGCATCCGTGTGATATATATGCACCACAGGACATGACCTGATACACCACTGCTTGACCTGTGACTTGATCCTGTTACTAATGCCAACAATCCTGACTTGTTGTCCCGACGGGCATATCCTGTTGTCTATTCAGACAAAACCTGTACCTGCTTGATTCTGTGTTGGCATTAGCTCCAGATTTATCCATACCTGACTTGAACACATAACCTTGGGGGTAAGGGGAAATCAATGATGAAACCTGACTTGCAACTCAACAGTTCGACGCTTATACTGATCAGTTTTACGGGCTAGGCCAGCCCCGAGATGATGCTGCTGCCATCATTCATCTGTACATGTTCCTGTTTAATGCCTAGCGGCATGTCTCGGTTTCAGCCCGAGAATCTGGACCGTAGTGCCGGACACGCACGGGATACTATTGAGTTACATCGACGATTCTATTAAATTGATTTCACAAACTGTAGAATAGATAACCAGGTAGTTTAGTTCAGATTACTCACTGCACGTCACATATACTTATACTCTTCATTGTTCCATATCCGTGTTACTTGTTATACCCATATTACTGTTCATACTCATGCCTGCATATCTTGTTACCTCCTGGTTATATTCTATTATTTAATATTATGACGCACTGACGTCTAGGTTTTGCATTGCCCAGATCCTTTATCTCTTTCGCAGGCTGATCAGGAGTATTTCAGCAGCCAGGCCGAGCAGTGAGGATCTTGTTAGTGTTTAGTTTAGTTTAGTTTTCTTTCCGTACTTTCATTTCCTGATGTGAGCCCGTATTTGGGACGTATTTCCAGATGTTATTGTTTATTGGATCTATTGCTTCCGCATATTATGTCTTGACTCGTTTATTCTGGCATATGGACATGTACTAGATAGTTTATTTTATTTTTACCGTTCTTGATATCTTATAAACAGCCGTAATGTGACTGTGGAGGGATGTTTCCTAGCCACAGGTAGCATGGCGCACTCTGGAAAGCGGGGCGTGGCACAAGTAAATTGGTTTTGGCAAATAAACCGCTGAAAGAGCCAAAAGGGTTAATTCTATGACCACTTCATGCCTATGCATCCATAATAGCTAGGAGCTAAAGAGCCAAAACAGCAAGATTTAAATATTAATGAGCCAAAGGCAACATAATATGCCTAAAGGAGTAAGTGACACCATGAGACAAGTACTTAAAGACTAAGAAATTTTTTGTTCAATGAGTAGGGTGGTTGCCAATTCATGTAGAAAACCAAATCATCTCTGCTTACCTAACAGTTATTAGATATGATAAATGCAAGATAGATCTGTAGGAAAATAGGCATTCATTACTTAAAGAGACTACTAAATAAAGTCCACTAGACACTAAGTTAGCTGGAAAGTCCAACCTGTCATATAACTGGTTGAATTTCGGCAGTACATATATATGGAGCGAAAAAATATTATGAACAGCCTAAATATGGTTGATGGGGAGCCATTGGGCGTGCATTCTTTCTATTCTATTAACGTATAAACTTATTATCCATCAATCAAAGAATCACAGCAAAACTTCTAATAAAAATTAACAAATCTAGTCACAAGTGTTACTCCACAATAATTGGGATCTTAATTCCAAAAGATTTTGGAGCATTCTTAGCGAGGAAAAGTGTTTATGAAGTAAACATCGCCTTTTCACTTTGTTAAACTAAAAATAAAAAGGTTATTCTCATTATAAAAACAACTTCATGAAGTATATTTCCTTAAAAATTGACAGAACGAACCGAAAATTTTGTGTGGACGACAAACATATCAACAAAATTTCATTCATGAGGTTTGGATTAGGATAAGCATCTAAAATACTATTTCAGCTTTTTCATATATAGGTGAGAGGATTTAAAAAGGGAGAAAATGTAGCCTCACTCATCTCATTTCAACCCCCATTGCTGAAATTTTCTCCTCGATAAGATCCTGCTATCATAGTATCTTTGACAACGCCCCACCCCTGCATCAAAACTCTATGCCCTAATACTTAAATCTCATTGTCCTCTCATTTCCTCCCAACTCTTAAGGACAATTTTCCAAAACTATATATCCCTTAAAATCCCAAAACTTATGCCCTAAGGCCCCGGCTCCAACACCAATCTCCTCCCAAACCAAAGAAAAACAAATATTTACCCTCTAGACCATGTCTTGTTGAAGGACCAAGATCTTAGGGTTTCTCCTATGTAGATAACATAAATTGAGACCGATGTGTCATAAACTCTTAGGGTAATTAAATTGACACTAGTTCCATAATTGTCTTTTATAATTAAGATTTTAGGCTTTTACCCAGGGAAAAAAATTGCAATGTATGGTTATGATGAGTTGTATTCTACAGGGCCTGGATAAACCTTCAGATAGCTTATATATTTGTTTTTAGGTGAAACGAAAGAACCCACTTCTGCTGAAACAAGTTAGTATTACACCGAGCCAAATTGGCAAAGCTAAAGCCACTTTTCAGCGTTTAAGTGGTATGTATCCAGCAGGATAGTAGGTAGGACAGTTTTTTTTATTTTTAGAATTGAGTATGATTCTTTCCAGAAACAATCCAGATCCAACCCATGAACACCTTTACTTCCAAAATGCTAGTATATCAAAACTCAACGGGCCAATCAAAAGCCTAGATTTAAGGCTAAGGACTTTTAAGAGCTCCTAATAGCTACATGCGGTTGTGTTTGTTCACATGTTTGTGTAAGTTTAATGCATTGCTGATCATATTTTTTGGAATTAGATAGTTAACAATTACCTTTATTAGGCGAGACAACAAGTAGAGGCTGGTGTAGACTCGGAACTTGGATCTTGATCAATCTCTAGTCTAGTATCCAGAGAAACCTAGAATTTACGGGAACATGTAAATAAGTTTGAAATGAGCTCTAAAACGTAGAAATGGTTATCATGTAAATGGCATGCAAAGTTGTGCCTATCATTTATCTTGAATCGTGGCTCATTATAATATCATGCAAAAGAAAAGTGCAACATTGTTCGAAATCCAAAGGGCATCATCAAATTTGTATTCCATGACCAAGAGAAAAATATCAACAACATATTTAAACTACAAACTAAACTATTAACTGTTTGGCACCCCAAAAAAATGAAGCTAAACTATTAACTGAATATGCATCATAGCATTTTCCTAAGGTTTACTTCATTCTTTCACTCATCAAAAACACATGAAGCATAAGAACAGACATTTCTCCACATTAAAAATAATATGCTACTAAATGTCTTGAATTTTTCAAAAGAAAAAAAACAAAACAGAAGGATGAGCGCAAGACTCACATCGATTGCATTAAAAAATTCAAATGAAACACATATAAAGGCCACTGTCTTTACATTTCAAACATCACGAAAACCCTAAAAAAAAGTGCAGAAACAATGAAAGGGGGGAGACAAGTTATCCCAAAAATGCAAATTAGGAACAAAAAAACTCTCGATGCTTACAAAAAATGGGGAAAACGATTTTTCTAAACTCTAGTTGCATACATTCTTTTCTAATTCCACTTCCAAACCCCTTTTCTTAATTAAAAAAAATATAAAAAGTAAAAATATTTAATATAAATAATAAGGTGAAGACAAACGAAGGTAGCCAAAAAAAGGAAACTCTGCTCCTCAGAACTCAGAATGCATCAGTAAAGTAAAAGCACAAAAGCAAAAAAATAAAAAATAATAAAAATCAAGCCGATCATAATTAAAATTTAATTTTAAAAAAAAAATCAATAATTTCTCACAAGAAAAAGAAGGTGCGATCTCAATTATACACATTCCCTTGTACACATCCTTCAAACCCTAATAATTAACGGAAAATAACTCTTTTTGAGCGAAAAAAATCCTTTAAAATTGGGGGGAAATCCTCAAGAAAGAGAAAGAGACAATACCTTCGAACGAGAGAGACAACGTCTTCAATGTGAGAGAGAGGATTTCTAGAGAGAGTGTGTGTGTTTCGAGAGAGAGAGGGAGGGAGAGGAGGAAGACGAAGAGTGAGAGAGGAGTGTGAAAAGGGGGAAAAGATCCCTATTTTAAAAGCAAATTTCCCCCCATTTAAAGAAAATTTTGTTATTTTCGGTAATGCTTCCCGTAACCGCCCGGTATGGTTATCTGGTGCTCTCACCGCGGGTTCTTACACCGTACCAGCCCAGAGGGTTTGGCCAAAAGGATTGGCACGAGACATTTTGCATTTGCCTCTTCATTTATAACGCGTTTATGGATATAAAACCAAGGGGATATTTTGTAATGATTTTTTATTTTAAATATATAAAAAATTTGGGCATTTTGCCCTTGTTTCTAGAGGAAAAATGGGGATTGTTGTATCATATCCTTTTCGCCTGGGTTTTGCACGTGTAATGCACGTGCATGTTATTAGATATATTTTATATAAGATCCATATGAGGGTGACAGTCACGATCCGGAAATGGCACGTGACCGACACTTCTTCTTCTAGCAACGAAAGATACAGATCCTTTTGGTATAGGCATTCCTCTAACTGCATGTGTCACCAACCAAAATTGTGACCATTGAATTTCTCAATTCTTATCTTATCCTCCACCATCTTTCGTTTGTATCGCAGCAAACTCGACTCCTCTTGAATCTAAACCAACAATTGGTATCGGAGCTTGGTTAAGAGAACCTAGGGTTCTTCGATTCTAATCAACGGTGGGTAACGACGCCTGTGTTCTTTTCCCCGCTTTCTTAGATTATAGTTTTGAAAGCGTTGGTTTAGATCTAGGGGGAGTCGAGTTTGCTGCAATATAGACGAAACATGGTAGAGGATAAGATAAGAATCAAGAAATTCAATGGTCACTGTAATTGAGAGGCAGTGAGATTGTATAGAGAGATTTGAGAGAAATCTCATAGGGTTACTCTTGATTTGTAAACTTGATTCAAGTATAGTAGACGTTTGCAGATTCCGCTCTGCCGGAGACTAATCTTACGGTAGGCAAACACTGTTAACAAATTTCTCTCGTCTCTTTGGTTTTTGATTCTATTTTGTTCTAGCGTATTTTAATTATCGCTCTTTCATCGATATTTGTGTTGCGTGAATTGTTTGCGTCGTGGCATTGTTCCATGTATCAACTATCTCCCAACACTTGAATCACGTGACGTCTATAGAACCCAACAATAAACCAAGTAAGCCGAAAACTAGAAATCTAAATCATTTGTGTAAATAAAAATAGCGGAGGTGGATTTTTGAAAGAGGTTTTATTAAAATGAAAACGAATTTGGTTTGAAATATTGTTGTTTTAAAGGTATAGATAAAGTTTGATTGAAAATATTTTCGTCGTTTAAAAATCGGGCAGCACCTCCTTTATAAATTTTAAAGAAAACCCGATATAATGAATCAATATAAATAAGCATCACCACAAAGAAGCTAGCTCACGTCTATACTGCGGAAGACACAACCACTTAATAATATACGACACCCAAGACGAAAAATAACAATCGGAAAACCATGAACACGGTGTATAAATATATCAAGTCGACTCCACCCGAGTACGACATCCAAAATAATATACATCTAAGTCTCATGTCTAGGTCACCGAATATACAAGTGGTTAATGGAGTTTTTAATTAGATCCAAGAAGAAATATATATGCACAAGAGGCGGTTACGACACACGTCAACCCACCTTGCAAAAGCAATCATCCGAAGAAGGAAATGTGCCAATAAGCCGCTAATGATCCGAGCGGTCGGTCTTGCAAGAAAGTAAGACACAACAGGAGTGAGCTGCCAACTCATGAGTAAAAACATATCACAAGATAGAAATCGTATGAATAACGACTTATCTAAGTCATAAAGTATAGTACCAATATAATATGTGATAACATATATATACCGCATCAGTAATATAAGTGCATCCTAATGGATCGTATAAATATGGAAATACATCATCCGGAACATCATCTCATATATAGCATGCATTCATGTATAAGCATAAAAAGTAGCAGAAAAATGTAAGTATGTAAAATCCTTTCAAAATAGTCGTATGTTTTGTATATCACGACACAAGTGGCGGACGTTGATTTGTGAAGCAATATATGCAATTTTGTTTAAAGTATACGTCACGCCTTTTGAAAATGATTTAAAGAGGGTTTTCTTTTGAAAGATTCTTGTGTCGTTATAAACACATGCAAAATAGTAAGACTATAGCTCGTTTGAAAACCTCTTTAATGTACATCGATATATGAATAATATTTCAGGTACTGTCTCTTGGACCAATCCTATTCGGCTACTATATAGCATAATCCATCCCATTCTGTGCGGGACATCTATATTGATCCCTCACATATAGCATAATATGTCAATTCCGCGTCAATTATCGACACTTGAAATCACAATCTCATAAGGCGTTGTCCTCCGGACTAGCCCCTATCTCAATCTCATCATAACACACCGGTCAGTATCCTCCAAATATCTGTCGTGTTCCGTCATGTATTCGTAATCGTCTACAGCCCCAACTTGATTACCGGATACCACCAAAGCCCATCCACCCGATATTCGTAATCGTCTACATCCCCAACTCGATTACCGGATATCACCAAAACAAAAATACATAGAAAACTCAGGGTGGACGCATCATCATCATCATCAATCAAGAGAAATCACACTTTGAAAACATACGCAAGTTTTATAAATCATACCACGGCTTCTTGATTTGTACGATGTTTTGTGATCAAAGAATTGTTAAGCGCAATCAAGAACGGCGTCGCTTGGTAGCTAGCCGGTGAGTACGGGTCGGTCCACAGGGATTTTGTGTTTTTTTCTATTTGTTCTAACGAATTAATTCCAATTGGTGTTGGATTGATTATTCACTAAAAACTGAAATGAGTTTGATTAAAACCTTGCTAGGGTTAGGTTTAGGTTAAGTTAGGAAAGTCAATATTCCTCACCGCTTTCTATGCCCTAATTAAGATCTATTTAGGTGTTATGGTAATAATTAATAGAGTGGATTAGCACCACCGGGAAGAAACTATGTTTCTTCCTCTAGGTCCTTGTCCGTCCTTTCTTAATTCTTACCCTAACCTCCATGGAAAACATATACAACCGGTATTTTAAACTACGGTATCACCGCTATCTCGTGGGATAGGGTGCCGTAGTGAGCGGTGTGTGTATGTATGCATGCAGTCCTATAAAAACGTGTGATGGGCAAGAAAGGGGTGAGAGATTTTTCATCTCTCAAATCTTCCCTATTCCTAACCCTAACAAGTGAGGAACTGCTCACTCATTAGGGAAAAAGATTTCATTTTTATGATTGTTTTTATTAACCTAATTATCTAATCTACGGCAGATAAATAAAATCTAAAGTAGGGCAGATAAATAAAAGTTATACTAGGGCAGAAAGGAAAATTAAACTAGGGCAAGAAAAGAAAAGACTTACTTTAATTTTTATTTGATGCACTCTTCAAACATTTACAGAGAATTAAAATTTCTGAATTTGGATGAATAAAATGAGGCACAAGAAGAGGCATACTCTACAAAGAGCATTAGGGTTTCTATTTATAGATTATAGAAACCCTAGGGTTACATTCGATCCCTATCTGCATTTACAAAATTACCCCTAAGAAACCTAGTCAACGCACCGCCCTACCGACAAAAATTGCATCGACACGTGCTCCATATGACCGCGGAACCGCGGCCAAAACCCATGTTTGGCCGCGGATCCGCGGCCATATAGATGGGCCTTGGGATGGAATTTTCTGGTATATTTTATGTTGCATTTTCTTTGACTTTTCTTCATTTGGTTCTTCAGAATGTCTTCTAGTTTCTTCCAGATTTCCACAGTGCATAATGTTGTGGACTTTTATCGTTTGCTTCGCGTTGAAGTCTTGAATCTTTGTGCTGCCTTTGTACTTTGTGAAATTGTTCATTGATCTTCGTTTGTTCTTCAAACTGTAGGCATGATAAAGATTCTCTATTTGTTAGTCGAAGTCTCACTTTTATATCGTCTTTTCATCATTTTCACTGTTTTGTTCCGAAAACCTGTAACCTGCAACTATGTAGCAGACATGGATCAAAAACACCTGTTTATTTGTAAAATGAATAAGAATGGGAAATATAATAATGCAAAATTATGATATGAACAAATACCCCAAAACTTATCTTTTGCTCATCCTCGAGCAAAACTAGTTTTATTCTCGAAAAAGACCTAACCTCACTTTCGCAGGGAAACGCGATTGCATTGAGCTCGTGCAACAAGCCGTTAAACCTCTAGGTGTCCTTAGTAGGAGGAGTGTTGTCTCCTGAGGGTTTTCAGCGAATACTACCCACAAAATCCTATCAATTCGGCTTTGTTGACTTTTATTCTCCAATTAGGTCTTCTAACAAGAAACTCTATTATCTTCGACTCAGAAATTATCCACCCGTATTTTTCACGCTTCCTTATCATTTAACTTAAGATTATATATGTTCTGTAGATTTACTTAGCTTTTAGCATATTTCAAGTTTTCCTTCTAAGGTTCATCTCAACTTAGGAATTTTTATCATCTCTACTAAAGATATAAGTCCTATTTTTCATTCCTATCTCTCATCCAAACCCCAATCATATACCCCTACGTGTGTGTATGTATCACCCCTACACTTAGAAATTCAATTCAAGCTCTTATACTCTTGTCCATATTAGTGTATATGCCCTAGGGGCCATTATTGTATCATACTAGTTTGTATATTACTTAATGGAAGCTTGGGATATTCACATGTATATAACAGTTTTGCTAAACACGGTAGTATGCTACTTGGTTCTTCTATCTTAATATGTGAGTATACGTATTGATAGAGCTCTTAGGATCTTGCTTGATACCAGCGTTGTGATGACAGTCACACTAGTGGGGGCTGGGTAGTCTACAAGCACATCCTTATTCAGGTCCCTAGTCGTTGGATTATCGAGACAGGGCATCGATACTCCGGAGTAGACTAGTGTGTACGCTTCTCATCCCAGTTGGGGAGATGGTCTGTCCCACAGCCGTCAGTACGTCGTACTGGAGATAGTATGCAGGTGCTCGTTAGGTTACGGGTACATCGGACAAGACTCACAGGGAACTGTTGGTTGGTTTTATACCAGTCGTCAGTGAATAGTTCCCAGGTGACATGAGTACAGCATAGTCCTCAGACTTGACACTGCTACTTCGCCTCGAGTGTGTCCCACTGTTCTTAGATTACTACCCTACCACGGCTTAAAGGAGTCGTGCAAACAGGTAGCAGTTGGGTGCAGTCCCGAGCACTTGGAGGCAGTGGCGGTTAGACAGGATTCGTCTCTCCCCGTATTGGGGGTTGATATCGCGCTGTGTCAGAGAGCCATTACGCAAAGTCCCTGGCCAGGGTAAGCGAGAATTGCTGGTAGGTTCCAGTAGTTTCTCAGGGTGTAATGGGCTTCGCTCCGACACGACTTATACCGCTATTAGGGGACTGACGCTTGCCGCCCCTAGGCCCGATATGCGATAGTCTTAGACGAACAGACCGGACTGTACGGAGATTGTCACATCAGACTCGGTAGGAGTTCGGATGGGTTTCCTCATCGGCCTTCTTATCGACATCTACCTGGGGACCGTTACGTACAGCTAGTGCCGCTTGCGGTCTGTGGTTAAACCCACTGCCAGCGTAGTAGTCGAGTCTCTAGAGTCCCACACAGAGAGTTTCCCTACTCCAGGCGAAACGATATAGAGGTCGTATGGTTTTACGACAAGGGTTCGGACGCATACGTGTGTTTACGCACGTACGACTTTCGGACAGTTTTTACTAGTCGGGTTTGGTTTAAGCCAGTTACTAGTATCCGGTTATTGGATTTATACAGTCTAAAGTTTTTCCATGTTTTCACGGATAGGAGGGGCGTTCTCGTAATTGCGCGAGAAGCTTCTAGAAGATGGTGACTAAGGGGGTTAAGGTGGCATATACATTAAATGAGATTAGTGAGTCATATGGATGATTCATCCATGTCATTAATGCATCATAAATGCTTAATGACTCATGGAGATGAATCACCATTAGATATTTATCAAGCATGGTTGTAAATCAATTTCTTTTCTTTTCTTGAAAAACAATAATGCTTGATATATATTATAATAACTCATTTTCTCATTTCATTATTATTCTCACCTTCTCTCTCCTCAAGCTTCCTCTCTTCAAACCCTAATCCTCCCCTCTCATATGTTGAGTACAAGGATTAGTTAGACTACTTAATCCATAACCCTCACTCTATATCATCTAGGTACTTTGATTAGCACTTAAAGAAACCTAGTTGCCTCAAGTTTAGAGGCAAAGCTTGGAGTAAAGCTCTCGTGGTGGATCGTCTACTACTTGGAGAAGGCCGAGGAGGAGGTGGAGTTCGTAAAGACGAAGGACACGGTTCTTTAGGTATAATCACTTCACATAGTAGTTTAGAACTTCTATGATAGTTGTTAGTTATCGTTTAGCTTTGATTCATACGGTTAGTCGATGTTTAAGTAAAGAACAAGATCGTTTTTCATATTTCCGCCTCCCCGCAAGTCGCGGGGTGTTGTACATCGACTTACAGTCGTATCAGAGCCTCGCTAAACAATAATTAACTCATTAGCAAAGTCGTAAGAATTTCGAACGCAAAAGAGAACCGGAAACATCGTCGATTATCACGCTTGCTGTCGAATTTTAAACTGGCTCTAAAAATTTTCAGGGTGCTTCAGAATAACAAGCAGGAAAAACTAGGGCTACTGAAGAAATTTGGACCCCTAACTCGGCCATCTCACCGGGGAACCGCGGCGGATCCATGCGATCCGCGGCCGAGTTGGGGCCGAGTCGGACCAAATTTATTCAGTAACTCCTAGGTGTTAACAGTGATGTTTCTGGGATGTTTTATTTTCTGCTAAAATCTCAGGTGCACAGAGAAGTTTTGCAGTAGAATCTAAAGTGTTTTGCTCGATCGAAATTTTGCGATGTTTGCTAATATGATTATATCTGTGTTTGTATAATGTGTTCGTAAACCTCCCCTAACTGCTAGTATGTCGGTTGGCAGGGGGTTGCACATTTCTGTAATGGTTTTTACTGTTTGTGGATGTGAACTGTATTGGACTGTTGTGATGATTAGCCGGGGTTTTGTGATGGGTTATTATTTTAATTCATTCGATGTAACTGTAATATGTTGTAATATTATTTTGCGGGGCACATCCAGGTTGCGGTTGTAGCCACCGTTGTATTATTTCATTTTTACTGTTTTTTGCTCCTAGGATAGACCCAAGGTGGGGTACACAAACTACCGGGTACTTTGAAGTGTTTAGTGGCCTACTCACTTTGTTGAGGGAGACCGCTTCACTTCGGGTATTTGACGGGTAGTTTGACGTACCCGTAGGGGTCTAGGGTGGGGTAATGGCTATTCATCACAACTGTGTAATCCGTCTTTTGTTGCAGGCTCTAAACAAACACGGATTGCTTGCAAATCCAATAAAGTTCATATGAGATCTGGAATGCCTATTATTGCGTCTGACGAATGTACAATATCTATATATGATAGCTATTTAGACTTCACTTATGTTTTACACCCGCGCTAGCCCAGCCCCCGCTCTGTCGTTAGTTAAGTAACCTAACGGGTGATGACGGGACCCCGTGGCGAATGCGGATGGCATAAGAGGACGTTGTATTTTCGTTGTTTTCTGCAATGATAGGTTAATGATGGGACGCATTATTTATAATGCAAAGAAAATAAACCAAAAGTTTAATAGTTGGAACAATTTAAAAGAAACCACTCGGTTAATTTTAAAAACAGATATTTTTAAATGCGGAGCTTTAACCACTCCTTTTAAAAGCTATCAGGTTCCTTCGGTTATATCAAGTTCACTACGTTCACGGTTTCGCCAAAATCATTCATAGCCCTCCGTCATTTCATCTGGGTGTTCAGTAGTATTCAAGCTATGTATTTTGACCTAACGCCAAGGTATAGTGTTTGGTAGCTACTGGATATTCATTTGTTGCATAGATAGATGAGTTGTTTGGGACAGTCGTATTATCATTTTGGCCGAACGTCAAGGATATACACGGATGGGTTCAAATTGACAAGATAATGATGGGTAGAACTTGACATGTGACTTATGACATTTTGACCTAACGCCAAGGTCATAAGAGCATGGGGCAAAAATATATATCGGGAATTTCTAAAGAAACTGAAATTTGCAAAGAGTTGCATACCATTTGGAGTTTGATGAATGTTGGTAGGATTCCTTCAACATTATCATACGATGATATTTGGATCCCGATCCTACTGTGAGTATATGCTACTCATCAGGATATTCGTCACTTAACGATCAATGCTATAAACCAAGTAGGTGTCAAGAAAGGTGTCAGCGGGGTTACGCCCCCAGAGAAAAGAGGTTATTTAATTAAGGAACTTCGCGAAAGCGTTGGAAAACCTCCCTCGAAGTACCGACACCAGCCTGGCTGAACGGTTAAGCAAGTACTGTACAGTGAGAATAGTCCTAGCTAATTCTTCTTTTATGGTTTGAGGAAGGATTCGAGAAACAGTGGGAGCCATCCAGTTTAGATAAACTAAAAACCACTCTAAACTTGCAAGAGCATCATGCTAAAGAGTTTTCTTCTCTCTCTCCTAATTGCAGCGACCCTGAAAATGACTGGACTTAAGTTACTTTTAGAGAAAAATATACTGACAGGGCCAAACTATAAAGATTGGCTGCGGAATGTCAAAATGGCTTTGACCTATGACAAATTGGGGTACGTCCTCACCGCTACGGCACCTGCTGTCCCTGGTCCCAAATCTAGTAATGCGGATAAGGAAATCCGCAAAACCTGGGATTTCGATTGCGCGAAAGCCAAGTGCATCGTGCTTGCCTCGATGAACAATGAACATCAGAGGAGGCACGGGGATATGGAACTAGATGCCATATTTCTCCATACAAAGGAACTTTATAGAGAGCAATCTCGTATAGCAAGATACGAGACCTCTAAGAACTTGTTTCGAGCGAGGTTGGCTGTCGGGTCATCGGTAGGAGAACATGTCCTAAAGATGATCGGCTATATAGAAGAGCTCGCAGACCTTGGGACGACTTTGGATAATGAGCTCTATACAGATCTTATTCTCCAGTCCCTTCCTCCCACCTACGCCCAGTTTATCCTGAACTTCAACATTCAAAGAAAAGAAGTTGAACTTCCGGAACTCCTGAACATGTTAAGGAGTGCAGAGGGCACCTTGCAGAAGGCAAGGGAAACACCCGCTATGTTTGTTGGCGGTGCTTCTTCTTCCGGGTCCAAGGCTAGGGCCAAAGGAAAGAAAAAGAAGGCCGCCCCCAGACCTATAGGAGGTGTAAGTAAGGTGGGAGGGAAGGGAAAGAAAAAGTTTGCGGTACCGGTAGTGGGCCAGGATGAGTGCTTCCATTGTCACAGGAAAGGGCACTGGAAAAAGGATTGCAAGGCGTGGAACGCCAAGAACCAGGAACCGAAGCAAGCTGTGGCTTCGACTTCAGGTGTGTTTGTAATTGAGAATTGTCTGTCAATCAACTCTACTTCCTGGGTATTGGATACCGGATCAGGATCTCATATTTGCAATTCATTGCAGGCACTGAGAAACCGTAGAGTGCTGAAGGAAGGTGATATGACCCTGATGGTTGCTAACGGAGCTAGCGTGGGAGCTGTGTCCGTAGGGGATTATCACCTGGGATTGACGAGTGGACACATTTTGGTTTTACATAACTGTTTTTGTGTACCCAGCTTAACGTGTAATATCATATCTGTTTCCTTGTTATCAAATAAAGGTTATGATTTCACGTTTGGAAGTGGTGTTGTTAACATCCACCTTAATCATGGTTTGATTGGGTCCGGTACACTAGAAAACGGTATATATGTGTTAAACCAACTCCAAATTTTCAATGTCCAGAACACATTAAAAAGAAAGTCTCCAGATTTAAATAAAGCTTTCTTATGGCATTGTAGACTGGGTCATATCAATGAGAGAAGGTTGACTAAGTTGCATAGAGAAGGATATTTGGACTCGTTCGAATATCAAACTTATAACACTTGTCAATTTTGTCTCAAAGGAAAGATGACAAAGACTCCTTTTACTGGACATGGAGTAAGAGCGAGCGAGCTCTTAGGACTCATACACAGCGATATATGTGGTCCAATGTCTACACATGCAAGATGTGGTTTTTCCTATTTCATTACTTTCACGGATGATTACTCAAGGTACGGATTCATTTATCTGATGAAACATAAATCCGAGGCTTTTGAGAAATTCCAAGAGTATAAGAATGAAGTAGAAAACCAAACCGGCAAAAGTATCAAGACACTAAGATCTGATCGAGGTGGTGAATACTTGAGTGCCGAGTTCCTAGGTTACCTAAAAGAGAAAGGAATTCTCTCTCAGCTTACTCCTCCATACACTCCACAGCATAACGGTGTATCGGAGAGATGGAATCGAACCCTATTAGATATGGTACGATCCATGATGAGTAATGCTGAGTTACCGCGATCTTTTTGGGGTTATGCGCTAGATTCAGCGGCATATCTTCTGAACAGGGCTCCTACCAAGACTGTGCCTACCATCCCATATCAGATGTGGAGTGGGAAGAAACCCCATCTACAGTATATAAAGATTTGGGGATGTCCAGCTTTTGTTAAAAAGCAGCATGTGGACAAGCTCGAGGCACGATCAGTAAAGTGTAAGTTTGTGGGATATCCAAAGAACTCCAGGGGATATCTATTCTATTACGCAGAGGAACAAAAGGTATTTGTTTCTCGTAATGCCCATTTTCTAGAACATCAGTTTTTAGAAAAGGAATCAAATGGGAGCGAAATAGAACTGGAAGAAATTCCAGAACCACAAGCTAATACTGAAAGTTTGGTAGAACCAGTAGTTCAAGAAGAATAGGACATTCCCGCACCCCTCCACAGGAGTAGTAGGTCGTCTCATCTGCCTGAGAGATACTACGGTTTTCTCATAGATGGGGATAGAGATGATTGCATCATAGATGATGATGAACCTACTGGCTTCCAGCAGGCCATCCAGAGCAGCGACTCGGTACGATGGCTAGATGCAATGCGGACTGAAATGGAGTCCATGTACACCAACAAAGTATGGACTTTAGACTTTGCTCCAGATGGGGTAAAACCCATAGGATGCAAATGGATCTTCAAGAAAAAGATTGGTGTAGATGGACAGGTGGAAACCTATAAGGCTAAACTTGTTGCAAAGGGTTTTCGTCAAAGACCTGGTTTGGACTATGACGAAACTTTTTCTCCAGTGGCTATGCTCAAATCCATTCGGGTCCTTCTTGCTATTGCTGTCTTCCATGATTATAAAATATGGAAGATGGACGTAAAGACGGTTTTTCTGAATAGAAATTTAGAAGAGTGCGTCTATATGGATCAGCCAGAGGGTTCCAATCAGAGTGGGAGCAGCGGGAAAGTATGCAAGTTGCTTAAGTCCATTTATAGACTGAAGCAGGCATCGCGGTGTTGGAACATCTGTTTTGATGAAACAGTCAAAGAATATGACTTCATCAAAAATCCAGATGAACCGTGCATATATAGTAAAGTTGTAGCCAGAAGTGTCGTATTCCTCGTCTTGTACGTGGATGACATTCTGTTGATAGGAAATGACATTCATATGCTACAATTTGTCAAAGGATTCTTGTCATACAGGTTCTGCATGAAAGACCTGGGAGATGCCTCTTACATTCTGGGGATCCGGATCTATCGTGATAGATCCAAGAGGATGTTGGGACTTTCACAGTCCAGGTATATCGACACTGTACTGAAAAGATTCAGTATGGAAGATTCTAAGCGCGGTAATCTACCGGCTTGTCACGGAATCACCCTATCCAAAGAGATGTCTCCCAAGACTGATTTGGAAAGGGAACGCATGTCTATTATACCCTACGCTTCTGCGGTAGGCTCTATAATGTATGCGATGTTGTGCACCAGACCAGATGTAGCTTACGCACTGAGCGTGGTAAGCCGGTATCAGTCAGACCCAGGGGAGAAGCACTGGATAGCAGTAAAGAACATTCTCATGTACCTGAGGAGGACTAAGGAGATGTTCTTGGTTTACGGCGGAAAAGACCTCAGATTGGAGGCCTTTGCTGATTCCGGCTTCCAGAGTGATAAGGACGATTCCAAATCCATGTCGGGTTATGTCTTTACCCTCAATGGAGGGGCGGTGTGCTGGAAGAGTTCCAAGCAAGACACCGTTGCTGACTCGACGATGGAAGCGGAGTATATTGCTGCTTGCGATGCCACAAAAGAAGCAGTCTGGATGAAGAAATTCCTAACAGAACTTCAGGTGGTTCCTACCATTGTTGATCCAATACCTTTGTATTGCGACAACAACGGAGCTATAGCTTTAGCGAAGGAACCAAGGTCCCATCAGAAGTCCAGACACATCTTAAGGCGGTATCACCTGATCAGGGAGATCATTGATCGTCAGGAGATCGAGGTTCGTAGAGTTGCTACTGAAGAGAACATTGCTGATCCATTCACAAAGGCCCTACCTCAGATTCAGTTCGAGAGGCTACTCGAGATCATCGGTCTTCGATACGCCAGTACATGGCCCTGGTGCAAGTGGGAGATTGTTGGTGTATATGCCCTAGGGGCCATTATTGTATCATACTAGTTTGTATATTACTTAATAGAAGCTTGGGATATTCACATGTATATAACAGTCTTGCTAAACACGGTAGTATGCTACTTGGTTTTTCTATCTTAATATGTGAGTATACGTATTGATAGAGCTCTTAGGATCTTGCTTGACTACCAGCGTTGTGATGGCAGTCACACTAGTGGGGGCTGGGTAGTCTACAAGCACATCCTTATTCAGGTCCCTAGTCGTTGGATTATCGAGACAGGGCATCGATACTCCGGAGTAGACTATTGTGTACGCTTCTCATCCCAGTTGGGGAGATGGTCTGTCCCACAGCCGTCAGTACGTCGTACTGGAGATAGTATGCAGGTGCTCGTTAGGTTACGGGTACACCGGACAGGACTCACAGGGAACTGTTGGTTGGTTTTATACCAGTCGTCAGTGAACAGTTCCCAGGTGACATGAGTACAGCATAGTCCGCAGACTTGACACTGCTACTTCGCCTCGAGTGTGTCCCACTATTCTTAGATTGCTACCCTACCACGGCTCAAAGGAGTCGTGCAAACAGGTAGCAGTTGGGTGCAGTCCCGAGCACTTGGAGGCAGTGACGGTTAGACAGGATTCGTCTCTCCCGGTCTTGGGGGTTGATATCGCGCTGTGTCAGAGAGCCATTACGCAAAGTCCCTGGCCAGGGCAAGCGAGATTTGCTGGTAGGTTCCAGTAGTTTCTCAGGGTGTAATGGGCTTCGCTCCTACACGACTTATACCGCTATTAGGGGACTGACGCTTGCCGCCCCTAGGCCCGATATGCGATAGTCTTAGACGAACAGACCGGACTGTATGGAGATTGTCACATCAGACTCAGTAGGAGTTCGGATGGGTTTCCTCATCGGCCTTCTTATCGACATCTACCTGGGGACCGTTACGTACAGCTAGTGCCGCTTGCGGTCTGTGGTTAAATCCACTGCCAGCGTAGTAGTCGAGTCTCTAGAGTCCCACACAGAGAGTTTCCCTACTCCAGGCGAAACGATATAGAGGTCGTATGGTTTTACGACAAAGGTTCGGACGCATACGTGTGTTTACGCACGTACGACTTTCGGACAGTTTTTACTAGTCGGCTTTGGTTTAAGCCAGTTACTAGTATCCGGTTATTGGATTTATACAGTCTAAAGGTTTTTCGTGTTTTCACGGATAGGAGGGACGTTCTCGTAATTGCGCGAGAAGCTTCTAGAAGATGGTGACTAAGAGGGTTAAGCTGGCATATACATTAAATGAGATTAGTGAGTCATATGGATGATTCATCCATGTCATTAATGCATCATAAATGCTTAATGACTCATGGAGATGAATCACCATTAGATATTTATCAAGCATGGTTGTAAATCATTTTCTTTTCTTTTCTTGAAAAACAATAATGCTTGATATATATTATGATAACTCATTTTCTCATTTCATTATTATTCTCACCTTCTCTCTCCTCAAGCTTCCTCTCTTCAAACCCTAATCCTCCCCTCTCATGTGTTGAGTACAAGGATTAGTTAGACTACTTAATCCATAACCCTCACTCTATATCATCTAGGTACTTTGATTAGCACTTAAAGAAACCTAGTTGCCTCAAGTTTAGAGGCAAAGCTTGGAGTAAAGCTCTCGTGGTGGATCGTCTACTACTTGGAGAAGGCCGAGGAGGAGGTGGAGTTCGTAAAGACGAAGGACACGGTTCTTTAGGTATAATCACTTCACATAGTAGTTTAGAACTTCTATGATAGTTGTTAGTTATCGTTTAGCTTCGATTCATACGGTTAGTCGATATTTAAGTAAAGAACAAGATCGTTTTTCATATTTCCGCCTCCCCGCAAGTCGCGGGGTGTTGTACATCGACTTACAGTCCATCGTCCAAAGTATTTTTAGTTGGTGAATTTTTAGATGAAATTGCTCACACATCCTTCATGCGACCGTTAATACTTCTTGAGGTACCAACGACCGATTACAAAATGTGTTTGCACATTAAGGCGTAATTCCTAGTCTTGTAACACCTAAGGCTTTAGCGGTGACTCCCAAACCAGTTGGTCTAAGGCACCAGGTGATAAAGGACCCTCGCTAAATATTTTTTCTATTTATGCAGCCTTAAGTAATTACAAAAACCAGTGTTCATTTTTTTTATTCACACTTGTATTTTTATTTTATTTCCCTTTATACTAAGGACTTTAGACAAGAGCATTTCAAGGTCTCTTCTACTATTCTAAGTTTCAAGGTTCGTGTTTGTGCAATTTGTAGGGTATATATTTTCAGAATTTAGACTTAAGCTTAAGAATTATTTTTCAGACTTATACTTTAATAAAAATATAATACTCTTCCTTTATCTTGACTTAGGCTAAGAAGTGAACTCAAAATTTACCTATTTCTAAGTAAACTACAAAGATATATATTTTCTACCGTTAAATTTTAAGAAAGGTTATTTTTTAGAATTTACTAAGTTGAGGATCTAGTTTTTCCTAGCTAGTCAACCGTCATGTCAAACTTAAGTTAACTATGACCAAAATTGAACTTTTCAATTTTTTTATTTTCAAAATTTTCAATTTTTTTTGGGTTTTAAAATAAGTATGCAAATGCAAAAATATACACATGAATGTGAAGGAAGAAGGCTTACCGAGCATACCCCCAAACTTAAACTTGACAGTGTCCTCATTGTCAGGCTACACCAAGAGGGTCGAAAATGTCGGCACTCTCCTGTTTATTTATTTATTTTTTATATTTTTTTATTGTTAAAAAAAACAAAATATATATACAAAAAGCCCCCCCAAACTTAAGTGAGACAGTGTTTCCACTGTTTTAAGCGTTAAAGTTCAGAGTTAGGGAGGAGAAAAATCAAACTATACAAGGCCTTATACAGACCAAAAGTTAGCACCAACCATTCAAAAAATTTATCGTTATAATGGTAGGGTTGGTGGAAGAATGGAGTGTAGAGAAAGGAGTTGAGAAACACACGAGACCGTATGGGAAGAAGGGTGGAATATGGTCTAGGTATATTCGGAGAAGAATGGCGGAAGAGAGAAAGAAGTGTAGTACGAACTTGAGGGTGTAAATTGAGTGAATAAATTAGCACAAATTATGATGACCGATGTATTAAAAACGATTGTGCTAATTTATCAACCCGTCGAGAAATGGGGTCAAATCCCTCAAGATTCGCAAGAAAACATTGGTACGTTGAACTTGGTAAACCATCCATTGAAAATGGAAGCGCGACGGATTCTTGCACGGTCGAAACGATGGAAAGGACGAAGGGGAGTGATTTAGGGATAGTCTTATTCTCACCTAAGTAAACTATCTCGAATTCGAAGGATTCCATTAATGGTTCGAAATGACTGTAAGCAACCGAGTCTGATGGTTCAACTATCTCATCTGAAAATTCAAAGGACTCAAACTCGGGCGGTGAGTCTTCAAAATCGTCCGAAAAAGTGAAACACTCGTAATCGTTATCGGCTGTGAGAACTGTGTCGGATTCAAAGAGGAATGCACTAGTGGCGTCAAAACTGCTGTGATCGAACGGAAATTTTTCAAGCTCACAGTCCTCCTGCGTGATCGGAACGATGGAAAGGATGAGGGGGGTGATTTAGGAAGTATAACAGTTAAAGGTTCAGGAGGATGAATTGGAAAATCCAACTCATCAAACAAAACTGGTTCATCCTCAATACTATCCTCAATACTCCCCTCAATACTATCCTCATAATTCTCCTCAAAAGTTATCCCATCCATGCAATTATTATCAAAATCAAGACGCATATGAAGTTCGGGAGAAATATTTAATGACTCAGGATGATGAATTGGAGAGAAAATTTCAGTCAAATCTACGGGTTCATCATCCAAAATATTCCCGGCGTCAATATCCTCGATCAAGTGAAAATTAATTTTCTCAGACACCTCATCAAAAGCATGGATATCAATCAATTTAGGTTCTATAGTGGAGGTGTAGAGGTCAAAAGGATTGGTGATGGTTTCACTTGAAAAAGGGCTCTTCACAATCAGGTAAATCAAACACTACAAAGTCTTACAACTCATTACACGTTTTATCTTTAACTGGTGAATCATTTGGGACACTTGATTGAAAACAGGAGTTGTGGGATTCAATTGGGTATGGGTAGGTTTGATTTGGAAGTGTGTACAGCTCACTCTCACCACTCAAATTCTCAATCTGTCCAACCGCCTCATCATACATTGGAAGATTTGGAGCTAGTTGGAAACTAGCTACCGGTTCACTAGGTTGCATAAGGGCGACAATGGACGCATCCAAATTCCTCATCTGTTGGTTTGTCGCTGCAATATAAGCTTCCAACGACTTTTCCAGACTAGACATGGGTTGTGAAGAGGTTTTAGTAAAAGATTCAAAATTGTTTGGATACGTAAAACTCCCAAATGGTTGTGTAGAAGCAATGTCTAGGGAAGGTGCGGAAGTTGGGTAGGACTGATAGGAATTGAATGGTTGAACAGGAGTAGGATCAAAATTTGGATAAAAAAGTGAATGGACTTGTTGATCCCAAGAACTGGAAGTGTTGAAAGGAGTGAAAGATCGGTTGCGAGATTGTTCAATATGTTCAGCTATAGACATGGGTTTCGGAGTTACAACAGGACTCGAAAAAGGAGTATCAACGTAAGAAGGTGGTGAAGGTTGAAATGGTTGATACAAAGTGGATTGCGGAGTCCAACTGTTTCTTCTAGATGCTTCTATTCGATCTTTCAAAGAAATCTTGGGCCTGGAGGGATCGTCCGCAATTCACGTAGGAAGCAATGTTGGATGAGGGTACCAAAGTTCGGCAAGAGTTTTGGGAGGTGGGGTACCCATGATGTATGAAAGGAGAAGGAAAAGAATGTGGGTGTGGATGGGGTGCACGGATTTCTTAGCGACAAGTTGCAAGTTTTTGTAAATTTTTTTCCTTTTTGTGTTTTTTTATAAGGAGCATTTTGCAAAAAGATTTTAAATAAAAGGCTTAGACACACGTTCAATCAATCACAAATGTACAATCAAGCCTAGATCTAAGGTCACATAGGTCAGCTAGACAGCTCCTAACTGTTCCAAAGGGCAAGATGTGAGAACCTCAAACCGCCTCTTCACCGCCAATTGTGGTCAGGTAAGCACAAGTAGAGAAAGGAAGGATCCGCTCACGAATCACCGTGAGACGGGCCTTTTAAAGTTACCTTTCCCTACCTGTCTAGCCTAGGCACCAAAGTCAGGTTAGGATCAACGGTCGATACATACAACTATTCCTTTGTCCTATTAAGCGCGAAGTCCTTAGGGCTAAGTCTAATCTTTTTTTTTAATTAACTTGATGGTCAATGCAATATGCTTTATGTGATTTTTGGGGTCCTGGGAAGGGTAATGAAATCCCCACCCAATCTGGATTGGTGATCAAGCCCCTTAAAGTCAATTTAAAATATGCAAAGCAGTAAACACAATAACTTGCAAACAAGAGACATTTTTTTTAAGCGCGGCACAAAGAATCCTGCACAAGATCAAGTTATTGGAGAAGGGAGAGATGTTTTTGCGCAAAGAACCCTGCAGGAAATTTTTTCAGAGGAGTTTATAGGGTTACAGAGAAGAAGAGAAAGCTTACAGAGATTTTTCCACATGCTGACGTCACCACCAAGCCGCGGATCCGCCGCAGAACCTTGCTTTTGACCGCGGTTCCGCGGTTGGTTTGGCGGTTCAGATCCCAAATTTATTTTTGTTTCTCTGTTCTGATTTTCCTCTGTTTGTTCAGATTTGCTGTTTGCTGTTTTGCTCTCTGGATTTTTCCAGATCTGAATCTGTTCTTCGATCCTGCACAATTCAAAAGAAAACCCTTCAAAGAATAACAAGATGATAAAAAAAATTTATATTTTTTATTTTTTCAGTTTTTATGAATTTTTAATTTTTATATTAACCCGAAATTACAAAAAGAAAATAACTACGCCATCCACGGCAACGGCGCCATTTGATTGATACGATGTTTTGTGATCAAAGAATTGTTAACCGCAATCAAGAACGGCGTCGCTTGGTAGCTAGCCGGTGAGTACGGGTCGGTCCACAGGGATTTTGTGTTTTTTTCTATTTGTTCTAACGAGTTAATTCCAATTGGTGTTGGATTGATTATTCACTAAAAACTGAAATGAGTTTGATTAAAACCTTGTTAGGGTTAGGTTTATGTTAAGTTAGGAAAGTCAATATTCCTCACCGCTTTCTATGCCCTAATTAAGATCTATTTAGGTGTTATGATAATAATTAATAGAGTGGATTAGCACCATCGGGAAGAAACTATGTTTCTTCCTCTAGGTCCTTATCCGTCCTTTCTTAATTCTTACCCTAACCTCCATGGAAAACATATACAACCGGTATTTTAAACTACGGTATCACCGCTACCTCGTGGGATAGGGTGCCGTAGTGAGCGGTGTGTGTATGTATGCATGGAGTCCTATAAAAACGTGTGATGAGCAAGAAAGGGGTGAGAGATTTTTCATCTCTCAAATCTTCCCTATTCCTAACCCTAACAAGTGAGGAACTACTCACTCATTAAGGAAAAAGATTTCATTTTTATGATTGTTTTTATTAACCTAATTATCTAATCTACGGCAGATAAATAAAATCTAAACTAGGGCAGATAAATAAAAGTTATACTAGGGCAGAAAGGAAAATTAAACTAGGGCAAGAAAAGAAAAGACTTACTTTAATTTTTATTTGATGCACTTTTCAAACATTTACAGAGAATTAAAATTTCTGAATTTGGATGAATAAAATGAGGCACAAGAAGAGGCATACTCCAAAAAGAGCATTAGGGTTTCTATTTATAGATTATAGAAACCCTAGGGTTACATTCGATCCCTATCTGCATTTACAAAATTACCCCTAAGAAGCCTAGTCAACGCACCGCCCCACCGACAAAAATTGCACCGACACGTGCTCCATATGGCCGCGGAACCGCGGCCAAAACTCATGTTTGGCCGCGGATCCGCGGCCATATAGATGGGCCTTGGACTGGAATTTTCTGGTATATTTTATGTTGCATTTTCCTTGACTTTTCTTCATTTGGTTCTTCAGAATGTCTTCTAGTTTCTTCCAGATTTCCACAGTGCATAATGTTGTGGACTTTTATCGTTTGCTTCGCGTTGAAGTCTTGAATCTTTGTGCTGCCTTTGTACTTTGTGAAATTGTTCATTGATCTTCGTTTGTTCTTCAAACTGTAGGCATGATAAAGATTCTCTATTTGTTGGTCGAAGTCTCACTTTTATATCGTCTTTTCATCCTTTTCACTGTTTTGTTCTGAGAACCTGTAACCTGCAACTATGTAGCAGACATGGATCAAAAGCACCTGTTTATTTGTAAAATGAATAAGAATGGGGAATATAATAATGCAAAATTATGATATGAACACTTCTCAAATCTATGGAAAACATCAAGTTCAAATGAACACAATACATAATTCATCTTTGCCATAATTGACAACAATCATATACGAATATTCATGGCAATGATATTCGTATATCAAAATCATCAAGTATCATGCGTACTAGCATGGATAACTAACACATGAATAAGCATGGCAGTTTATAATGTGTCATGGTAATACTAATGATGTGTAGTGTAATATGCACGTCTGTGATCATGCAACGTGGCAATTATTAGTAGTTGTGCAAGTGTTGTATCAAGTGTATTCGTACAATAATAGCTCTCGATTCCTATCGGAAGCATCAATATCATAATCATCAACAATGCATCATGCATTTTCCTTCAGTTGACAATTAAATACACGGGTATATCAACTAATCGCATTCATATAATGAAATCATAATAGGCAGCATTCAACATCAACATAGATATAATTAGAATACAATTAAGCATGGTAATCCTACAGTTGTATAGCAGTATCAATGATGTGTGGTGTAACATGTGAGTCTGTGATGGCACCACATGGCAATCATTGGTAGTCGTGCATTGTTCTATAAGTGTGTTCATACAAGTATGGTATCGTAGACTAATTATACGAAGCATATAAAGACAAATAATATAAACATAGCGTGACTTATTAATAAAATAATCGAAACGCGAGCATATAATGAGTAAAAGAAACGGAACATGAACAAGCGTTGTAAATGGAATAATATTCATAAATAATACGATTATATAGTTTAAAATAGAACGAAACGTTGTTTAGAAAGAACGAGACTGTGATGTTTTTAAACTAGATATTCATTTGAAATTAGCAATACATTCTCGGCAATAGAGTTTAAAATAGGAAACGAGTCGTTAGTTTAAAATGAGTATAATCTAACATCAGCGCAATATCCCAATCGGGATATATAGCAAGACTTCACTGTTCCCCCGATATTTAAATATAATAAAAGAGATAAACTCTATTAAAATTTTGTTGAGGTAGTACCTCACGTGCCCCTCACGAGGGCACCTGCGCCAGCACCGGCACCCTAGGATTAAATCCTATGGTGGCGCCGCACGTGAATCTCACGTGAGCGCCAATGTGCAAAGCACATGAGCGCTTAGAATTAAATTATTAAATGGCGCCCACATGCATGACACGTGAGCGCCAACGTCCAAGTTAAAGTTAAATAGAATTAAATTCTACATGGGGATATTTCCCTAAAAACCGGGATACTCTCTGTAAAACAGAGCCGTTGGATCAAAGAGCCAATGGTGATGATAAATCATCAAATAATAGAATTAAATTCTATTAGGAAAAAAATACCTCCCAAATCTTCCTAAGTGGGAAAATGCTCTCGGTTGGATCAAAAATCCAATAATAGAATTAAATTCTATTTTGGGAATATATTTTCCCAATCTTTCTAAACAAAAAAAATATTTGCTCTCTGTAAAACAGAAAGCCCTTGGATTAAAAATCCAATGGTGATTAAAAATCACCGTTTGACAGAATAAAATTCTTTATATGGGAAAATATTTTCCCAATCTTACTAAAAATAAGAAAACATATTCTGTAAAACAGAAACAATTGGATCAAAGATCCAACAGTGGGTAAAATTCCCCAAATCAATTTTGAGACCAATTATATTAATTGGAATATCTCAATAAGAGATTTTCTCAAAACTAATTAACAAATTTGCCTCTACTATATAAAGGACCCGATACTTTAAGTCTCACAACACACACAAAGGGAGATACACACTCAGAAAGAAGGAACCCCCCATAAGCTTCTGAAAAATACAGAAAGCTTTCAAAACAACAGAGAATTCAATTTTCAAAAAAAGAAGAAGACTTTCCTCCTCAAAACCCTAGGTAAAGAAAACACAGAGATCAAAATATCTTTTTTACCTATCTAAGGGTTTAACCCTTCTCAAAAAACTTAGTTCTGATCCACAAGACAAGTCTCGCACAAGTTGAGAATTTAATTCTCATCGGGAAGACCTTGTTCTTGAGAATCAAAGATTCAGAAAAGAACTAGGTTAAAAAGAAAGAAAGAAAGAAAAAAGAACATATGTTCTGGGAATTTAATTCCTCAGAAAACAGGGTTTAATCCTAAAAGAAACTTAGTTCTTATAAATGGATCTTAGTTCTTAAAAAAATCCTGGTCCCAGATCTTCAAAACAAAGATCTTGGTGATCATTAACAGAGATTCAATCTCTAAAAAGGAAAAAACATTAATGCCGCACGTGCTTCCCACGTGGGCGCCTTCAACAGATTCCCAAAACAAAAAAGGAAATCTACGCCTCACGTGAAAAACACATGGGCGTCCAAAACAGAAGGCCAGTGCCTCACGTGAAATACACGTGAGCGTTGAGTAAAGTGCTTAGCACTTCATATACAGCCAAAACGGCTGAGTGCTTAGCACTAATTGGGCAGCGCCCAGCGCCTCATGTGCTCCTCACGTGGACGCCATACAAAAAGTGCTTAGCACTTCATATACAGCCAAATGGCTGAGTGCTCAGCACTGATTGGGCAACGCCCAGCGCCTCACGTGCTCCTCACGTGGGCGCCATACAAAAAGTGCTTAGCATTTCATATATAGCTAAAACGGCTAAGTGCTAAGCATTGATTGGGCAGTGCCTAGCGCCGTGCGTGCTCTTCACGTGGACGCTACATAAAAAAAGTGTTTAACACTATATATATAACTGAGTGCTTAGCACTGATTGGGTAGCGCCCATAACTGAAGGCTTCACATGATACTCATGTGAGTGTTAGAGCGTCAAACAAGTGTTTAGCACTTTTGCATGGAAAAGGAGGCTAAACAAACAGAGCCCAAATAAGTGTTTAGCACTTTCGAACACAAAAAAGACTGAGCAGACTAAGCCCAAATTGGCTAAGTCTTTTTGAAAAGTTTCTTACAGCCGAGCCCAAATGCTCTATTGTTGGATCTTAAATAAAAATGATTCTTAAAATTTTGCTAAGTTGATCTTAGTCTCAAATAAAACTAATGTATCCTTAGTTAAAATAAATTGAGCCCAAATGCTCATATATTTAAGTTGATTTTAATCTCAAACTAGATTAATGGTCTTTAAATAAAACAAACCAAAATCTAAAATATACGGATTTGGACTGATCTGTGTCCTACAGGGGACGACATAAACTAGTCTCCGTATACAATCCACGGGCAACCAAAATAAACAAAAACACACACGACACGAAGTGAACTGCTGGAGAAGGAGAAAGTGGTTATCGTAATGTGGTAACATAATTAACTGCAGGGGTTTGCGCCTGCAGGGAAGAGCGTCCCCACAATCAAAACCCCCTCGCAAATGAGCGAATCTGATGAACTCACGCTACAACGGTAGCGTCAGTCCAAACCTCCGATATATGGTGTCATAAATCAATTTGGCATCTTCGGAAATGTGGATGGATAAGTCCAAATAGCATCTGCCCCTAAGTTCAATCCATACGTCCCAACGTCTCGGTCCGGTCTTTCGGCGATGAACAGATTCTGGCACGTCCGGTGGGACCTCTTTCTCTTTCCACTCCACACTTCGTGTGTCGTGTTTCGTGAACAAAATCACGGTTTGCTATGGTTGTCCTTGGATTCGAGATACTAAAACTTGATGTCTTGCTCCTATGCAGAAAATAGATGGCTTCTCAATGCACTGCATGCAACAGCAACTCTCGCTCCATCCTAACTGGAGGAGTGACTTATGGGCCTAACGCGGCCTCTATTTTCTCAATGCCAGTGGGGCAAGTTACGGAAGCCATTACTGGATTGTTCTTTGGAACCATGCTCCCACCGGTGAGTTTCAGTGCCTCGGCGCTACAAGAGTGTCACGACCCGAAAATGGCACGTGACTGGCACTTGAATCATATGAAGTCTATAAGACCCCATCTAATTCAAGTAAGCCAAAAATCCCAGAAATCTAAACCAATTTTGAATAGAAGTGAAGAAAACTTATTTAAAACAAGTGGTTTTAATAACATAAGCCAAATATGTATTTTTAAAATCATCAAGTCTTTTCTGAAAATTTCGGCAGAGTTTCCTTTGTCAATACTGGCCCCAAAAGGGTACAACATGCATAATATGAATAAAGGCATCCCCAAGCGGGAGTTGGCTCTTCGTCAATTGACGGTCATAACCACACAAGCAATATAATATACAACGCCGAAGGGCGAGAATCAAAACTCGAAAGGAAACTCAAAATCATCAAGAAAACCATAATAATATAACGCGCGACTCTAAGGTCGAAAGAATATACAACTGGTCTTCTAAGTCTATAAAATAATACAAGTGTGGTTGATGGAGTTACTAGATACAACTGAATATAAATAAAGTACAATGGTGGTCACGATGCAAGTGAACCCACCTACCAAAGCAATCACCAGGAAAGAAGTAGTGTGCCAGCAAAGTCGCAACGAACCTGTACGGCAAAACCTACAAGAAACTGTGGCACAACGGGGTGAGTTGCCAACTCGTGAGTAGAAAACATCACAGAGCAGAAATCGTATGTATGACTCAATTCTAGGTCAATACGATCATAAATATATAAACCTCAAAATGATAAAGTCTGAAGCATGATAAGGTGGCAAGGGTAAACATCTATATATAAGTGTAATACCATGTTCTCATGCCAGTGCCTTAGGTAGCAATATATCGTAAATATGAGGTATGAATGCGGTATAATGAAAACAGAATACATCATGAATGAGAAAACTGTTTTCTTAATATAGTGAGATTTCTGTATAAATATTTAACTATCATCAATGAAATCATCAGAAAATCAGTGTCAAGCATCGACACAATATATATATATATATCAATATCCTAATATCTCAATATCTCAAGCTCCGGCTATCCGGCCTGGCCTGTATCATCAAATCTCAATATCTCAGGCTTCGGCTATCCGGCCTGGCCTATATCATAAATCTCAATAAAATCACCGGTCAGCAATGCTTCCCTGTCACAGGCTCAAACGCCATTCTCTGCGATCTTCTCGCCCCGGGGTACCGCACCGGGTCCACCATACACCCACAGACGATTCATCTCCTCCTCAAATTGGGTGTATGATATCGCTCAAGAGCCGAGAAAACTCATGGTGGACATATCACAATCATAACATGAGATAACCGCATTTTTATCTTTTAAAATGATAATTAAGTTTATTAAATCTTGCGGTTTCTCCAAATCCAGAAATCTCATGGAAAATCCGAAATCCAAAATGAAAAGTCAATAATAATGAATACTGGGCTCCGGCAATCCGGACTGGACCTTATAATATTGCATGACTAATGAATATAAAAATATGCATGAAATATCAAGCAATGAATGCAATATGAACTAACATATAAAACAATAACATATAGGAACTATCAGCTAGTAAGCTATGTCAATGAAATAATATTCTCTAAAGTGTACGTGACATGACAATTACCGATGATAATGTGTGTGAGCCGGCAAGTAAGTGTATATGAAGCATACGCATCATCGGTAATGGCGCTGGTGTCCTGACAGCATGGTTTCATAATCACTAAAGTACACTATAAACATGCAATACGATGATAACAACATAATAAATGGCAAATGAATAGTAAATGCAACAATAATATGCGGAACATGAATAATAACGTAACAATAAAGAATCTACATTTCTATATATGTGTCATACCGTTTTGCCATTTGAAATAATACGAATCGTGGTGTTTTGAAAATAAGGGCTACGGTGTTTTTAAGAAAAGGTACATCCTTTGAAATATCCGTAGAATCCCCTGACCCGTCTTTAAAATACTCACGATTCGTTAGTTTTGAAATAGGTATGACTCGAGTCTAGTCTAACATCTACAAGTAATCTACAGGACTAAACTAACAGACTAATCGAAGGGTAAGGAAAACCACCTAAGTCTGACTCGATATATGCATATATATAATAGTCGGTGACCCCGCCTCAATAATATCCCATACGATACACTATATAATATGACATTCTCGAGTCAAGAGTGCGGATCTATCATCAATAAATAGCTCATACGGTAAATCCGTCGTACGACATCCTAAATCTGGGTACGGGTCAAATATCACATTTATCTCATTATTCATCTGGTATCCTTATCATCACATATCGTGAACCTGGGGGTACTGATCTAAGTCTAGTACAATACTGATACCATATATATATATATATATATATATATATATATGCGTGTGTATGAAACACATCGCCCAAGGACCCGCTATAATATCATGTCGTATCTCATAATACGAACTACGTCATATCACCGATCCCATGGCACCATACCCAATCTCATCGACTCATCTCCAAATATCATATACTATCCTCATCATCCATGTATATGTATATGTATATATATACATAGTCTTATACCTATGTGTGTGTGTATATATACATATCCCCATATACGCATAAGTAATAAAAGTATGCAAGTGTGTGCGTGCGCGTGTATGCAAATCACTACTCTAGGGTTCGCGACTAATAAACTAACTAAACACTATCTTACAAGTACACTATACTAACCCAAAGTCATTTCATATCACACACACATGTGTGTGTGTATAATATAATTATAACGCATTCGCGTTCTATACTACGAAACTGCGGGGGTGCTATACGCCATCCACTCGACTTCCCCCGTAGATATATATCTACTCACCTTGATCCTCGCTTGCTGGAGTCGATGACGCCACGCTCATCCTTGTCGTTCATGTCCACTCGAGGGTACCTACATATGTATACACAAGATATCGTAAACCAAAATCGCATATGAAAACCAAATCGGCACGCGTATCATACATAGGTTAAAACCTATGATCTATGCATGCATAAATAACCAACAATTTTCGACGGCTGACGTATAAACGTGAATCGACTGAGATAAAACACAAATACCAAATTACAGTTCATTAAAAGCCGCAAAACGGATTCAGAAACTTTGTAAAACACTTCCAGATTTTACCCTAGGTGAAATTAGCAAATTCTGCATATACGGTAGGTCTAATTTACTGGAGATAAGTCCCTGGAACAAACACGAACCAAATCCCCACTACCCTGGCCGCAATTTGCGGCCAGAGTGAATAAATCTGCGGCCTGTATGTGGGAGTTAGGTCTCAGGAATTGGGTAATGCTTTTAGGTTGTCTGCTTGTATCCCAGTATTTGCTAAATAATTCCCGGTGTCCCCGGGTGATAGCAGACCTCCAATAACATCTCAAATTAACACAATTTCCCGATATCGGGGTTTCTATGTTTTGGGGTTTGGGGTTAGTCTCTGGTTTCAGGTCCAAAATACTATCACTAAGGGGGTTTAAGATCACTACTAACTCAATTACACTATCTCAATTCATGAATCCCACAAAACCCTAACTTGAAATTTCCAAACCTCACTAAACAACATTTAAACACTTCTAAACATGCAAGGATACTAAAGTAAATGTAATACTACTCTAATGGTGCAAGAATTACCTCATTTGGCAACTCAAGAAAATTCTTGAGTTGCCCTAAGTCTTCAAAATCCAATTTTTTTTGGTCCAAAGTACTTGTGAGAAGCTTGTGCATGTTTTTAATGAAGGGGAGATGGAGTTTTGATGAGTATTTGAGGGTGTTTGTGAGGGTTTAAGGTGGTGGGAGATGAGATGGCAGACATGGGTGAAGGAGAGAAGAAATGATGAAGATGATGAAGTGAGACCAAGTCAAGAGAACCCCCCACCTTACTCTCTCTCATGCCCATCCCTCTTTGTCCCCAATTCTTTATTCTATTTTCTTTTTCTTTTCTTTTGTTTTCCTTTATCTTTTCTCTTCTCTTCTCACTTTAAAACTCAAACTATGAAATGAAAATAAGAAAAGATCATGGTAGGAAAAATGTAACAAGTGTGAAAAATGACTTGGTGTATGTCACATGCACAAAACTAGCCTAATGCACGATCGGCGATATTTAATAGCGATTAGCATTAAAATGAAATATAATTAATCATAGAAATTTATAATTTGCTTAAATCAAATAAAACACCCTCATTTCAGAAATTTCTATAATTTTCCAAATATTTCCCAATTTATCGGTATTTAATTATACCGCATTAATAAAATATTCATAATATTTATTATTTAATTATAAAAATTCCCAAAAATAATATTTTATTTTTCTGAAATGTTACAGTCTTCCCCCCTTAAAGAAATTCGGTCCCTGAATTTAAATTTAAACCCCTCAAATATTAAAACATTTCAGTAAAATGATTCAGTCGTCGGGGCTCCGAAATCATAAATACATAAAACACATCGTAGCGCAATGCATGCGCATAAAAAATGACTATATAAACCAAAATCAAAACTCTGTCAAGCATCCCGCAATCATCGGAGTTATGGCAAAGACACCCATGTCTAAATCCAATACGACAGCCAACATGATATACATCAAAACTATGCATGTACATATCATGGTGAATTCGTCAAAACATCTGAAAGAAATGCATGCCAAATCTTTTGCAAGTCGCTGCGCGATGCGCAAATCACGACATAAGTAGCGAACGTTTAATTGTAAGAAAATAATTCTATATACATATATATGTCTTTCGTTCAACATACGTCCCGCTGTTTGAACAATAATTTAGAAGGGTTTCCTTTGTTAAATGTCTTGTGTCATCTCAGACACGTAGGTAAATACTGAGACTATAGCTCCCTTTTTGGAAATCCCTTCGATAACTATCAATACATACAAAAATATATTCAGGTACTGTCCTCGGACTAGTCCTGCTTAGTCACTATATCAAAATAGTAAATATCATAAAACATGCTGCTCAAAGGAAATCAATCCCAAAATGTATATAAAAATGCCGCGTGCGTATGGTGTGCATGGAAATAGAAATCCATGAATGTGCCATACATGTACACAGAACAAAATCTAAGTGCAACGAGTGTGCACGAAACACCTGTCAAAGGCAACGGGTGTGCCTGACAGCAATATCAGGTGCATCTGATATGCACGAAGAATCCCGATTTAGTGCATCTGTCGTGCACCAAAATCGCATCAAGCGCGTCAAGTATGCGCAAGAGTCCAAATCAAGTGCATAAGGTGTACAAAAACAAATATCGAGCATCACAATCGAAAACGACGGTATACAACACATCTCAATCCAAATCCAAATCAGGTATACCGTAGTATATAATCTCACAACCATGTGCATCGGCGTGCACAAAATCGAATCAAAATACTAAAAGTGCATGAAAACTATGCCGAAAGCATAAGTCAAATCACATGCATACCATAGGTATGAAATCAAATCAACAACTCGAATGACATTAAACCGAAGTCAAGTGCAACCGTGGTGCACAAAATCTCAACCATGCAAATAAATCGCCCAAACTATCAAATCAAGATAGCGGAAATAGTCTCGCTCCGGCACATCCTCTTAAGATCTCTGGCCAATTGTCATGGTCACTCATAACATGTCTCGTCGACGATGCCGAACTCTGGCATGCTGGGTGTGCGTAATATGACCGATCCTGGGTCCAAGTCTTCTCGTATTATTCCAGAAAGGTCCTGTCAAAGTCTCTCCCAAAACTCGTTTCTGCCGAACTGCCCGGAAGTTATCATCCTTTTGCTAAATCTATTTCTTGTTCCGGAACGGCTGCATACTCATCACGACTCCTTCTGGAAGATATATCCATATACAACGCCTCTGCATGCGTATCACATATTTGATGTCAGCGGAGTGGAACGTCATCTCATCAAGATCTCGTACGAACCTCTTACTCCACTTTTCTTTAATGTCGACTGATTCGGACTCGTCTCTTCGTGGCTGCATGGACTGCGCTCCAATGGCTATACTCGTATCTGGAGTCTCCCAAACAATGTATCCCATCACATGATATCCGAATGATGTCAAACCTTTCGATCGATTCGTCAAAGTTCCATAATTCCCCAAGATCTCAACATCTTGAGTACAGTTTAATAGTATCGAGTACATGCCACAACACCTATGGACCAACCGTAGAAGGGCAAACCCAAGCCTCACTAATGGCACCGCGGAACTGCTGCCAACCCTAAGGTTCAAAAGCGTTCCCATGGTCATTATGTCGAGTTAGGGTTTCATTCTTCTAGAGGGTCCACGGAATTACTTGCATATTTCTCCGAATACTTTAAACTTGGAAAAATGGGTTTCTGACCTTCGATCGTCTTCTATCGACTCTCAACGTACCTGCGTGAAGTCGTCTCTAGCTGGAATCAATCAAACTGATGACCTCGCATCGGGGTAGGCAACGAATCATATGTCCTAGTCATTCCTCCCTGGGTGACTAGCGATCTTCTATCATATCTCTAAGCATAACTCGTGCGGCAATAGCTCCATCATCTGGGGCGATATCTCGTCATTCACAGCAACAACTGGCTCATTTGTCCGCACGCTGAACAATGCCTCAATCATCAAATAATCAGTGCATCGACGGTCATCACATTCTGGCTGGCCTCTAGCAGTGGCCCAATCCTCTGGTGCTGATTTGCACGTCCGAGAAATCTCGTAAAAGCGATCCATCAAACGCGCATGGCGTGAAAACAAAAATAAACGATACCTCTATGCAATCGTATGTCCCTAGAATCATGCCCTAGTCAGTCCTCGTTCGTGACGAGCTCATGCTGATGCAACTCTAGCCGTAGCTCTCTCTGCCCGTGTAATCGTGGCAGCAAAACCCATAAACCAATATCGATGAGGATAGATCATAGGAATGAATATAATGCTGTGCAAGGAAATGTACGTCCTAAGGCTTCTTAAGCGGAGTAGCGTATCGTAAGTATTTGTTCATATCATAATTTTGCATTATTATATTCCCCATTCTAATTCATTTTACAAATAAACAGGTACTTTTGATCCATGTCTGCTACATAGTTGCAGGTTACAGGTTCTCGGAACAAAACAGTGAAAATGATGAAAAGACGATACAAAAGTGAGACTACGACCAACAAATGGAAGAATCTTGATCATGCCTACAGTTTGAAGAATAAACGAAGATCAATGGACAATTTCACAAAGCACAAAGGCAGCGCAAGGTTCAAGACTTCGACACGAAGCAAAGGGTAAAAAAAGTCCACGACATTATGCACTGTGGAAATCTGGAAGAGAACTAGAAGACAATCTGAGAAACCAAGTGAAGAAACAAGAAGAAAAATGCAACCAGAAGAAGCCCAGAAAATTACAGCAAGAGAACCCTATATCTGGCCGCGGATCCGCGGCCAGATATGCCTTCTGGCCGCGGTTCCGCGGCCATGGTGAACACGTGTCGGTGCATTTTCTAACGGTGTGGCGGTGCGTTGACTAGGCTTTTTATGGGTAAATTTGTAAATGCATGTATGAATCGAATGTAACCCTAGGGTTTCTATGATCTATAAATAGAAATCCTAAACCTCTTTTGGAGGTATGCCTCTTCTTATGTGTCTTTTCATTGATAAAAAATTCAGAATCATTTGTAATGTTTGGAGAGTATCAATAAAGTAAGTAGATTCTTTTTATTGCCCTAGTTCTTAATTTTATTTCTGCCTTAGTATAGATTTATTATTCGCTCTAGATTAAATTAGATTAGAACTTTTTATTAATCTGCCGTAGTTTAGATAGTTAATCTTTTAAAAACAAAACAAATAAAAACACGTCTTTTATCGATCCCCTAATGAGTGAGTAGTTCCTCACTTGTTAGGGTTAGGATTAGGAAAGGTTTGAGAGATGAAAATCTCTCACCCCTTTTTTGCCCATCACATATTAATTAATAGGACTCTATGCATACATACACACACCGCTCCTTACGGCACCCTACCCACGAGGTAACGGTGACACCGTAGTTTAAAAGACCGGTTCTGCATGTTTTCCATGGAGGTTAGGGTAAAAATTAAGAAAGGACGGACAAGGACCCAGAGGAAGAAACATCTTTCTTCCCGATCGTCCTAATCCCCTTTATTAATTATTACCATAACACCTAAATAGATCTAAATTAGGGCATAGAAAGCGGTGGGAAATCTTAAATTTCCAAACTTAACCTAAACCTAACCCTGGCAAGATTCTAATCCTAGTCTAAATCAACTTAGTTTTTAGTGATAAACATCCCAACACCGTTTGAAATTAACTCGTTAAAACAATTAGGAAATACACAACATCCCTGTGGACCGACCCGTACTCACCGGCTAGCTACCAAGCGACGCCGTTCTTGATTGCGGTAAAAAAATATTTTGATCACAACTTCCATCATTAAATCAAATGGCGCCGTTGCCGGGAATGGCGTAGTTATTTTCTTTTTGTAATTTCGGGTTAATATAAAAATTGAAAAATCATAAATACTGAAAAATTAAAAAATATAAAAATTTATCATCTTGTTATTTTTTGAAGGGTATTCTTTTGAATTGTGCAGGATCGAAGAACAGATTCAGATCTGGAAAAATCCAGAGAGCAAAATAGCAAACAGCAGATCTGAACAAGCAGAGGATAATCAGAACAGAAAACAGAAAAGATTTGGGGATCTGAACCAATGATTTGACCGCGGAACCGCGGTCAAAGGCAACATTTAGCCGCGGAACCGCGGCGCCTTGCTGACGTCAGCAAGCCAAAATTCTTCTGTAAGTTTTCTCTTCTTCTCTGTAACCCCCTTATCTCCTCTGAAAAAAAAATTTCCTGCAGGGTTCTTTGCGCAAAAACTTCTCCCCTTCTCCAATAACTTGATCTTGTGCAGGATTCTTTGCGCCGCAATATAAAAAAAATTTGTTTGCAAGTGTTTGATTGTGTTTACCGCTTTGCATATTTAAAATTGACTTTAAGGGGCTTTTACACCAATCCAGATTGGATGGGTATTTCATTACCCTTCCCAGGACCCCAAAAATCACATAAAGCATATCGTATTGACCATCAAGTTAATTAAAAAAGATTAGACTCATCCCTAAGGACTTCGTGCTCAATAGGACAAAGGAATAGTTGTAGGCATCGACCGTTGATCCTAACCTGACTTTGTGGTGCCTAGGTTAGACAGGTAGGGAAAGGTAACTTTAAAAGGCCCGTCTTACGGTGATTTGTGAGCGGATCCCTCCTTTCTCTACTTGTGGTTACCTGGCCACAATTGTCGGTGAAGAGGCGGTTTGAGGTCCTCATATCTTGCCCTTTGGAACAGTTAGGAGCAGTCTAGTTGACCTAGGTGATCCTAGATCTAGGCTTGATTGTGCACTTTGTGATTGATTGAACGTGTGTCTATCTTTTTGCAAAAAGCTCCTTATAAAAAAAACACAAAACGGAATTTTTTTTAAAAAAAAAACTTGCAACTTGGCGCTAGTAATCCATTGCACCCCACTTGCACCCACATTCTTTTTCTTCTCCTTTCTTACATCATGGGTACCCCACTTCCCAAAACTCTTGCCGAACTTTGGTACCCTCATCCAAACATTGCTTCCTACACGAATTGTTTTGGTCGAATTACGGACGACCCCTCCATGCCCAAAATTTCTTTGAAAAATCGAATAGAAGCGTCTAGGAGAAACAGTTCGACTCCGCAATCCACTTTGTATCAACCATTTCAACCTTCACCACCTTCATACGTTGATACTTCTTTTTCGAGTCCTTTTGTAACTCCGAAAGCTATGTCTATTGCTGAACATATTGAACAATCTCGTAACCAATCTTTCACTCCTTTCAACACTTCTAGTTCTTGGGATCAAAAAGTCCATTCACCTTTTTATCCAAATGTTAATCTTACTCCTGTCCAACCATTCAATTCCTACCAGTCATACCCGACTTTCGCACCTTCCCTAGACATTGCTGCTACACAACCATTTGGGAGTTTCCAGAATCCAAACAACTTTGAATCTTTTACTGAAACCCCTTCACAACCCATGTCTAGTCTGGAACAATCGTTGGAAGCTTATATTATAGTGACAAATCAACAGATGAGGAATTTGGATGCGTCCATTGCCGCCCTTATGCAACCTAGTGACCCGGTAGCTAGTTTCCAACTAGCTCCAAAAATTCCAATGTATGATAAGGCGGTTGGACAGATTGAGAATTTGAGTGGAGAGAGTGAGCTGTGCACCCTTCCAAATCAAACCTACCCATCACCAATTGAATCCCACAACTCCGGTTTTGAATGTCTATCAAGTGTCCCAAATGATTCACCAGTTGAAAATAAAACGTTTAATGAGTTGTGCGACTTTGTAGTGCTTGATTTGCCAGATTGTGAAGGGTCCCTTTCGAGTGAACCCACACCCAATCCTTTCGACCTCTACACCTCCAATCTAGAACCTGAATTGATAAATATGCATTCTTTTGATGAGGTGTCCGAAAAAATTGATTTTCACTTGATTGAGGATATTGACGCAGGGAATATTTTGAATGATGAACCCGTAGATTTGACTGAATTTTTCTCTCCAATTCATCATCCCGAGTCATTAAATGTTTCTCCCGAACTTCATATGCGTTTTGATTTTGATGATAATTGCATGGATGAGATAACTTTTGAGGAGAATTATGAGGATAGTATTGAGGAGAGTAATGAGGAGAGTATTGAGGAGAGTATTAAGGATGAACCAGTTTTGTTTGATGAGTCGGATTTTCCAATTCATCCTCCTGAACCTTTAACTGTTATACTTCCTAAATCACCCCCTTCATCCTTTCCATCATTCCAACCACGCAAGAGATGACGCAGGAGGATTGTGAGCTTGAAAAATTTCTGTTCGATCACAACGGTTTTGACGCCACCAGTGCGTTCCTCCTTGAATCTGACACAGTTCTCATAACCGATAACGATTATGAGTGTTTCTCTTTTTCGGACGATTTTGAAGACTCGCCTCCCGAGTTTGAGTCCTTTGAATTTTTAGATCAGTTAGTTGAACCATCAGACTCGGTGGCTTACAGTCATTTCGAACCATTGATGGAATCCTTCGAGTTTGAGACTGTTTCACCAATTTCACCTTCAATTGTTTCACCTCTGAAACTCAAACTCAAGCCGTTGCCATCTCACCTTACATACGCTTACTTAGGTGAGAATGAGACCCTTCCTAAATCACTCCCCTTCGTCCTTTCGACCGTGCAAGAATCCGTCACGCTTCCATTTTCAATGGATGGTTTACCAAGTTTAACGTACCCATGTTTTCTCGCGAATCTTGAGGGATTTGACCCCATTTCTCGACGGGTTGATTGATTAGCACAATCGCTTTTAACATATCGGTCATCACAATTTGTGCTAATTTATTCACTAAATTTACACCCTCAAGTTAGTACTACACTTCTTTCTCTCTTCCGCCATTCTTCTCCTAATATACCGAGACCATATTCCACCTTTCTTCCCATACGGTCTCGTGTGTTTCTCATTTCTTTCTCTACACTCTATTCTTTCACCACCCACACCATTATAAAGATAATTTTTTTGAATGGTTGGTGCTAACCTTTGGCTTGTGTAAGGCCTTGTATAGCTTGATACCGTGTTTTTCTCCTTCCTAACTCGGAACTTTAACGTTTAAACAGTGGAAACACTGTCTCACTTAAGTTTGGGAGGGACCTTTTTGTATATATATTTTGTTTTCTTTTTCTGTTAACAATAATAAAAAAAAATTAAAAAAAAATAAACATGGGAGTACCGACAATTTTGACCCTCTTGGTGTAGCCTGACAGTGAGGACACTGTCAAGTTTAAGTTTGGGGGTGTGCTCGGTAAGCTTTCTTCCTTCGCATTCATATGTATATTTTTGCATTTGCATACTTATTTTAAAATCAAATAAAAACTGAAACATTTTACAAAAAAAAAATTATAAAAATTGAAAAATTCAATTTTGGTGATAATTGACTTGAGTTTGACAAGAAGGTTGACTAGCTAGGAAAAACTAGATCCTCAACTTAGTAAATTAAAAACCCTAAAAAATAACCTTTCTTAAAATTTAACGGTAGAAAATATATGTCTTTGTAGTTTACTTAGAAATAGGCAAATTTTGAGTTCACTTCTTGGGCTAAGTCGAAATAAAGGAAGAGTATTGAAATTTTTATTAAAGTGTAAGTCTGAAAAATAATCCCTAAGTTTAAATCTAAATTCTGAAAATATATCCTCTACAACTTGTACAAACACGAACCTTGAAACTTGGAATAGTAGAGGAGACCTTGAAATGCTCTTGTCTAAAGTCCTTAGTATGAAGGAAAATAAAATAAAAATACAAGTGTGAATAAAGAGATAAAAAAATGAATACTGGTTTTGTAATTACATAAGGCTGCGTAAAATAAAAAAATATATATAGCGAGGGTGCTTTATCACCTAGTGTTTTAGACCAACTGGTTTGGGAGTCACTGCTAAGCCTTAGGTATTACAAGACTAGGAATTACGCCTTAATGTGCAAACACATTTTGTAATCGGTCGTTAGTACCTCAAGAAGTATTAACAGTCGCATGAAAGATGTGTGAGCAATTTCATCTAAAAAAATTCACCAACTAAAAGTACTTTGGACGATGGACAAGAGTATAAGAGCTTGAATTGAATTTCCAAGTGTAGGGGTGATACATACACACACGTAGGGGTATATGATTGGGGTTTAGATGAGAGATAAGAATGAAAAATAAGACTTATATCTTTAGTAGAGATGATAAAAATTCCTAAGTTGAGATGAAACCTTAGAAGGAAAACTCAAAAGATGCTAAAAGCTAAGTGAATTTACAGAACATATACTATCTTAAGTTAAATGATAAGGAAGCGTGAAAAATACGGTTTGATAATTTCGGAGTCGAAGATAATAGAATTTCTTGTTAGAAAACCGAATTGGAGAATAAAAGTCAATAGGTCGAATTGATAGGATTTTGTGGGTAGTATCCGCTGAAAACCCTCAGGAGACAACACTCCTCCTACTAGAGACACCTAGAGGTTTAACGGCTTGTTGCATGAGCTCAGTGCAATCGCGTTTCCCTGCGAAAGTGAGGGTGGGTCTTTTTCGAGAATAAAACTAGTTTTGTTCGAGAACGAGCAAAAGATAAGTTTGGGGGTATTTGTTCATATCATAATTTTGCATTATTATATTCCCCATTCTTATTCATTTTATAAATAAACAGGTACTTTTGATCCATGTCTGCTATATAGTTGCAGGTTACAGGTTCTCGGAACAAAACAGTGAAAATGATGAAAAGACGATACAAAAGTGAGACTACGACCAACAAATGGAAGAATCTTGATCATGCCTACAGTTTGAAGAATAAACGAAGATCAATGAACAATTTCACAAAGCACAAAGGCAGCGCAAGGTTCAAGACTTCGACACGAAGCAAAGGGTAAAAGTCCACGACATTATGCACTGTGGAAATCTGGAAGAGAACTAGAAGACAATCTGAGAAACCAAGTGAAGAAACAAGAAGAAAAATGCAACCAGAAGAAGCCCAGAAAATTACAGCAAGAGAACCCTATATTTGGCCGCGAATCCGCGGCCAAACATGCTTTTTGGCCGCGGTTCCGCGGCCATGTTGAACACGTGTCGGTGCATTTTCTAACGGTGTGGCGGTGCGTTGACTAGGCTTTTTAGGGGTAAATTTATAAATGCAGATATGAATCGAATGTAACCCTAGGGTTTCTATGATCTATAAATAGAAATCCTAAACCTCTTTTGGAGGTATACCTCTTCTTATGCCTCTTTTCATTGATCAAAAATTCAGAATCATTTGTAATGTTTGGAGAGCATCAATAAAGTAAGTAGATTCTTTTTATTGCCCTAGTTCTTAATTTTATTTCTGCCTTAGTATAGATTTATTATCTGCCCTAGATTAAATTAGATTGGAACTTTTTATTAATCTGCCGTAGTTTAGATAGTTAATCTTTTAAAAACAAAACAAATAAAAATATGTCTTTTATCGATCCCCTAATGAGTGAGTAGTTCCTCACTTGTTAGGGTTAGGATTAAGAAAGGTTTGAGAGATGAAAATCTCTCACCCCTTTCTTGCCCATCACATATTAATTAATAGGACTTCATGCATATATACACACACCGCTCCCTACGGCACCCTACCCACGAGGTAACGGTGACACCGTAGTTTAAAAGACCGGTTGTGCATGTTTTCCATGGAGGTTAGGGTAAAAATTAAGAAAGGACGGACAAGGACCTAGAGGAAGAAACATCGTTTCTTCCCGATCGTCCTAATCCCCTTTATTAATTATTACCATAACACCTAAATAGATCTAAATTAGGGCATAGAAAGCGGTGGGAAATCTTAAATTTCCAAACTTAACCTAAACCGAACCCTAGCAAGATTCTAATCCTAGTCTAAATCAACTTAGTTTTTAGTGATAAACATCCCAACACCGTTTGGAATTAACTCGTTAAAACAATTAGGAAATACACAACATCCCTATGGACTAACCCGTACTCACCGGCTAGCTACCAAGCGACGCCGTTCTTGATTGCGGTAAAAAAATATTTTGATCACAACTTCCATCATTAAATCAGTATGCCGCGGAACATACACACGATACGCCACTCTTCTTAAGTTACCTACTCCATCAACCAAGGTCAACTTACGCGACGAAAGTTCGGGTCTAATACCCCCTCGACCAAGTCTAAGTTCCGTAAGGTCAAGCCTAGATTCCGTATATATACAAACGCCCTAGGCTTCGGATAGTCAAACATAGACTCGAACCAAGGTTAACCTAGCGCTCTGATATCAACTTTGTCACGACTCGGAAATGACACGTGACTGGCACTTGAATCATATGAAGTCTATAGGACCCCATCTAATTCAAGTAAGCCAAAAATCCCAGAAATCTAAACCATTTTTAATAGAAGTGAAGAAAACTTATTTAAAACAAGTGGTTTTAATACATAAGCCGAATATGTATTTTTAAAATCATCAAGTCTTTTCTGAAAATTTCGGCAGAGTTTCCTTTGTAAATACTGATCCCAAAAGGGTACAACATGCATAATATGAATAAAGGCATTCCCAAGCGGGAGCTAGCTCTTCGTCAATTGACGGTCACAATCATGCAAGCAATATAATATACAACGCCGAAGGGCGAGGATCAAAACTCGAAAGGAAACTCGAAATCATCAAGAAAACCATAATAATACAACGCGCGACTCTAAGGTCGAAAGAATATACAACTGGTCTTCTAAGTCTATAAAATAATACAAGTCTGGTTGATGAAGTTACTAGATACAACTGAATATAAATAAAGTACAATGGTGGTCACGATGCAAGTGAACTCACCTACCAAAGCAATCACCCGGAAAGAAGTAGTGTGCCAGCAAAGCCGCAACGAACCTGTACGGCAAAACCTGCAAGAAACTGTGGCACAACGGGGGTGAGTTGCCAACTCGTGAGTAGAAAACATCACAGAGCAGAAATCGTATGTATGACTCAATCCTAGGTCAATACGATCATAAATATATAAACCTTAAAATGATAAAGTCTGGAGCATGATAAGATGGCAAGGGTAAACATCTATACATAAGTGTAATACCATGTGCTCGTGCCAGTGCCTCAGGTAGCAATATATCATAAATATGAGATATGAATGCGGTATAATGAAAACAGAATACATCATGAATGAGAAAACTATTTTCCTAATATAGTGAGATTTCTGTATAAACATTTAAGTATCATCAATGAAATCATCAGAAAATCAGCGTCAAGCATCGACACAAAATATATATCTTAATATCCCAATATCTCAATATCTCAGGCTCCGGCTATCCGGACTGGCCTGTATCATAAATCTCAATAAAATCACCGGTCAGCAATGCTCCCCTATCACAGGCTAAAACGCCATTCTCTGCGATCTTCTCATCCCGGGGTACCGCACCGGGTCCACCATGCACCCACAGACGGTTCATATCCTCCTCGAATCGGGTGTATGATATCGCTCAAGAGACAAGAAAACTCATGGTGGACATATCACAATCATAACATGAGAAAACCGCACTTTTATCTTTTAAAATGATAATTAAGTTTATTAAATCTTGCGGTTTCTCCAAATCCAGAAATCTCATGGAAAATCCGAAATCCAAAATAAAAAGTCAATAATAATGAATACTGGGCTTCGGCAATCCGTAATGGCCCTTATAATATTGCATGACTAATGAATATAAAAATATGCACGAAATATCAAGCAATGAATGCAATATGAACTAACATATGAAACAATAACATATAGGAACTATCAGCTAGCAAGCTATGTCAATGAAATAATATTCTCTAAAGTGTATGTGACATGGCAATTACCGATGATGATGTGTGTGAGCCGGCAAGCAAGTGTATGTGGAGCATATGCATCATCGGTAATGGTGCCCGTGTCCTAACAGCATGGTTTCATAATCACTAAAGTACACTATAAACATGCAATGCGATGATAACAACATAATAAATGGCAAATGAATAATAAATGCAACAATAATATGCGGAACATGAATAATAACGTAACAATAAAGAATCTACATTTCTATATATGTGTCATATCGTTTTGCCATTTGAAATAATACGAATCGTGGTGTTTTGAAAATAAGGGCTACGGTGTTTTTAAGAAAAGGTACATCCTTTGAAATATCCGTAGAATCCCCTGGCCTGTCTTTAAAATACTCACGATTCGTTAGTTTTGAAATAGGTATGACTTGAGTCTAGTCTAACATCTACAAGTAATCTACAGGACTAAACTAACAGACTAATCGAAGGGTAAGGAAAACCACCTAAGTCTGAGTCGATATATGCATATATATAATAGTCGGTGATCCCGCCTTAATAGTATCCCATACGATACACTATATAATATGACATTCTCGAGTCAAGAGTGCGGATCTATCATTAATAAATAGCTCATACGGTAAATCTGTCGTACGACATCCCAAATCTGGGTATGGGTCAAATATCACATTTATCTCATTATTCATCTGGTATCCTTATCATCACATATCGTGAACCTGGGGGTACTGATCTAAGTCTAGTACAATACTGATACCATCTACATATATATATGCGTGTGTATGAAACACATCGCCCAAGGACCCGCTATAATATCGTGTCGTATCTCATAATACGAACCACGTCATATCACCGGTCTCATGGCACCTTGCCCAATCTCATCGACTCATCTCCAAATATCATATACTATTCTCATCATCCTTGTATATGTATATATATATATATACATAGTCCTATACGTATGTGTGTGTGTATATATACATATCCCCATATACGCATAAGTAATAAAAGTATGCAAGTGTGTGTGTGTATGCGTGCATGCAAATCACTACTCTAGGGTTCGCTACCAATAAACTAACTAACACTATCTTACAAGTACACTATACTAACCCAAAGTTATTTCATATCACATCCGTATATATATATATATATATATATATATATATATATATATATATATATATATATAATATAATATAATTATAACGCATTCGCGTTCTATACTACGAAACTGCGGGGGTGCTATATGCCATCCACCCGACTCCCCCCGTAGATATATATCTACTCACCTTGATCCACGCTTGCTGGAGTCGATGACGCCACGCTCGTCCTTGTAATACGAAATACTAGATCATCCAGTGTTCTATTTCAAGAGTGGAGACCGTACCTTGGAACCTAGCGTCTATAAAGCAAAACCAAAGAAGGCAGTGTTTGCAGCATTACAAGCGGAAGAATCGAAGCCAGAGATAGTTCAAGAGTTCGAGGATGTATTCCCGGAAGATATATCAGGTTTGCCTCCCGATCGGGCACTTGAATTCATCATCGATTTACAACCTCGTGCGCAACCTGTAATCAAAGCTCCATACCGGCTAAGTCCAGAAGGATTGAAGGAGATCCGCATTTAGTTGGACGAACTCTTGAAGAAAGGTTGGATTCGTCCCAGTACTTCAAGCTGGGGATCTCCAGTATTACTCGTGAAGAAGAAAGAAGGTTCTTACAGGATGTATGTAGATTATCGAGCTCTGAACGAAGTGACGATTAAGAACAAGTATCCACTACCATGCATCGATGATCTTTTCGATTAGCTAAGTGGGTCTTGTATATTTTCGAAGCTAGATCTTCGTTCGGGTTATCATCAGGTGAAGGTCAAAGAATCCGACATTCCGAAGACGGCGTTTAGGACTCGATATGGTCATTTTGAATATCTCGTAATGCCATTTGGAGTGACCAATGCATCTTGTTCACCGCTGGAAGACGGACCGAGACGTTGGGACGTCTCGCCTGAATTCTGAGGGCAGATGCTATTTGTATTTATCCGTCCACCCTCCGAAGATACCAAGTTGATTTATGGCACTGTATATCGGAGGTTTGGACAGATGCGACCGTTGTAGCAGACTTCATCATATTCCTCCTCATTTTATGAGTTTTTTTTTATTATGGGGACGCTCTTCCCTGCAGGCGCAAGCCTCTGCAGTTAATTACGTTACCGGATTGCGATAACCACTTTCTCATGCTCCGGAAGTTCACTTCGTGTCGTGCGTGTTTTTGTTTGTTTTGATTGCCCATGGATTGTATATGGAGACTAGTTTATGTCGTCGCCTGTAGGGCGTGGATTAGTCCAAATCTGTATATTTTAGATTTGGGCTTGGGTTTATTTAAGGACCGTTAATCCGGTTTGAGATTAAGATCAACTTAAATGTGTGAGTATTTGAGCTCAGTTTGTTCTTGCTAAGGATGCGTTAGTCTAATTTGTGACTAAGATCAACTTAGCAAAATTTTGAGGATCATTTTTATTTAAGATCCAGCAAAAGAGTATTTGGGCTCAGCTGCAAGAAAATTTTAGAGACTTAGCCAATTTGGGCTAAGTCTACTCAGCCTTTTCTTTTCAAAAGTGTTAAGCACTTATTTGGGCTCTGTTTGTTCAGCCCTTTTCTTTTTATGTAAAAGTTCTAAGCACTTATTTGAGCTATGACGCTCATATGTATGTCATGTGATGCATTCAGTCATGGGCGCTGCCCAATAAATGTTGAACGCTTTTAGTCATTATGACTAAATGTGAATTGCGAAGCACTTTTTATGGTGTCTACGTGAGGCGCTGGGCGCTGCCCAATCAGTGCTAAGCACTCAGCCATTTTAGCTGCATATGAAGTGCTTAGCACTTTTTGTATGGCTCCCACGTGAGGAGCACGTGCGGCGCTGGGCGCTGTCCAATCAGTGCTAAGCACTTAACTGTCTTCGAATGCATAGGGAGTGCTGAGCACTTTTATTCAGCGCCTACGTGTATTTCACGTGAGGCGCTGGCCTTCTGTTTTGGGCGCCTGCATGTTTTTCACGTGAGGCGCTAGGCGCTGTTAAAAGGGGGCGCCCACGTGAGGAGCACGTGAGGCGCTAGTCTTTTTCCCCCTTTTCCTTTTTTTAGAGATTAAATCTCTGTTAATGGCATTTTTACCATTAATGATCACCAAGATCTTCGTTTTTTGAAGATCTGGGATCGGTTTTTTCTTTAAGAACTAAGTTCTTTTATAGCTTCCTTTCTCTTTTTTTTAGACCTAGTTCTTTTCTGAATCTTTGATTCTCAAGAACAAGATCTTCCCGATGAGAATTAAATTTTCAACTTATGGAAGATTTGTCTTGTGGATCTCAGATCCAGAGAAAGAACTAAGTTCTTTAAAAAAGGTTAAACCCTTAGACGTGATAGAGATATTTTGATCTCTTTTCTTTACCTAGGGTTTTGAGAAGAAAGGTCTTCTTTTTTGAGAATTGTATTCTCTGTTCTTTTTGAGAGCTCCCTGTATTTTTGCAGATGCTTATAGGGTTTTTTGTTCTATCTCCTTCTGTCTCTCTCTGTGTTGTGGTCTTCTGTCTGTCTGTGAGACTTGAAGTCTCGGGTCCTTTATATAGTGAAGGCAAATTGTTAATTGGTTTTGAGAAAATCTCTCATTGAGAGATTCTAATTGATTTAGGGAATTTTACCCACCATTGGATCTTTGATCCAAGGACTTTTGTTTTTACAGAATATGATTTTTGTTTTTAACGAGATTGGGGAAATATTTTCCCCTATATAGAATTTATTGTGTAAAAAGGTGATTTTTTAATCACCATTGGATTTTTAATCCAAGGGTTTTCTGTTTTACAGAGAGCAATCTTTCTTATTTAGAAAGATTGAGAGAATATATTCCAAAATAGAATTTTATTTTATAATTGGATTTTTGATCCAACCGAGAGTATCTTTCTTAATTCAGAAAGATTTGGGAAATGTTTTCTCCCAACAGATTTTAATTCTATATTTTGATGATTTATCATCTCCATTGGATCTTTGATCCAACGGCTCAATAGAGAGTATTGTAGAATTTTAATTCTACCTGGGCGCCGGCGCTCACGTGTTATGCATGTGAGCTCCACTTAAGAATTTAATTCTTATAATGGTTATTTATGTGCTTTGAACATTGGCGCACGCGTGAGAAGCACGTGCGGCGCCATCTAAGAGTTTAACTTTTATGTAATGAACTTTTCTGTGGTTTGCACATTGGCGTCCGCGTGAGGAGCACGTGCGGCGCCATCTAAGAGTTTAACTCTTATGGACTCTTCTGTGCTTTGCACATTAGCGCCCGCGTGAGGAGCACGTGAGGCACCACCATAGGATTTAATCTTATAAGATTGGCTCTGGCGCTGGCGCCCTCGTAGAGAGCACGTGAGGCGCTGCCTCATTAGATTCAACAGAGCTTTGCTATTTTATTAGGTTAAATATTAGGGAAACAAATGTCCCCCACCATTGCTCTCACGTAGGTGCAACGGTGTCACTGTTTTTCACCATTGGATCTACTAGGGAGTTGAACCGTCCCTTCACATCCTATAAATAGGGCCTTTGGCCCTTGAGATGACTGTTGTTTCGTCATCCTCCTCCTTCTTCCTTGAGAATTTAATTCTCTTCTCAGAGTTTAGATCTCTTCCCAAAGAAACTCTTAGAGTTTAAACTCTGTTTAAGAAAATTGGTAAGGATTATGATCATTTTTCTCTTAAAAGAGACACTTTTTTGTCTTGGATTTTTAACCCATTAACAGAGCCTGGCTCTTTTTCTTGAAACGATCTCTTAGAGATCTTTAAAAAAAACTTTGTTTAGGTAGACCGTTGGTCTCAGAGATCTTAGGGTTTTACCCTGTTAGTGACTTTGATTTTTGAGGGTTGTTTGGATTTTAATTCCATTTCCCATGGAGATTTCTGGGATTTAATCCCATTAGAGGAATTTAATTCTGGGTTGTTTTACAGAGCTTAGCTCTGATAAAATTTCTTTTTTAAGAAATTCTTTTGGGAATTTTATTCCCCTTTTCTTTCTTTCTAGGCTTCTTCTTGCAGATTTGAATCTGCTGTAGAACTCGTTTTTCAAGAGAGTTTAACTCCAAAGTTCAATGAGATTTTTCACTAAATGAGAATCTTTTTGGATTCTTACAATGGGTGCTTTCTTCATCATTGATGGGGGCGTTACTTTAATTTTGTGGGGCCCATTGTCCTTTTCTCTTTGAACTGTGGTGACTTTAACATGCCAGAATGTAGTACAAATTTAGGTGTAATGAAAATGTTAAAGTCTTAAACATTGTGTCGATAATTAACCCCCCTTTTTTATTATTTTTTTTACAGTGATTATGGCTTCAGATTCCTCCTTCCCTTACGTTCGCTTGGTGAGTGCTTTCGCCGATACGCCTACAGATCGGAAAGTCTTTGCACTCATTCGGGATTATGACCCAGAGCAAAAGTCTTTTCATCTGTGGGGGTCGTGGTATGTCACATTATCCGGGGTCGGCACAATTTTACTTGCGCAGCGCCGTCAGAACCAATCCCATCAATCAATTACGCTGACCCTCCGCAGGTTACTTACGCAGTAGAAGAGGTCAACTGGACCTCGGAAGGTCGTCTCCAGCCCTCCATGGCATCGATACTAGTGCAGCCACCGATGACCCTAGACATTTAGGACGTCGCATATGCCAAGGTGAATCGCGTCCTTGGGGGCAGGTTTACATGATAGGAATGACTCCCCATTGTTCCCTGATTAAAAATCAGGAAAAGCTTCAGAGGAAGCATCACGTGGTAGCACGTGACCAGTGGTCACGTGTTGGCACGTGACGTTTAAAGCAGCGGCATAAAGCACATTCATCCCCTGATTAAAAATCAAGAAAAAGCTTCAGAAGAAGCATCACGTGCTCACACGTGACCAGTGGTCACGTGTTGGCACGTGATGGTTAAGCAGAGGCCAGAGAACAGAGCGCAGAAGAAGAGAAGCCCATCCCAGGGGTCACGTGCCGACACGTGACCAGGGGTCACGTGGCCACACGTGACCGGCTTTAAAAGCCTTATTCTTTGACAGAATTAAATTCTGAGGGAAGATCTTTCAAATCTTTCCAAAATGAAAAAGGATTATCTGAAACCGTTGGATTAAAAATCTAAAGGTGATTAAATATCACCAATTTATGGAAAAATCTTGGACTTGGAAAGATTTCCTCCTAAATCTAACCGAAATAACAAAGAGATATCTTTGGATTTAAAATCCAATGGTGAATAAAATTCACCTAACAATCTAAATGCCTAGATTAATGATAAATATAAATCAAATCTCTCAATGAATAAATCAAATCTCTCAATGAGAGATTTACTAAACAGATTGATTCTTTTCCTTCTCCTATAAATAGGAGCCAAGAAAAGAAGAGGAGGGACTTTTGGACCTTTTCTTTTGATACATACAGAGAGAGAGATATAGAGCCTTGGAATCTTGAAAAAGAATTTGATTCTCTGCAAAAGAAAAACCTTAGGTAAGAAAAGAAAAGGGAAGCTTCAAAGGAGAATTTAATTCTCAAAAAAGTTCAACTCTTATATAAAGAAAAGAACTTAGTTCTTTCTCTGGTTGAAGATCTGCAAAGTGCACATCTCCCCATAAATCGAGAATTTAATTCTCATTGGGTTGAGATCCTGCCATGCAGATCTAAAACATAGAGGAGGAATTGAGTTTTGAGAATTTAATTCTCACAGAATTACAGGAATCTAATTCCTTTGAGATAAAATTAGGGTTTAACCCTAGGAATTTAATTCCTTCAGAATGGGCAGAACTAGGGTTTAACCCTAATTGAGAACTTAATTATCTCAAACTCACAGGAATTTAATTCCCTTAGAAAAGAAATTAGGGTTTTACCCTATGCCAGAATTTAATTATTTACATATATGGGGAATTTAATTCCTACAGAAAAGAAATTAAGAATATAATTCTTCAAAAGAAGGAAGGGATTTAATTCCTCTAAAGTTTATTGTTAGGGTCTGACCCTATGAAGAATTTAATTCTTAAAAGATGAACGAATCTTTAAAACATGCAAAGAGTCAGAGTCACGTGCTACCACGTGACCCCTGCAAAGATCCATAGAAAAGAACTCTGAGGCAATGCCTCACGTGCCCCACTGACCCCTAAAGAACACAGAGAAAAAGGCAGAAGAAACAGAAAAGAGCTCTAGGGCGCTCTCACGTGCTACTGATCAGTCGAAAATACTGTATCTTTTAACCGGCAATTTCCCTATCATTTGCACTCATTTAGAAGTGTACGGTATTCATATTTCACATATTAGCAAATCAGTCATTAAATATCAGATTGCATGTGTTAGACTCTAAAACCGACACTATAAAGGAAATTGACTGTATTTCATAGCATCGCATCATCCCTATATTGCGCAACACTTGTTTCGAGATCTGTGCAGGAAAATCCAGAAGAAAGGCCAAAATTTACATTGTGCTGATCAAACATTACGCCAATTCAATGATTTTAGATCTGGTAGCAATCAAAAGGGTAAAATACAATTCAACATATCAGATAAAGCTCTATATGACATCCCAAAGTAGCACCAGAAGACACAAGTCACAAGAAGCCAACTTGGCCGCGGAACCGCGGCCGGAGCCGGCTTGAGTCGCGGTTCCGCGGCGGAGCTGCCACGTCAGCACCTAAGCTTTGCATCAAAACTCTTCTCTCAGGGCCCACATTCAGTTCATGTGCTTCAAGTTCCAGAAGACTCCAGAGGCTTCTGCCAGATCAGCAAATTAGGATTTATAAGCTTAAATAATCCTAGCTTAAAGCCTAAGCTAAACTCCTAACAAACTATTTCTAGAAGCTCCTCAACAAACTTTTGGAGGGAATTGTAATTTCAAACCTACACCTAGGGTTTGGGAAGTCTATAAATAGAAGCCTAGACCTAGGGTGAGGAGGATGCATTCTATCCATTCATTGAATCTAGAATCAATCTAGAGCCATTCAATTTCTACTTCTTCATTCTTTACTTCTTTCTTCATCTTCTTCCACAAGTCTAGTGACAAGACTTGTGTGAAACCCTAACCCTAATTCCAATCAAAAGCCAAGATCCCGAGTACCAAATCAAGCAAGAAGCCCTTCAACCTTTTATGAGCGGAGCCGATCTTCAACAGAGCAAGTGGTCCAAGCCGATCCACGACTCACGGGGAAAAGCGAAGCCAAATCGACAATCTAGTTCTTCCTCTTGTAGTTCTTGAGCGACTGTAATGAAATTGTTGATATAAATAAAAGGTGAAATTCTTTTATCTTGTTTTCTTTAAATTCTTACATCATGATTCGATCTCAATTTGTAGTTGTAGTTCTTGTTGTGATGTTTGAGTAATACTCCGCTCGTCGAGGAGTCGAGACGATCAATAGAATGATGATGTAACATATCTTAAAACGATTCTTGATTCCTACGAGTTTTGTAAACCCTAGCAAGTTCAAGAACTGACACCCCAGTTTCATTGCGATGCTTTCTTGATTGATATCGCTCGAAATTGGGGAGTTACGATCGTTTCTTGAAATTGCTAGAGGCTAGAATGTGAATGATATCGACAAAAGAACAAGGGTTAAATGATGAAACCCTAGTTTCACGAGAAAGCCCTAACTCTCGTCGATCATCATCGATCTAGTATCAATTCTTCGAAGGACAAGAATACGATATCTTGAGATTACATCACGTTTATAGATCCGATCGATTCCTGCGAGCCTCATTTAGATTCTTGACATTTGGTTGGAAATATCATCAAAACCCAATTCTCGATTGTTTATCATTTTCTTGATTCTTGATTAGACTAGTGACACCTGAATCAATCGATAAAATCTTGAATCATGTTTTCTTTTCTTTTCGATTAACTTTTCAATTCAAACAAATCAAACATAGAAACGAATCGCACAATCCCTGTGGACGATCCGCACTCACTTACAATCTACATCCGACACCGTAGTTGATTGCGGTCAAATATAATTCTTTGATTGTGAATTTTATTCATTTTCTAAATACCGACACAAAGAAATTTATTCGTTTTATTCGATTTACACAGTCTTGAATTTTATAAACAATCAAATGGCGCCGTTGCCGGGGATTACGCGCTAATTCGTTTTATATTGAAATTTGAATTGAAAGATTTATTCCATTGTTATTTTGAGAGCAAAATTCGTACAAAACCCTAAACGATTTGTTGTGGTTCATTGTAAGGAAATCTGGAGCTGTTGTGCAATTGAAGAAATTTTTTGGAATATACCAGAGAGCTAAGGGAGTCTACAGAAGCTCCCTGGTGAAATTTGGTGCAGTGTTCCCTTGAAACGACCGCGGAAGAGCGGCATTAGCCAGCAATTGCGGCGGAACCGCGGCATCCTTGAGGGATCTCTGTGCAATTTTTCTCTCAGGTACTTTCTTACCTTCTTCTCTTCTCCTCTCTCTGCTCCAACTAACAGATTTCTGCAGGCTTCTTTGCAAATAATCGCAGCGCGTAAATTGCAAAATTAAATTTATGCGTGTTTTTGTTTCTTGGTTGTTTGCATTCTAAATACGGATATTAAGGGGCACGGCCAAATCCAAATTAGGTGGGGAGTTCATTACCCTTCCTAGGCCCCGAAAACCACAAAACTTGCATCCACATTTACCCCAATTAACTAAAAAAGATCTAGAGATGACTCTAAGGACCGTCGCGCTCACTTAGGACAGAAGAAGGCCGTGGGTAATTCATTGCTTATCCGCGTTTCTCTTGTGGTGTCTAGGCAAGTGTATCGAAGGCTAGTGGTTACTTAATTAGGCCCACTACTTACGTAGTGGAGAACCTCCCACTTACCTGGCCACAGGAGAGACAAAGAGGCAGTGGAGGATTTATCCTGCGTCTTGTCTTCTGGCAGTTAGGAGCGGTCTAGAGATCTGACCTAGGCGACCCCTAGAATTAGGGTTTTGTGTGCTGCATTTGTTGTGTCGCATCATTTTTTCAAAAATCCGTCCCTTTTTCAGAGCAAACACCACATTCATTCATTACCCCTAATTATAAGTCAACGTTGCCACTTGTACTAACCATTTTTAGTACAAGATAGGCTGGACACAGGATTCTAGTGCCCGTTTAGTCCGCGTACCCTTTATCGACTCCGAAGTCGATATTTCTCCATTTACTTCTTCTTTACCCACTACCACACCCACATCGATGGATCCACCTCCATCGAACTTCTTTAACCCTAATCTGCCGCCGTCCGTTGGTGCGCAGAATCCATCCCGCATCTCTCTCCAAGAGAGGTGCTATCCACTGCGAGGTCCTCTTTCGACCTGCTTATCCATTCCACCAGCCAATGGGGATAACTTTGAGATTAAACCCCAATACATCAACCTTTTACCCAAATTCCACGGACTCGAGACTGAGGATGCTTACGTTTTCATTACCAAATTTGAAAACGTATGCGCAATGATGGGTACGTCACAACTTTCAGTAGATGCTATGCGTCTACGACTTCTTCCATTTACTCTGTGCGATATAGCTGAGAAGTGGCTATATAACATTACCGCACACTCAATCACGAATTGGGAAGAATTCGTCGCGGCATTCCTTAAGAAATTTTACCCAATGCAAAAGACAGCTCGAATCCGTAGCGAACTGAACCAATTTACCCAACTCCCTACTGAACCATTCTCTAAATGCTTTGAACGTTTCAAGAATCTATTGGTTCAATGTCCTCATCACGGCATCCCGAGATGGGATCTTTGCCGAATCATATATGAGGGCATTAACTCAAACACTAAACAGAATCTTGAGAACATGTGTCAAGGTACTTTTATGACTAAGGATGATGGGGAAGCTTGGAAGTTTTTAGAAGAGTTCGCTGAAAAATCACTACAGTGGGAGAGTGGAACCCAACCATTGAATAGGGGTGGCGTACACCAAATAGATGTGTCCATAGGTGTTCGAGCTGAGATGGCAGCAATGCAAAAGAAGCTCGACGCTATGGAATACAAATTTTCTGCAGCCTCCATAAACCCAATGTCGCTCCCCAAAACTGTTTGTGGGTGCTGTTCTGATCCGTCTCACTTGACGGAAGAATGTCCGTTTCAAGGTCATGAGCATACAAATGCCGTATTTCAACGACCTAGAAACAATCCATATTCTTCCACGTACAATCAGGGTTGGAGGAATCACCCGAATTTTGCTTGGAACCAACAACAATCTCAAAACACGGTTCCAAGCCAAAATAATTTTCAAAGGGATCTTCCACCACAACAGCAACCACTTCAACTTACTCAGCATCCCTACCAGTCACAAAATTTCCACAACCAGGTCAACACTCCTGCACAGTCTAATCCTATGCAGTTGACCGGTTCTGACGAACTCTCTCAATTCACTCAAACCATGAAATCACTTTTGTCAAATTTCATAGAGGTTTCGGCTGAGGTTAGAACTTCCGTCAGTGAGATAAAGAAAAACTCAGCGTCTCAAGCTGAGAGTATCAGATCGATGGAAGCTGAAATAACATGACTTAAAGCCGAGATGAGTGCGAGAGAAAAAGGGAAACTTCTCTTTCAACCCCTATAGAATCCTGGGCATTACAATGTTAATGCCGTCACAACGTTGAGATCGGGAAGAGTGATGAACAATCATGTCGGGGAAGGAATTGATGATATTGAAAATCCTATCATTAACACCCCGGCTGAGACCTTTCCTCACACACACACTTCTAATTCTGATCCTTCTTCTTCTTCCCCACCACCTTCTCGCGAGCCTATTCTCCATTTCCCACTAGGCTCAACACCTCAACCCAACCCTTATAGTTCTCCACAGACGGTCCCCACACCTCTTTTGGGATCTCGTCTACCCCCTCTTCCTTCTCCTATGATGGACCCGGCGCTTATTGCGAAAGCTCCTTACCCGAATCGGTTAAGGGGTAATAGAACGAGTCCTCATATGGAGAAAATTATGGAAATGTTTAAACAGGTTAACATCAACATCCCTCTCCTAGATGCAATTCAACAAGTCTCCGCTTATGCGAAAATTCTTAAGGACTTGTGCACTAGGAAGAGGAATACTCAAGTGCCGAAGAAGGTCTTTATGTCTAATAATATTAGCACTGCTTTTATTCCCCAGCTACCAAAGAAACGAAAGGACCCAGGATGTCCTACAATATCGATTTCTATTAGGGGTAAAAACATAAATTGTGCTCTTTTAGACCTTGGCGCAAGTGTTAACCTACTTCCATATTCTGTATATGAGCAATTAGGGATTGGAGAGCTGAAACCTGCTCACTGCACTCTCCAGATGGCAGACCGTTCAATCACCAAACCAAGGGGTGAACTAGAGGATGTGTTGATAAAGGTCGGGAAATTTGTTTTCCCTGTAGACTTCATTGTGCTCGACACACAGCCTGTAGCAAACCCCCGGGGCCAAATTCCGGTGATTCTGGGTCGTCCTTTCCTTGCCACTTCCAACGCTGTTATAAACTGTAGAAACGGTTCAATGAACTTATCATTTGGAAATATGACCATTGAACTAAATATCTACAAAGTTGGAAGTCAGCCATCAGAACCCTCTGCTCATATTTTAGATGTGTGCTCTGTCCACGAGATCGCTCCCGATAGTTGCGGAGCTGAGAAACTTTGCTTTACTAATCTCGACGACATTACCACATCTCTGTTTGACTTTACACAAGATCTTAGTGATGACACTTTTTCTACACTTGAGTCCTGCACTCCTGACTTTTCTCCACCCGAGTCTGTATCTTTCACAGGCTCTGAGCTTCTTTGTAAATCCAAAAATCACTCAATGATCCCTCCTTCTATCATTTCTCCGCCTGAATTAGATCTAAAAATGTTACCTTCTCATCTGAAATATGCTTATTTAGGTGAGAAGGAGTCTTTACCGGTTATAATATCCGCTTCTCTAGCCTTAGAGCAAGAGAATACACTTTTATCGGTATTGAGATCTAACAAAGAGGCGTTTGGTTGGAGTATGGCGGACATCAAAGGGATTAGTCCCTTGATAGTAGAACATCATATACATGTGATGGATGATGCCAGACCAACCCGAGAACCACAGAGACGGTTAAATCCCGTCATGAAGGAAGCTGTAATGAAAGAGATCGTCAAATGCTTAGATAATGGTATTATATACCCCATCTCCGATAGCCAATGTGTGAGTCCTATACATATCGTTCCTAAGAAATCCGGCATCACTGTTATAACCAATGAGACAAATGAGTTGATTCAAACACGCGCCCAAACTGGGTGGCGTGTATGTATCGATTATAGAAAACTCAATGCTGCCACAAGGAAATACCACTTTCCTCTACCATTCATTGATCAAATGCTGGAACGCTTAGCGGGACGAGAGTATTATTGTTTTATGGACGGATACTCAGGCTATAATCAGGTCCCCATCGCCAAAAAGGATCAAGATAAAACCACTTTTACTTGTCCTTTTGGTACCTTTGCTTACAGTCGCATGCCCTTCGGGTTATGCAATGCTCCCGCTACCTTTCAGCGGTGTATGATGGGGATATTCTCTGATATGGTAGAGAATTTCCTGGAGATCTTTATGAACGACTTCTCGATTTTTGGAGACTCTTTTTCTGATTGCCTATCGAATCTTGACGCTATTCTCACTCGTTGCAAAGAGAAGAACTTGACTTTGAACTGGGAAAAATGCCATTTTATGGTCCAAGAAGGAATTGTTCTTGGACATGTCATTTCACAGAAAGGCATTGAGGTTGACAGAGCTAAGATAGATGTCATTCAAAACCTCCCTCATCCCAAAAGCGTCAAAGATATTCGATCCTTCCTTGGCCATGCGGGCTTTTATAGGAGATTTATTAAGGACTTTAGCAAAATTGCTAGGCCTTTAACTCTTCTCCTGGCCAAGGATACGACCTTCCATTTTGACTCGGACTGTGAGACAGCTTTCGACTCACTTAAACACTCACTCACTTCAACCCCCGTGCTATCATCGCCAAACTGGGACTACCCCTTTGAGCTAATGTGTGACGCATCCGACTTTGCAGTAGGTGCAGTCTTAGGACAGCACATCGAAAAGATGCCACACGTGATTTACTATGCAAGTAAGACCCTGAATGATGCTCAAATCAATTATACAACCACCGAAAAGGAACTTTTAGCGGTTGTATTTGCATTAGAAAAATTCAGGCCTTACTTAATTGGCTCACCTATAGTTGTGTATACTGACCATTCCGCCTTAAAACATCTTCTGGCGAAGAAAGATGCAAAAGGTCGACTAATACGTTGGATCCTTCTGTTACAAGAATTTGATCTTGTTATCAAAGATAAAAAAGGATGTGAAAACGTAGTAGCTGACCATCTTTCACGCATCTCTTCTTCCCTTGTGACCCTGCCGATCAATGATTCGTTTCCCGACGAACAACTCTTGAGCGTATCCAATGAACCATGGTTCAGGGATATTGTGAACTATCTTGTCACGGGACTTATACCCAGCGATTGGTCAAAACAGGACAAATACCGTTTTCTTTCCCAAGTAAAACACTTTTACTGGGACGATCCATATTTGTTTAAGTATTGTCCTGATCAGATCATTCGCCGGTGTGTCCCGAAAGAAGAGTTCAAGAGTGTTCTTTCTTTTTGTCATGATCAGGTCTGTGGGGGTCACTTCGGTCCTAAAAAGACGGCGGAAAAGGTTTTGCAATGTGGATTTTATTGGCCGACCTTATTCAAGTACGCATTTGACTATTGCAAAACCTGTACACAATGTTAGTACACGGGTAGAATCTCCCAGAGAAATGAAATACCTCAGCAACCCATTCTGGTTGTTGAAATATTCAATGTTTGTGGCATTGATTTTATGGGTCCCTTTCCCAACTCCTTTGGGAATTTGTACATACTGCTGGCGGTTGATTATGTCTCAAAGTGGGTTGAAGCCATTCCATGTCGCACTAATGACAGGAAAGTTGTCATTAAGTTATTGAAAGAGAATATCTTTTCGCGATTTGGACACCCACGCGCTATTATTAGCGATAATGGGATATATTTCTGCAACAGGTCTTTCGAGACACTAATGCGGAAATACTCAATCAACCACCGACTTTCTACACCCTATCATCCCCAAACAAGCGGACAGGCTGAAATCTCAAACAGACAAATCAAACTTATCCTGGAGAAGACTGTTGCTAAAAATAGAAAAGACTGGTCGACCAAACTGACGGATACTCTTTGGGCATTCAGAACTGCATTTAAAACCGACCTAGGGATGTCTCCATATAGGATAGTGTTTGGGAAATCATGTCACTTACCTGTCGAGATAGAGCATAAAGCATTGTGGGCTATTAAGGAAATAAATTTTGATCTAAACCAAGCTTGCAACTTTCGGAAGCTGCAACTTAATGAGCTAAGCGAACTCCACGATGAAGCTTATGATAATGCTGTAATCATAAAGAATATGACTAAGATTTTTCATGATAAAAACATTTTGAGGAAAACATTTTCACCTGGTCAACAAGTCCTTCTTTATGATTCACGATTATACCTTCACGCGGGTAAGCTCCGATCTCGGTGGAAGGGACCTTTTGTTGTGCGGTCTGTATACCCGCATGAGGCAGTAGAAGTAGAAAATGTTAAAAACGGCACATTTTTCAAAGTGAATGGATATAGACTAAAGCCGTATTTTTCCACTGACCCCACGGAGGAGCTCCTGTTCTTACAGGAGCCAGTTTTTTTGGATTAAAATTTCTCCGTCTCACCTTCTTGTCCAGTATATAATTGCATCATCTTTTGAATGGAGGTGAGTGAAAAGAGTAAGTTTGGGGGAAGATCTTCACTTATATATTTTGCCCCCACTAATAATTCCTCCTAGATTTACAGGTTTTGTAGATATAGCTGTTGGCAACAGTGAGGACACTGTTGAAAACAAGTTTGGGGGAGGTTTGTGCTTATTTTTTGCATCATTTGCATAAGCACAAAACATTTCTTTAAAAACTTATAAAAATTTAAAAATTTTCAAAACCTATAAAAATTTAAAATTTTCAAAATATAAAAATATTTTCACATTTAAACATTTTTGTACATAAATAAGATAATGAAAGTTTAGATAGTGAAAAATTACATCCATGAGATTAGAAAAATTTAAGAAAACCAAGAAAATTAGAAGTTTTCTTATACGAACTAGTAATAAGTAGTTATGAGCCGTTGTCGAGTAAGATGAAGGACGTCACTAATCCGAGGATAAAAATAAGTCTGAAAAATAGTTTCTATTCTGGAAGCCAAACATTTTGAACGTTGATACCCTGCTATTCGCACTTACATACGTCTTAAAGCCTGGGATAGTAGAGGATACCTTGAAATGCTCTTGTCTTAAAGCCAAAAGTATGAAGGAAATAAAAAAAAACGATGAAGAAAATATAAAGTGGTGAGAAAAATGAACACTGGTTTTGTTATCACCAAGGGCAAATAAAAAATGTATAGCGAGGGTGCTTCTTCACCTAGTGCCCTAAGGCCAACTGGTCTGGGAGTCACTGCTATGCCTGAGGTGGTGCAAGACGAGGAAAATACACCAAGTAAGCAAGCACAGGAGTAATCGGTCGATTAGTACCTCAAGAAGTATTAACGGTCGCATGAAAGTGTGTGAGCAATCTCATCTAAATATTCATTAATTAAAAAGTACTAAGGCTGATGGGCAAGAGTATGATAGCTTGAATTGAATTCTCCGGGTGTAGGGATGTCTTTACACACACGCAGGGTTATATGATCGATGTTTGGAAGAAAGATAGGAATGAAAAATAAGACGATGTTTTATTGAGGGAGGACGTGATTTCCGACATCTTTTCATGACCATTAAGATAGGGCTCATGACAACCGAAAAGCTAGCTTAGTTGGAAACCCTAATTTTCAAAGCTTTTCTTTTACAATTCTTTTCTTTAAGTGTAATATTCATGATCTTTCTTTTATTATTGGATTTTGTGGGTGCAATCCGCTGAAAACCCTCAGGAGACAACACTCCTCCTACTAGGGACACCTAGAGGTTTACAGGATTGTTGCACGTGCTCAGTGCAATCGTGTTGCCTACGAAAGTGTGCTAGTTAGTTTTTTCTCTTTCTTTATTTTCTCCTTCTCTTTTTAATAAAACAGTTCGCTCGAGATGATCGAAAATAAGTTTGGGGGAATTTGATCAGTCGAAAATACTGTATCTTTTAACCGACAATTTCCCTATCATTTGCACTCATTTAGAAGTGTACGGTATTCATATTTCACATATTAGCAAATCAGTCGTTAAATATCAGATTGCATGTGTTAGACTCTAAAACCGGCACTATAAAGGAAATTGACTGCATTTCATGGCATCGCATCATCCCTATATTGCGCAACACTTGTTTCGAGATCTGTGCAGGAAAATCCAGAAGAAAGGCCAAAATTTACATGGTGCTGATCAAACCTTACGCCAATTCAATGATTTCAGATCTGGTAGCAATCAAAAGGGCAAAATACAATTCAACATATCAGATAAAGCTCCATATGACATCCCAAAGCAGCACCAGAAGACACAAGTCACAAGAAGCCAACTTGGCCGCGGAACCGCGGCTGGAGCCGGCTTGAGCCGCGGTTCCGCGGCGGAGCTGCCACGTCAGCACCTAAGCTTTGCATCAAAACTCTTCTCTCAGGGCCCACATTCAGTTCATGTGCTTCAAGTTCCAGAAGACTCCAGAGGCTTCTGCCAGATCAACAAATTAGGATTTATAAGCTTAAATAATCCTAGCTTAAAGCCTAAGCCAAACTCCTAACAAACTATTTCTAGAAGCTCCTCAACAAACTTTTGGAGGGAATTGTAATTTCAAACCTAGACCTAGGGTTTGGGAAGTCTATAAATATAAGTCTAGACCTAGGGTGAGGAGGATGCATTCTATCCATTCATTGAATCTAGAATCAATCTAGAGCCATTCAATTTCTACTTCTTCATTCTTTACCTCTTTCTTCATCTTCTTCCACAAGTCTAGTGACAAGACTTGTGTAAAACCCTAAGCTTAATTCCAATCAAAAGCCAAGATCCCGAGTACCAAATCAAGCAAGAAGCCCTTCAACCTTTTATGAGCGGAGCCGATCTTCAACAGAGCAAGTGGTCCAAGCCGATCCACGACTCACGGAGAAAAGCGAAGTCAAATCGACAATATAGTTCTTCCTCTTGTAGTTCTTGAGCGACTGTAATGAAATTGTTGATATAAATAAAAGGTGAAATTCTTTTATCTTGTTTTCTTTAAATTCTTGCATCATGATTCGATCTCAATTTGTAGTTGTAGTTCTTGTTGTGATGTTTGAGTAATACTCCGCTCGTCGAGAAGTCGAGACGATCAATAAAATGATGATGTAACATATCTTAAAACGATTCTTGATTCCTACGAGTTTTGTAAACCCTAGCAAGTTCAAGAACCGACAACCCAGTTTCATTGCGATGCTTTCTTGATTGATATCGCTCGAAATTGGGGAGTTACGATCGTTTCTTGAAATTGCTAGAGGCTAGAATGTGAATGATATCGACGAAAGAACAAGGGTTAAATGATGAAACCCTAGTTTCACGAGAAAGCCCTAACTCTCGTCGATCATCATCGATCTAGTATCAATTCTTCGAAGGACAAGAATACGATATCTTGATATTACATCACGTTTATAGATCCGATCGATTCCTGCGAGCCTCATTTAGATTCTTGACATTTGGTTGGAAATATCATCGAAACCCAATTCTCGATTGTTTATCATTTTCTTGATTCTTGATTAGACTAGTGACACCTGAATCAATCGATAAAATCTTGAATCATGTTTTCTTTTCTTTTCGATTAACTTTTCAATTCAAACAAATCAAACATAGAAACGAATCGCACAATCCCTGTGGACGATCCGCACTCACTTACAATCTACATCCGACACCGTAGTTTATTGCGGTCAAATATAATTCTTTGATTGTGAATTTTATTCATTTTCTAAATACCGACACAAAGAAATTTATTCGTTTTATTCGATTTACACAGTCTTGAATTTTAGAATCAATCAGCTACCATGTGACCCCTTGGCTGAAGCTTTAACAGACAAACACCCAAATTCCCATCACGTGACAGCACGTGATAGTTCAAAGTATTCGATATTTTTGACTGAACAAAATAAAGGGAAGCAGGGTGCTCTCACGTGCTACCACGTGACCCCTTGGCTGAAGCTTTAACAGACAAACACCCAAATTCCCATCACGTGACAGCACGTGATACTTCAAAGTATTCAATATTTTTGACTGAACAAAATAAAGGGAAGCAGGGTGCTCTCACGTGACCCTTTGGCTGAAGCTTTAACAGACAAACATCCAAATTCCCATCACGTGATAGCACGTGATACTTCAAAGTATTCAATACTTTTGACTGAATAAAATAAGGGGAATCAGGGCGCTCTCACGTGTCCACACGTGACCCCTCTCTCCTTAGTGTTTAACACTAACCTGGAGATTTTGTCCCCAGTGTTTAACACTGATTTTCTTAGTGTTTAACACTAATTGGAAAACTCTATTTGCAGTGTTTAACATTGATTTGCCTAGTGTTTAACACTAATTTGAAAACTCTGTTCCCAGTGTTCAACACTGATTATCACTAACTTGTTAATCTTATTCCCAGTGTTCAACACTGTTGGTCTCTAGTGTTTAACACTAGCTTTAGCCCAATTGGCTAAGTTTCCAGAGGCAAAGCCTCTCCTTCAATGAACCAACAGAGGGCCAATATCCCAAACATGATTGGACTTAGCCCAGGCTGGCCATAAGTCCTCAATTCAAACTTAACTAGGCCAATGGGCTCATAATATAATAATTGATCCTAGTTTCCAAATTGGACTACAGATCACTTAATCTACCTTGGTTTAAGGGTACATCTCTTCACTCTTTTGATACTTGGCGTTGTAATTCCTCAACGTCTTCAAAGAGGTGACGGGTCCCGATGACCACACATTGATACGGACTGTGGGGTCCTTAAACTCATGGACTATGAGGTCCTTAACCTTGACCGTAATGTCTTAAAACTAACGCCGGACTGTGGGGTCCTTAAACCCTCGGACTATGACGTCCTTAACCTTGACCGGAATGTCTTAAAACTAACAACGGACTATGACGTCCTTAACCTTGACCGTGATGTCTTAAAACTAACATCGGATTGTGGAGTCCTTAAATCCACGGACTACGACGTCCTTAACCTTGACCGCAATGTCTTAAAACTAACACTGGACCGCAATGTCCTTAAACTACCTATTGACCGCAATGTCACTAAACTAAACAACATGGCTCCCCTAATCGCTCTCTTGTCGGATCTAAACGATCCCGTTAAGTTGATCTTAGTCTAAAACTAGACTAACGTATCCTTAACAAACGTTTAAGTCGATCTTAGTATCAAACGAGACTAACGTATCCTTAAACCCAAACCCCCAAACCCAAACCCCCAAACCTAAATCTAAGATAATACGGATTTGGACTAGTCCACGCCCTACGGACGACGACATAACTCAGTCTCCGTATACAATCCACGGTCAACCAAACACAAATCAAACATACACGACACGAAGTGACCATCTTGAGAAGGAGAAAGTTGTTACCGCAACTCGGTAGCGTAATTAACTGCAAGGGCTTGCGCCTGCAGGGAAGAGCGTCCCCACAATCAAAAACCCCTCAAGCGAGGGGGAATCTGACGAAGTCTGCTACATCGGACGCATCCGTTTAAACCTTCGATACATGGCGCCATAAATCAACTTGGCACCTTCGGAGAGGTAGACGGATAGCACCAATTAGCATCTGCCCCGAATTTCAGGCAAGACGTCCACCGCGTCGTCGCCGTATTTCGGAGGGGAACACCCATCATTCGGCTGGCTATCTGCAGTGGGCCCGATACATTCTGTCGGCCAAGAAGTTGCTGCTACTGAAGACCGGGCTATATCCCGCGATCTATGCGTCCCTCTTTCACTACCACACTCCCCATGTGTTGTGGGTCAAATCTTTTATGGAGAAATGGAATATCCCGACCCCCACATTTCTCTTATGGGATCGGGAGGTCTCAATCTCATTGGAGGAATTCGCGGAGATATCTGGATTACCCGTCAGAGGGGAACATTATGAGGAGATACTTTCCCCTGACGAGTACATCTTTGTTACCGAATCAGTGGTAATAGGTCTTACCCCAGAGAATGCCGTTCAACACAAGTTTCCAAACTTGATCAAGCTGTTGAACATATATGAAAGCTTATTCTTAGAGTCCGGTGGGCACGGAGTTAGCTTTACCGATTTCATCGCCTGCTTCCTTTGTCCGGAAGCTTTGTCGAATAAAGCTGCAAAGTTTGCCAAGCTTGATGATCCGTTCGGATTTGGCTTGGACAAATTACCGACCGCGGAAGCAGATTTAAAGCAGTTTTTTTATTCCGGATACCCCGGTCGTTTCTTTCGCAGAGGTCGCTGCTCCGGACATTGATGAGGAGACATTCTTCCTGGGGTTCATTGGCTTGTGGCTAAGCTGGTTCACACTTCCGATGCATCCTCTTTATATGAGACCGTTTATCTTTTATCCGGCTCACCGTATTGTGGCGGGGACACGCCTGGTCGTTGGGGTTGTAGGTTTGGCTCACTTATATCACGGCCGATACTACTCAGCCGGGTCTTAAGCCCGTTAATCTCCCACTACATTATTTCACCTCATGGATTGAGATGCACGTGCTGGGTGCTTTTGGTGTGCATAAACGACCTAGATTTTATGACGGATATAATTTTTCTCGGGTCATGCACTTGGTCGATGCTTCTTCTCCAGCCCAACACAGCAGGAGGCTCGGCGATTGCTTCTTCGCCCACGCATGGTCGGGGACAGCATGACCTTCGTCGACAGAGTCCTGACCATCGGCAAGGAATCTTCCAAAGCCATCCAACCGCTTCACGACGTTTTCAAGGACATAGCTTCTGTATTGAGGGCCCGAGAGATTGTCCACTTGTATTCTATCAGGCTGGGCTTCCTGGTATTCAGACAGAGTTTCTTAGTTTTGTTCATGAGATATAACCCACATCGTTTTGCTCAGCAATCGGGTTACAATCAAGGCGTTCCCCTCGAGACATTCATCGTGGATCCCGTTTCTACCGAGGAAGGTGTTCGCGACGTGACGCATCATTTCATGCGTTTGAATACGGGGCCCCATTTCCTCATCAACGAGCCGAGTCACATTCCAATGGTTTCGAACGCTTACGTTGCTTGGTACCAACATGCAATGGGCGCTATCATCAAGGAAGAGAGGCGGCTGCTACTTGACCACAAGGATGCTGTCCGAGCCAGTAATCCAGCGGTCCCGCTGAAGCAACAGGCGGTTGTGCTTCCTTCTTTAAGGGAAAGCAGCGCAGTTGTGGTTCTGCGAGCCTTTCTAGATAAGCCTCAGCTGGAGGTAAATGCTCCTGTGGCTGTGGTGGCTGCTGCATCCCCCAAGTCGGGTATTGGTTCGGAGATTGGAACCCGCCGTTCGAAGAAGCTCGTTAAGCGGAAGCTATTGTCGTCGGGGGTTGGTGCCAGCTTGCAGAAAAAGAAGAAATCTCTGTTCTCAGCTGATGTTCTATTCGGACAAGAGCCTCACGCTCCTTATAGCGAAGGCTTGTCTGAGTATGGCACCAACAATGGTCTATTCGAAGCTTCTGTTGCCGCTACCGACCTTCAAGCTGCTATTGAAGCTTCTGAAAGACTGGCCCGTGAGCAAGCGGCGTTAGCTTCTCTTGCAGCGTCCGGTATACTTTGTTTATACTCTCCTGTATACATTCCTTTTTATGAATTTATTACGCTTTACTAACGCCCTTCTCTTAACAGGAATCTCCACTGAAGAGACCCTCTTGGCTTCCCTCAAAACGTTTGAGGAGGAGGAGAGGCTTTGCGCTTCCATGGGCTTGGTATGATTTGTTTCACAATACCTTTACATATTTAGTTTATTTTATTCACAACTTGACTCCCTTTCTTTTCCTGTTACAGGAACTACCTCAGCTCATGTTGTTTCGAGTACAATGCCAACCTTGGGTGGTGGTGTGGAAGAGTATTCAGGGCTACCGGTTACGGCTGAGGTCCTCCTCGGGCCGCCACGGGAGGCGTCGTTGAAGCAGCCGATGACGGATGTTACAATATGTCCCAAGGCCGAGCCCGATCTAGACGACGACGCTCCTCTATCGGAGGTCCTGAGGAGATCTGTCCGTACTGCCAAAGCTGAGAAGAAGCGCAAAAAGCATGCCGCAAGGGAGCGTCAGGCTAATCTGGCCACAGACGTGGGCTCGAGCGATGCTCAACCTTCTGATATTTTCATGGCGGACGCTCCTTCTGTCCCGTCCACCGCTCATAGGTAGGTTACACGTGCGGCTCGCGAAGAGGCCGAGCGGTCGCTTCAAGGTAAAACAATGCACAATCCCTTATTGAAACCTGATAGCAGTCTTTTTTCCCTTGAATTATAACACTCTTGATTTTTTTCAACTAGGCCGAGTTCTGGTGGTGACGCGGCGGGCAAAGCGCCAGCGCTCGAAGTGCCTGGAGTATCAGGCCTCCCTTTCGAATCTAGGACTGTTCCGATTGCCGCTTCCTCCCCTCATGGATCCATGATATCGGCGGGTGATGCGAGCATTACGACGACCCTTATTGATTCAGGGGACGAAGGTGTGGATGCCGAATCCACTTTCCCGATGATTATGGAAACTGAGGAAGCCGTTGAGGCTGGTGACGCTCCATACCCTGTTATGATTTCCGTCCCATCAGGTATACCCCGAGCCATTACTTTTGGTTCCTCAATCCCATTAAACATTTCTGCTGATATTTCCTTTATTCTGAATACAGGCGTGGTAGACCCCGGCGCTGTGTTGATTGATGGATCATTGTCAGCCGTGGCCGCGATTGTCACTGCTCTACCCCTCTCTTCTGTGTCCCCTCGAGTTCCCTCGGGTTTAATGACGGAAGGTAGGGATCCCTCACTTCTTGTTTCAATGTAGATACTGTTTTCTTGTATTAACCATATATTGTTGCAATCCTGCAGGAGTGATTTTTGACCGCTTACACCGGATGTTAATCCCACACTTCGCCTTCCAATCAGAATTCGTTCCCCCTTCAGGCATTGGTTAGTATATTCTTCACCTTTTATTTCATCTTTCCACGAGTAAACTTTCTATTGCTAAACTTTCCTTGTATTGACCACAGTATCACAACTCGAGGGAGAGAGCGAAGGAATAACTGAGCCTCCTGTGCTCCCTGCCCTGCCACTTTTGACTACTGGTATGGTAGATCTCGTCCAGCAACATTCTTCTTTATTTTTCAGGTTGAAATCTGACCCTTCTTTGTGCATGATTTATTCTGCAGCAGCTACATTGGCTTTGGCTCCTTTTGAGTCTCGCATTTCCATACCCGCAGGGCCCTTTGCTAAGCGTTAATCTTTCAGGGGTGCGGCGAATAGCAGGTGAATGTTGAGTGAATTCATCGAAGATCTTAATGTTGAATCTCTTACTTCTGCCGCTGAATTTACTGACGAGGTCAACCCGATGCTGGCGACCCTTGTGAATTTCCACAATGAAGATTTCGTCGGCCTTTGGGTTGATTATTGTAAGCAGATCGAGGCTTGTCTGCATGAGATTGAAATCAAGCGTCTCACTCCTGAACCATTAATCTCGAAGGCTCAACTGATCGTATGGATCGAGCAATATGCCGAATCTATTCAATACTTTGAGCAAAGGTTGGTCTTGAAGCGAAAGGAGCATGAGACAGCTTCTGATGAATCCAATCGATTGCGAGCCCAGGTCGAAGAGAATGCCGCGCAGCTGCGAGTTATTTTCGAAAACCTCCAACAATACATTTCTAATGGACTGGCGCTGAGGCAGAACCTCGACTTTACCGAGCGGGGCATGCGAGATTGCGAGGTTGCAAAGCAGGAAATCACTGAGAAGCTTTCATCATGTTTGCAACAACGGGCTCAAGTCAAAGCGAGGCTAGCTGCAGTAGTGGCACGTGAGGAGGAGCCATGGGAAGAAAGTGAGCGGGTTGCCAATCTATTGAAAGCCCCGCCTTCTTAACAGTTAAAATTTTATTTCCCGCTTTTCTTTACATAAATGTAAACCATTTTGATTTATGAATAAAGAATTCACATTTTTTTTGCATGGGCTCCCTTGTGTCCGATGTTCTTAATTTAGTGCTCATTAGTTTATTTACTCGTTTCGGAGTTTGTATTTTATTTACTCATTTCGGAGTCTCTAGTTTATTTACTCATTTCGGAGTTTGTAGTTTATTCACTCATTTTGGTGTTTCTAGTTTATGTACTTGTTTCGGAGCTTGCAGTTTATTCACTCGTTTCAGAGTTTCTAGTTTATTCACTCGTTTCGGAGTTTCTTTAGTTTACCTCCCTTAGGTTTACAAGTAAACTTATCCTAACGTTATATGCAGATAACCTCCATTCTTTATGATAGAGGTCCGTTAGGTTTGTGGTATTAGGATTTTATTCCGTGGTAGACATCTGTAGGACCTCTATACTATATGTATTGCAATTGAAGTCTGGAGCTAGGAATATACCATTGATCCAATTTCATTTGATAGTTGCGTCCGCATCCTGCTGAAATAAGGGGGAACGCCGAGATAGTCTCTAGGTTGTATATGTACCGTTAAGACTTGGAGCTAGGATTTTGCCATGACTCCATTTCTATTTGACCCTTGGGTCTTTTGTTGACGTTACGTCTGCATCTTGCTGGAATGAGGAGAACATAGGGGTGATCTCTAGGCTTTAGATGTTGCCATCAAGACTTAGAGCTAGGATTTTGCCGTGACTCCATTTCTATTTGACCCTTGGGTCTTTTGTTGACGTCGCGTCTGCATCCTGCTGGAATGAGGAGAACGTAGGGGTCATCTCTAGGCTTTAGATGTTGCCATCAAGACTTGGAGCTAGGATTTTGCCGTGACTCCATTTCTATTTGACCCTTGGGTCTTTTGTTGATTTTGTGTCTACATCCTGCTGGAATGACAAGAATGTCGGGGTGATCTCTAGGCTTTAGATGTTGCCATCAAGATCTGGCTCTTCCTTTGATGGAGCCTGGTGGGAAAATATGGTTCCCTTTTCATTTGTGCCCATGGATTGTATACATGGGTCAGTGTGGACTCACCTGCAGGGCAGAAAAGTTTCATTTCCATTTTTTTTATTATATATATTTTTATTTTTCCACGATGCTCTATCATTTCAGCTTTTTATATAGTGAAAGTCGTGACTGCCCAATCATTTGGGCTATTTATCAGCGGTGCTCAATCATTTGTGCTATTTTTTAAATATTTTTACTTGCTACTTTTTATTGCGAGTTGCCCAAACATTTTGGCTGTTTTTATATACATATTTTTTTTACTTGCTGCTGCTTTTATTGTGAGTTTGGAATCTGATACCAACCTTGGCATCAGTATCGCTACAACTGGGATATTGCCAGGAGCAAATCATCATTTGCCTTTGTCGATTTGAACAAAGATGGCTTAGCAACCAGGGTTAAGATCCTGTCGGCTATGACTTTTGACTTTATGATCCATAAGGGTCTCACATAGGTATTTCTCCTTACGAGTCGTGAGGATCTTGTAGGTGTATGTTCTCCTTAGAAGTCGTGAGGACTTCTAAGTGGTGTTTTCCCTTGCAAGTCGTAAGGATCTTACAAGAGTGTTTTTTCCTTATAATTCGAGAGGACTTACAAGTGTCATTCACTATATTGGATATTTCTCGCCATTGGTAGAACTTGGTAAGGGAATATTTATTCATGCCCGTGGATTTGTATACAAGGGTCAATATGGACCGTCTGTAGGGCAACTTGGGGGATATGACGGCTTAAGAACAGGTTCAGATACCTGTAGCTTAAGGCTTTTGAATCTTATGAGTCATGAGGGTATCATAAGGGGAATTCTCCTTACGAGTAGTGAGGATCCTGTAAGTGTAATTTCTCTTTAGGAATCATGAAGATTCCTAAGTGTGTTGCTCCTTTGTGAGTCGTAAGGATCTCACGCAAGTATTTTCTCCTCATAAGGTCGAGAGGACCTTGCAAGTGCCCATGAATTTTTTTTATTTTATGAGTTTATGCCCTATTCAGGTTTTTACAAACTCGCCGGCAGTCCTACTGTTTTTACTCACGGCGCCCTTTCGGGTTTTCATCGGTGCCCATTTTGCTTGTGGACATACCGTTTTTTTAATGGCGAAACTTTCGAAAGTAGCTTCGTTGCAGGTGACCCACCTGTTTGCCGGTGGGTTTTGGGGGTGGTTTCATTGCTGAAGTAGCTATGTAGCCAGTGGGACTTGAGTTGCAATCTTTCCTGCTAAGACTTCGATTGCAATATAGATCTCAGGGGATTGTACCGCCGTATTTGGGGCGATGCACTAGTTTAGGGATGTTCCGGTCCATTATCGCCATGTTTGAGGCGAAATTTTAGTTTAGAGACTTTTCGGTCCAATGTAGCCATATTTGAGGCGAGATTCTAGTTTAGGGACATCGGTCCGTTGTTAGTTTAGGGACTTCTCGGTCCGGTATCGCAATATTTTAAGCGGGTAATTAGTTTAAGGACCTCTCAGTCCTATGTCGCCATATTTGAGGCGGATAATTAGTTTAAGGACTTCTCGGACCGTTGTTAGTTTAGGGACTTCTCAGTCCGGTATCGCTATATTTGAGGCGGGTAATTAGTTTAAGGACTTCTCGGTCCTATGTCTCCATATTTGTGACGGATAATTAGTTTAAGGATTTCTCGGTCCGTTGTCGCCATATTTGAGGCGGATACTTAGTTTAAGGACTTCTTGGTCCGGTATCGCCATATTTGAGGCGGGTAATTAGTTTAAGGACTTCTCGGTCCGATGTCGCCATATTTGAGGCGGATACTTAGTTTAAGGACTTCTCGGTCTGTTGTCGCTATATTTGAGGCGGATACTTAGTTTCAGGACTTCTCGGTCCTATGTCGCCATATTTGAGGCGGATAATTAGTTTAAGGACTTCTCGGTCCGTTGTTAGTTTAGGAACTTCTCGGTCCGATATCGCCATATTTGAGGCAGGTAATTAGTTTAAGGACTTCTCGGTCCGATGTCGTCATTTTTGGGACGACAGAGCTTTTTTGTATACTATTCTCAGAGTTCTGACTCAGAAAGATAGCGAGCGGACACGAGCGTCGTCATCTATCATAGACCTAAGTCGTAACTCGTCAAGCATAGTATTTTTTGAGGAATCGGCCGTTTATTGGCCGGAAGGGTCTTTCGCCATGTATATCCATGAGCAGGTAGGCTCCACCTTGGTAGAATTTGTCTATGATGTACGGGGTTTCATAATTCGGCTCGAATTTTCCCCGTTTTGCATGATTGGGGATCATGGGTGTTTTGATGACTAGCACGAGTTCACCTTGTCGGAATGTTTTCGGCCTGGTCAGTTTTTCGTATGACCGTGTCATTCTCGCCTTATAAGCCTCTAGATTTTGCTGTGCTACAAGGCGAGTTTCGTCGAGGGCGTTGAGCTTTTCAAGCCGAAGATGAGCATTTTCTTCATCTGTTAGCTTATACCGAACTGCTACTCGTAGAGAGAGGAGTTATGTTTTCAGGAGAAGCACTGCTTCCGTGCCGAATACCAACATGTATGGTGTTGTATTCATAGCCGTTTTGAACGTTGTTCAGTGCGCCCAGAGAGCTTCATGAAACCTTTCATGCCAGTCTTTTTTTGGTTTCTGGACACTGTTTTCTTTATAATCTTCGTCAAGGTCTTGTTGAAAGTTTCAGCTAGACTATTGGCCTAAGGATTATAGATTGAAGAGTATCTCCAATCTATTTTATGTTGCTGTGCGAAGCGGCTGATTTTATGACTTCTATAAGCTGGCCCATTATCCGAGATAATTCATCGCGGAGTGCCGAACCGATAGATGACATGTGTCCTGAAGAAATAAAGGATATTTTCCGTCTTCACCTCCCTTAGTAGTACTGCTTCTGCCCACTTAGAGAAGTAGTCGGTCGTTGCCAATATAAACCGATGTCTTTTGGACGACGCCGGTTCAATAGGGCCAATTATATTGGTTCCCTACATTTCGAACGGCCAGCTAGCCACTGTTGGGTGTAGCGGATTTGGATGTTGGTGGATGAAGTCCCTGTGGATTTAGCACGAGTGACACTGTTTCGCATATTCTAGGCAGTCCTGAATCATTATGGGCCAATAGTAACCCATTGTTTTGATGTTCAGCTTCATCTTTGGCCCAGCTTGGTGAGAACCGCAGAGTCCGTCGTGAATTTCTTGAACGACTTTCTTTGCTTCCTCCGGCCCCAGGCATCTTAGCCATAGACAGTCGAATGATCTCTTATATAGAGTATCATTGACGAAGGCGAAAGACAAAGCTCATTTCATAAACTGATGTCTAAACGACGCATTTTCGGGCGTTCGTCGGGACTTAAAGTACTCTATGAAGACTTCCCTCTAGTCATTGACCTTTTCTTTGTCCTCTATTTGAAGGGCTGCTTGTTCGGTCGTTTCTTTTCATTCGGATGACTCTATCAGATCTTCCGAAGATATATCTATTAGCGTGAGAACCCTGCGGCTTTGCATAATGTTCTTTACGTCATCGAGGTCTTCATCAGCCAGTTCCTTAGCCAAATTGGCCAACGCGTCCGCCTTGCTGTTTTCTGCACGTGGTATACTCTCCAGGATGTAGGAAGGGATTTGTGTCAGCAGTTGCTGCACTTTTTCGACATACTTTATCAGCTCTGGTTTGCACGTCTGATAGTCTCCATTTACTTGGCTAACGATCAGCTGGGAGTCTCTATATATGAGGAAGTCTTTGATTCCCATGTCGATAGAGATCTTGAGACTTGCTATCCAAGCTTTATATTCAGCTTCATTGTTAGTCCTTGGCTCCGTTAAGGAAAGGGCATAACGCAATATCCCTCTATGCGGAGTCACGAAGATAAGGCCCACCTCGGCTTTGATTATGGGGGAGTTTTGCTTTCGCCTTTTCATGGAAGATACTCTATCGAAGTAAAGTTCCTATTGGGAATCATTTTCTTCCTTTTCTCCTTTGATTGTATCGAACACATGTTCATCCGGCAACTCACAATTTAAGGGGGGTCAGCTGGTATCGGATGCTCCGCGAGAAAGTTGGCAATGGCCGCCTTTCACTGCTTTGAGGGGTCGATAGGTTATCGAGAACTCCATCAGAAGGAGGGCCCATTTGGCAAGCCTTCCTGTTAGTATGACCCTTAACATCAGATATATGAGAGGATCCACCTTTGATATGAGATGGAGCTCATGTGCCAAGGCGTAATGTCTGAGCTTCGTTATCGCGAAGATCAGTGCCAGGCAATGCTTTTCGATGGGGGAGTAGTTGTTTTCTGCTCCCAGGAGAACTCGACTCAAATAGTATAGAGCTCTCTCCTTTCCTTGATCGTTCTCTTATGCCCATAGCGCGTCTAGAGAACCCTCAAGGGCTGTTGTTGCAACATTTTAGAAAATATAAAATATTATTTTTGGAATTTAAATAATAAAATAATATATTTCGTGAAAACTAGTCGATTTACGAATTGGGGTTTTCGTAAAATGGTATAAATATATACCAATATTTGGAAAATATTTGGAGATTAAAATGATTTATTTAATAAAAATGTATTTATTTGGATTTGGGCATTTTATAAATAATTATGCAATAATTACATGCATGTTTAAATTAAACTTGATTAGTGCACTACTAATCACGATTAAGCCAAATCCGTATTTTTTATATTGTCCATGGCTTGTGCACCATGTCATGTTGCATTTTGTTGCATGTTTGTTGTTTCATTTGTGTTGTTGGTTTTTTTTAAAGAAAAGAAAAGAGATGCCATGATTGAGAAGAGAGAGAGGGGGGACATAATGATGTCATGAGGCATGCCATGTGAGGGTATGAGAGAGAGGGTATGGCTCCACCCCTCACCCATTCTTCTTCCTTCTTCATTTCTTCACCATTTTCTTCATCTCCTTCTCCTCCTCCTTCACCCTTCTCTACCTCCATGAAACCACCTCAAATCTTCATTAAAAACCCCATCCCACCTTCATAAAAAATGATCCCCACCTCATTCTACACCCCATAGCAAGTTCAAATTTGGATTTTGAAGACTTTGGGCATCTAGGGTTTTTCTTGAGTTGCATCCAAGAGGTATAACCTTCATTTCTCATCTTGTCTATTTGTTTCTTTACCTTCTAGTTAGGTTAGGGTTTGATTTAGCTTATTTAGTGATCTTAGAATTTTCTAGGTTGAGGCTTAGTAGGTGATTTGATTTGTAATGATGCAAGTGAGGTTTAGTGAGTGCTTACAAGACTTAGGTGATGATTTTCTGGACCAATTAGAAGACTTAAACCCAAAACACGAAGTTAGAATTTACCGACTTTGGAATTTCAACAGAATTGTGATGGTATTTTGGAATCTGGGATGACCCGAGACCACCATAAAATAAGTTCCCGTGAGCAGGCAACCTAGAAACACCCCCTGAAACCCTAGCCCCTAATGATTTATTCTGGCCGCAGATTTAATTGGTTTGGCCGCAAATTGCGGCCAAGTAGTGGTGGATTTAGGTGATTTTTGGTTTATGCTTCTCTGATGTGATATCTAGAGCAACCCTATATGCAAAATTCCCTAGTTTGGCCTATGGTGAAATCTGGGAGTGATTTTCTTCGTTGCTGATTTCGGTTTTGCGATTCTGAAACTTGGTTTTGGTATTTGAGTTTGGATCTCGTCGTTGGACGTTTGTGTTGTGGTCAAAATTTGCACCCCGGTTGACCGAGTCAAAGTCAAAGTCAACCCCAAGCCAGATGGGCCCAAGCCCAGGTCAAGCGGGCCCATGCCCAAGTCGAGCCCGCGGCCAGCCTCCTCCATGCCAAAATATAGATCATGTAATAAATAATTTTCATGTAATTTTTTATGCATGAATGTATACAAAATGGGCATAAAGCCAAATTTTTGTAAAGCCCATGGCTTATGTGCAAAAAGAAATGGCATATGAGCCATGTGATGGGCAAAATGCTATTTTGTAAAGCCCAAGGGACTATATGTAAATATGTATGCCTATATAAGGCAACATGATGATGAATAAAGTAATACACTTTTCATTCTCTCAAAAACCTAGGGTTTGTGCCTCTTTCCCCTTTCTGAAGGTTCCAAACCTTCTTCTTTCTTTTGAATTAAATCAAGAGTTTTACTCTTCCTTTTCCAAAACTAAATAGTTTTTCACCACAAAACCCACAAAGGGAAACTCAGATCTGCCATCAGATCTCAGAAAGGAGAGATTTTTAGAATCTCATATTTCTTGATCTTCAAGATCCGGCCAACAAAGGAAGAAGAAGGAGACCCATCTCCAGAAACTCCACTTTGGAGAAGAACTAGGGCTCAAGGGGAGAAGCCCTTCATCAGCTTCAAAACATCTTATGAGTTTAACTCCTCATATATATATATATATATATATATATATATATATATACAGAATAATAAGTGCTCCTTTCTGGGAGTACAACTCCCATTGCAGGGACCAAGTCCCTTTTGCTGCTCGAGCGCCTACGTGCTGACACGTGGTGCGCTAGCGCCCAAAGTGCTAGCGCTCGAGCGCCCACGTGTTGACACGTGGCGTGCTAGCGCCCAGAGCGCTAGCGCCCAGAGCGCTAGCGCCCGAGCGCCCACGTGCTGACACGTGGCGCGCTAGCGCTCAGAGCGCTAGTGCCCAGAGCGCTAGCGCCCGAGCGCCCACGTGCTGACACGTGGCGCGCTAGCACTCAGTGCGCTAGCGCCCGAGCGCCCACGTGCTGACACGTGGCAGCGCTCTTGCGCTCAGAGCGCTAGCGCCCGAGCCCCCACGTGCTGACACGTGGTGCGCTAGCACTCAAAGCGCTGGCGCTGGCCTCACGCATCCTTTAATTGCCTTTTCCTCTTTTTTTTATATATATATACATATATGTATACATATGTACACACACACATACTCCACGACACTGTCCCTGTTAGAAAAACCCCCGTAAAAACTCTGTGGGGCCCCCAATATATCCAAAACCCCTTCAAAACACAACACTGCACATTGAGCTCGCATGACCAGTTTAACCCGTCAATCGGAGGTTCCCTCACTCTAAAGGCGAGGGGTAATTAACGGCAGCTTAGTCCGCGACTGCCGGAGATTCGGATCCCCACAATCATTAAACCCCGACCTACCCTAGGCAGGGGGAATCTGTAATGCGCCTGACAAGCGCGCGCGTATTCCCATCTCAATGGGGTGACGAAAAACACCCTACAGTTTGTACATCGACGAACGAGGATTATCTGGTTGTTTGGCATGCGTAGGCTATAGGTTCTAACCTATGAGCACTTCGTGTGCCGTATCGGTTTTCAGACTTGGTTTTAATAATGTTGCAATATGTGTTGATTGTAGGTACCTTCGCATGGACTTCCGAGACAACGAAGTACATCGACTTCAGCTAAGAAAGGAGTTTGCAGGTGAGTAGATTTATATCTACCGGGGAAGTCGGGTGGATGGCGTATAGTACCCCCACAACCACTGATATGGATGAGTGATATATATAAACTATGGTTTGGAGAAAACCTATGCATAAGCTCACGGATATGATAGCTAAGGATGATTCAGATTAATAAATGAGGATATGATATGAGGATGTCAAGCATGATATATAGAATTGAAAGAGGACAAGTATGAGTTGATAGTGGTATGATATGAGATCAAGATCGATACGACTTGAGATTGAGATAGATGTGGTGAGGTTAATAAGATATGACGTTTATGCAAGATGACATGATATGGGATTGATACAGATGTGTACATAAATATATTTATGAGAATAAAGAGTGATATGCTGTATGAGACTATAGATCCGTACCCTTATTGTTGTGTAGGACGATAGAATCCCTATTCTGTTTGATGAACTCGTACGTTGGATTACCGTACGCGACGAGATTACCGGATGATTGATCCGCGCTCGTGATTTGAGGATGATGATCGAGGATATTTCCATAGAGGCGGGATCACCGACGTAAAGTGTCGCCTCGACCATACTTATTTCTAAAACCGACGAATAGTATGCCATTTTTAAATGGAAACCGCAAGGGACGCTACGGATTCTCAAATGGTGTCTTTTTCTTAAAAACACCGTAGCCCCCACTTTCAAAACTACGATTCGAATATTTTAAACTGATCGTGTGGTTCATGCGTAGTTTCATATCTTGTAATAGTTCGTGTATTTGTTGGCTTATCCCTCGTGTGGTACGTGTCATGTTTTCGATATTTACCATTGTATGATATCAGCTGCTAGTACACCTGCATAATTACCGATGATGCGTATGTTGCACTAACACAGAATTGCCGACTCATACACATTCATCATCTGTAATTGCCATGCCACTTGCACAGTAGAACTGCTGTATCATGATATTATTCATAACCGTAAGTACATTCTTTATTCAGTACTATCATGTGACATGTTTGCGTGATATAGTTGATATGCTCATATTACCGTTCTATGTTGCATACATTGTACTTTATGGTTATATGCATTGAGATGCTGTTTTTATGAGATCTCTGGATTTGAGAACCGTGGTTATATTTCAAAGGAAATTATGTATTGTTTTAAAAACGTGGTTTCTCTTGATATGATATTTCTAGGTGTCCACCTTGAGTTTTCTCGGTTCTGAGTTGTGAGCATACCCGATTCGAGGAGTGGGAGGCACCGTCTGCGGGTACATGGTGGACCCGATGAGGTATCCCGGGGTAAGAAGCTCGTGATCTAGACGATGAGCCTGGCAGGGGAGCACTACCAACCGGTGATAGTTTTGGGCTCGGCGGTTATCCGGAGGATACCGACCGGAGTCGTGAGATAGATATGGGCCGATCCGGACTGATGGAGCCCGTGGGCTGATCCGGACTGACGGAGCCCGAGATATGAGGATTTACGTGTCGATGCTGGACACGGGTTTCATGATATTTCGAGTGTCGATGTTGGACACTCAGGTTCCATGATTTTGATGTGTCGTTGATGGACACACGTGGTTGATATCCTAATACATACAGGCAAATGTTTTCATATGATTCGAGTGTCGATGTTGGACACTCAGGTTCCATGATATTGATTTGCGTTGTTGATGGACGCGCGGATGATATCCACATGCATACAGGCATATGATATCAGATGTTTATTTCTATATGCTATTGGCATTGACTCTATTGTTGACATATATACATACATGGTCACCCTCGATATTATAGTATTAATTTCATGATATAGTATGACCTAGGAAATCGTTGTTTTATTCGATTTGTACCTGCTGATATTTTCTACTCACGAGTTGCAAACTCACCCCCGTCGTGCCACAGTTCTTGCAGGTTTGATAGCTTGGGATCAGTAGCGGTATCGCTGGCACACAGCTTCATCCAGGGTGTTTTTCTTTGGTAGGTGGGACACATATTGGATCATGCCCACTCTTGTACTTATTATTCTATTGTATATAGATAAACTCCATCAATCAGAAACTAGAATTTGTATATTAATAGACTAGAAGACTTGAGTTGCGAGACTTAAAGCGATGGGTATATGTTCGCTTCTTTGAGGTTTTTTTGATGTCTTGCTTTATTATTCTTTCTGTGTTGATCTTCGCCGTTGGGCATCGTATATATCTCTTGCTTACTTGTGTGGTTGTGATTCCACCGATTGGCGAAGAGCTTGCTCCCGCTTGGGGATGCCTATATATATTGCTTGTATGTGGTTTTTGGATCAAAATATATAAGGGAGGTGCTGCCCGAAATTTCAAGGACGAAAAATGTTTTCAACTATAGTATAGTCCACTTGCATTTTCATGTTTCATTACCTATGCATTTAAAGAAAAACTTGATTTCATTATACCTTTATTTCAAAACCGCACCTCCACTATTTTCCGCAATAAGGTTTAGATTTCTGGGCTTCGGCTTACTTGAGTTACGTTACGCCTTTAGGCATTGTGTGATTTAAGTTCCGGGTCGTGACAAAGTTGGTATCAGAGCGTGGGGTTTAACCTTGGTTCGAGTCTATATTTGACTATGCGGAGTCTAGGGTGTATATATATTTTGGAACCTAGGCTTGACCTTACTGAACTTAGACTTGACCGGGTTGGGGGGTATTAGACCCGAACTTTCATTTTATAGGTTGACCTTGATTGATAGAGTAGGTAGCTTGAGTAGAGTGACATACCGTGCGATGTTCCGCGGCATACTTACGATACGATACTCCGCTTAAGTAACCTTAGGATGTACTTATCTTGAGATCTGTGATTCTTTTCGTTCCTATGATCATATATTCATTTGGGATCTGTTGATTTCTTTCTGCTAGGTTCCGTAGCACCGCCACTGGGTTTCGGGAGGTATTGACCATGCTGTTTTCAAAAATTTGGCGTGCTAAAGAACCCTAACCTAGAATCTTAACTAGAGAATTAGACGTAACTTGCATGTAAACATCTTTAAATTTAAGTGAACAAGGAATACAACATTTGTAGACCGGTCCTTCACTTCAATATCTCCATGTAGTAGTCCCTTCGCTCCAAGTAGTGAACTCCCAGACTCTAGAAAGGCTCCACAAGATGAAAGGAACAAGATTGCTTGAAGTCTTCGAGGCCGAAGATGATCTACGTCGAGGAGACACTAACTCAAGCTACCTCTTCACTAATTAGGAATTAGTGAAGCAAAAAACCTAAACTAAATGGCTAGTCTAGTGTAGGTTGATGAAGTAGGAATTTTGCTCACTTTAGAAATTTTTCTCACTAATTTTCTTCACCTCCCAAAAACCTAGTGAGCTCTTGGAGATGAAGAAGAAGATGAAGTAGAGAATGTCATGAATGAATCCTATGGGTGAGAACAGCAACCATGGGTGAGATAATATCTCATATTAACTCTTGTAGAGACTTAACCATGGCTTAAGGTAATGGTTGGGTTAATAAATATCTCAAATAAAACAAAATTAATGGACTAAGTCAATGGTTTTACAAGCTTCCACTAAGCTTAAACCATGTGACTAATTTCCAACTAATTTTGATTTACTTTAAATAAATAAAACCTTTCATTATGATAAGCATGGTGTGAGTCTCATACACCCATGTAGCATGTAGCAACAAGCATGACACAATAATATATATTACACATATATTAAGTGTACACTAGTGAGAAAAAGAAATGCATAAGTGAGCTAATATTAGTTAATGTAAATTAATATATCAAATATATAATGATACATTAAATTATTAAATCAACACTTGATTTAATAATCCGGCTATATCATATATAACCGACTGATATCTTTTGTATCAACTTATCGAATCAACACTTGATTCGATAACCCGGCTATATCACATATAACCGACCGATATCACATATCGCAAGAATAGAATATAGTATCACATACGCGTATTAATCTCGGTCCCGCACATATCACATATGTGCTCCTACTTCGTTTCGCTTGAGCCAGGAAACCTCTGTGTATGACTCTAAAGACTTGTCAATACGCCGGCAGTAGGTGATGATCATATCAGTCACCTACAAGCTGTCAGCGGTACTAGCTGGACGTAACGGCTACCCGGGTATTGAGCGATCATAAGATCAATAAGCAAGCCTACTCATACTCCTGCGAATCCAATAAGTAACACTACCGTACAGTCCGGTCTCTTCGTCTGATATGTCGCATATCCAGCCCGGGGGTGGCAAACGTCAGACCCCAATAGCTTGATAAGTTATGCCGATGTGAGGCCCATAACGATTCAAGAAACTACTGATAACACTTACCAGTAAATCTCAGCAACCCTGGCCAGGGATTTCCTGTTATGGCCAATCGAGCATAGCGCAACATCAACCCCCAATACCGGGAGAGACGAAATCCCCTCCTATCGCTCATTGCCTCGATATGACTCGGGACTGTACCCAGAAAACCACCGTTTTGCACATTTTCTTGAATGTGGTAAGGTGAAAATCAAAGCACAGTGGGAATCACACAAGACTCTATGACGATCTCGGGTCTACAGACTAACCTGTACCAGTGTCACCAGAGAACTGCTATCTAACGTGAGGTATAATACCATCTAGGAGTTCTCGGCGAGTCTTGTTCAGTGTACCCAGTCTCCACCGAGCACCTGTATACCATCTTTGATGTCAAACACCAATGGATGTGGGATCATCCATCACACATCATATGGGTTAAGAAGCGTATACGCTAGTCTACTCTGGAATATCGATGCCCCGTCTCGATACTCCCACGACTAGGAACAACTGAAGGACGCACTTACCGACTACTCTTGCCCCACTAGTATGATTTGCATCATAATCCCGGTACTCAAGTATTCATCCTAAGGGCTTTATCAACATGTAACAGATAGAAAATAAATGTATATGTTAAGATAAAGAGCAACCAGATAGCATACTATCATGTCGAGCAAGAAAGTCCTCCCTATATATGTCCTAGCATCCACTATAATATACATCATATGTACAATAATGGCCTCTAGGGCATACATACAACTAACACTTTCGTTCCTTTGATCTATCTTCATCGACACCTGTTTGAGGTTCCTGTCACCATAGTTTGAGTGCAGATTGAGCTGCTGCCGCCAGAGATGCGGTCAGAGCGAGCTCGTCACGGACGAGGACTGATCATGATATTTTCTGGTGACCTAGGAACACGTGTAGGTATAGTGTTTGTGTTGAGATCTCTCGTTTGAGGCGAGTGTTAGGTTTTGCACCGGATGATCGGGCCATTGATAGAGGCTGCCAGATTGAGAGGACTGTTGATGTATAGCCTATCTCAGAGATCGTGATGTTGTCTACCGTGCAGATAGATGACCCAGCTGTTGCTGAGATTGATGGGATGTCACTTCCAGAACTTTTGAGCTGAAACCGCTGGAAATTTTAGGCAGAGATGTGACAGAAGATAACTGGTCTATCTTGGGTTGAGCGACTGAGATGATTCGTCTGATTTGATGTGCCGACGCAGGCTCAGTTGAGTTGAAGAATTCCAATTGAAGGATCTTACTCAGATCTAGAGTAAGTCGATCAAGAGAGGATGTTGTTCGTTGGATGCTCCGATGTGGAATCGGTAAGTTGGCCAGCTTCGGATAGAAGGACCTCACCCAGATGCATTGTAAGTTGATCGAGAATGGACGAATAAAGTGTATTCCTCCGATGATTGGGACGAGTTCCCGAGGACGTGTTTGGCTAGATATCTTCCACGGAGTGGTGAAGATACCGAGTTCATAATTTCGAGTCTTTGTGAGAGACTCCAGATTGACTGTAGACGAGAACGAATTGCCGTATGAAGATAGCAAGAGATGACGTCGAAGTGGACGATAATGAAGACGGATGGAACAAGAGATTCGTGCGAGATGTTAACGAGCTGTTGTTGCTCCCCGATGATGCCATAGGAGTTATATGTTTGCAGAGGTATTGGATACGGCCAATTCCAGAAGAAAGCTGTGCTGAGGGCACAACCGTCCGGATATGAGAAAAAGGATTAAGTAAAGAGTGCCAACCTCCGTACAGCTCAGTATAGGTGAGATTGGAAGAGACCTAAGCATGGTTCTTCCAGTATGCCGCAGCGATGAAGATTTGCACCAGGATCGGTTGTATCGCGCGTATTCAGAGGGCCAGATGTCGCCATCAGTAATGTGCTGTTTTGCGAGTGGTCGCTTTAAATGGCCAAGAAAGGATCAGTAGAATGCATGAGCAGAACTGTTTCTGTTATTACACCTGACCGGGCCGGCGAGCAGAAAGACTGTGAGATTTGTAATCCAGAGAGAAAACGAGGACCCAGTGACCGAAGACGCCAGATAGTGAGCAGGAGGCAAGTAGATGTTCTTTCTCTGCCAGCTTTGAGCGCACCAGCATTGTTCGACATTGTAGGAGGTGTACCTCAATGTCATTTATTGCGATTTGTGTTTCGTGATCCGAGTATCGCACTTTTATCTCTTGGACTTGAGTTTCGATGATTGGGTTTCATGATTTATGTTTTCGTGCACTATGGCTGCACCTATTGGATATTTTCTTTTTTGCACGGTTATTGCACTTGATTTATATTTTATATATCGTTACATCGGTTTGCGATTTGTGCATATCAGTTGCACTTGATATTGATTTTGTGCCTTGGCTGCACGTGTTTATGATTTCGTGGATTTCATATGGTCGATTTGATTTTGTGCATGTGGTACGCACCCGATTTGATTTTTGCACTCGGTATAGCTCACATATGCTTGCAGTGCATTGATACATGTTTTGTACATGCAGTTGCACTCATTTATGATTTTGTACACCTTGGTACACTCGGTGTTGTTTTAATACGCATTTGAGATATTGATGAGTATTTCGTGCATTTGTTGCACCATATTTGTATTTCGTGCATTGTTGCACCAGATTTGTATTTCGTGCATTTGTTGCACTATATTTATACTCCATGCATTTGTTGCACCAGATTTATGTTTTCGTGCGCATCTGCACCTGATGTTCGTTATCGTGCACGCTACTGCACTAGATGTTTTATACGGACATGACACACTTGATTTGGATTTCGCGCATATTGGGCGCGTAGTATGGAATTTTGTGCACACCGGATGCACTTGATTGAGATTTTATTCGTGCATGTTAGTTGCACTGGGTTGAGATTTTCGTGTACTCTAGATGCACTTGATGTTGTTGTCATGCACACCTATTGCACTGAAAGATGCATTCGTGCACACCCATTTCACTTAGTTTTGCTTTTGTGCACATTCGTGGCACTTGTATTGGATTCGGTTTTCCGTGCGCACCAGACGCACGTGATATTGGATACGCCTTTTGAGGCTGATTTATTTCTAAGCATCATATTTTCATGGTGGGCACTATATTATATAGTAGCAGAGCAGGACTAATCTGAGGATAGTACCTGAGTACTTTTGCATACATAAAAGTTTACCAAGAGGTTTTCAAAAAGGAGCTATAGTCTCGCTATTTCCTACGTGTCAGCGAGTGACACGGAATTTTTAAAAGGAGAACCTTTTGGGATATTTCAAAAAGGCGGGATGTATAATTTGAGAAAAACATATATAAGTATATATTTACTACTTTACAAATGATCGTCCACCACTTGTGCCGTGAGCTACGCATCGCACGACCATTCGGAAAAAAATTTTGCATGTGTTTTATCCAGTTTTTAGAGCAATTTAAAGGGATGCGTATTATATACTGTTTCCTGATTTAAAATCAGGAAAGCTTCTGGGAAAAGCTTCAAAAAGGGGCCACGTGCTTATACGTGACCAGCAGTCACGTGTTGACACGTGACATATAAAGCAGCGGAAAAGGGGCACATTGGTTCCCTGATCAAGTCAAGGAAAAGGGCTTCAGAAGAGGTCACGTGCTCCCACGTGACCAGGGTCACGTGTTGGCACGTGACGTTCAAAGCAGCAGACTCGCTCTCCAGTTGAACCAAGGAAAGAGGCGCCAGACAGGGGTCACGTGCTCACACGTGACCAGGGGTCACGTGGTAGCACGTGACGGCTAAGCAGCAGAAGAAGGCAGAGTGCAAAAGAGGAGATAGGCTCGTTCCAAGAGAGTCACGTGTCCACACGTGACTATGGGTCACGTGGGCACACGTGACCGGCTTTCAAAGCCCATTTTTGCTAACAGAATTAAATTCTGAAAGAGATTCGAATCTTTCCAAAGGAAAGCAATTACCTGGAACCGATCAAATTAAAGATTCAGAGATGATTAAATATCACCTATCTATAGGAAAATCTCGGGTTTGGAAAGATTTCCCCTTTAAATCTAACCAAAATAACAAAGGAGAATCTCTGGATTTAAAATCCAATGGTGAATAAAATTCACCTAATAATCCAAAGGTCCAGAACGAATGATGAATGCAAATCAAATCTCTCAATAAAAGATTTACCAAAACTGATTGGTTCGGCGGCTTCTCCTATAAATAGGAGCCAAGAGATACAAAAAGAAAAAAAATATACACGCAGAGAAAAAAAAAAGGAGAGAGCCTTGATACTTTGAAGAATTTGGAGTTTCTGCAAAAGAAAACCCTAGGTAAGAAAGGGAAGGCTTCTTGAAAGAAATAGAATTTGATTCTCAACAGAGTTTAACTCTGACAAAATAAAAAAATAAAAGAACATATTTCTTCTCTCTTTGGTAGAGGATCTGCAAAGTGCACATCTCCCCTTTAGGTTGAGAATTTAATTCTCAATGGGTTGAGATCCTGCCATGCAGATCCAAAACATGGAGAGGGAATGGAAAAACGAGAATTTAATTCTCACAGAACTATAGGAATTTAATTCCTCTAAGATAAAAGTAGGGCTTGACCCTGTGTTATGGGAATTTAATTCCTTCAGAACAGAGAGAAACAGGGTTTAACCCTAATTAAGAACTTAGTTCTGTTGAAACAACGGGAATTCAATTCCCTTAATCATAATTTAACAGGGACTGGAAGTTTAATTCCTTAAAAAGCTTTTATTAGGGTTTAACCCTATTCAGTTCTTCACATAAACGAGGAATTTAATTCCTACAGAAGATTCAGGGTTCGATTCTACTCCAGAATATAAGTCTTCAAAAGGAAGTAGGAATTTAATTCCTTTGAAAATTAAAAGCCCGAGGAATTTAATTCCTGAAAAGAAAGATCAACAGATTCTCTAAACAATATACAGGGTCACGTGCCACTATGTGACCCCCTCAAAAGATCTACAGAAAGCCCTTTGAGGCAATCCCCCACGTGACCCACGTGACCCTTGACAGAAGCTCTAATACATAGGCATATGAATGCCCGTCACGTGATGGCACGTGATGCTCTGAAAGATGCAGCAATTTCAGCAGAATAAATGAAGGGAGGGCGCTCTCACGTGTTGCCACGTAACCCCTCTTGCTTTAGTGTTTAACACTAAGTTGGAACTCCCAAATCCAGTGTTAAAACACTGTTGGGCCGTAGTGTTCAACACTAATCAAAGAACTTTATTTGCAGTGTTCAACACTGACTACCTTAGTGTTTAACACTAATCTGAGAGCTTTGTTGCCAATGCTTGATACTGATCTGTTTTAGTGTTTAACACTAATCTGAAAACCTTGTTGCTGGTGTTTAACACCGATTATCTTTTAGTGTTAAACACTAACTTGTCAACCTCATTACCAGTGTTCAACACTGATTGCTCTGAAGTGTTTAACACTAGGCTTTGGCCCAATTGGCTAAAGGGATAGAGGCAAAGCCTCTCCCTCAATGGACCCACAAGAAGTCAATATTCCAGACATGATAGGACTTAGCCCAAGATGGCCATAAGTCCTCAATTTGTGATTAACTGGGCCAATAGGCTCATAATATAATTAATGGGTCTTGATCCCAAATTGGGCCAAGGACTATTTAATCCATTCCGGTTCTAGGGTACATCTCTTCACTCCTTTGATACTTGGCATTGTAATCCCTCAATGTCTTCAAAGAGGTGGCGGGTCCCGACGACCACACATCGATATGGACTGTGGGGTCCTTAAACCCATGTCTAATGCAAAATTCCTGGTTACGTGGAACGCGGATAACGTCACCCTTTGACCCCGCGGAAAACGCCCAGAGCGGAGCCTAGTCCTCGCCGAGCACGGCAGTGAACCCGTGTGAAGCATCTAGTGCAAAATTCCTGGTTATGTGGAACGTGGATAACGTCACTCTTTGACCCCACGGAAAACGCCCAGAGCGGAGCCTGGTCCTCGCCAAGCACGGCAGTGAACCCGTGTGAAGCATCCAAAGCACATACCGGACTGTGGAGTCCTTAAACCCATGGACTATTACGTCCTTAACCTTGACCGAGATGTCTTAAAACTAACAATGGACCGCAATGTCCTTAAACTACCCGTGGACCGCAATGTCCTTAAACTACCCATGGACTGCAATGTCCTTAAACTAGAACAATAGAGCCCAGCATGCTCTTTTATCGGATCTAAATGGTCCCGTTTAAGTTGATCTTAGCCTCAAAGATGGCTAACGTATCCTTAAACCTTCAAACAGACTGGACTATGAATCCCCCAAATTAACTTTGGCTCGAGGGTACATCTCTGAACTCCTCTGACATCCGTCGTTGTAATCCTTCAACGTCGTCAGAGAGGTGACGGGTCCCGACGGCCACATATACGATGGACCACTATGTCCCTAAACTGGAACAATGGAGCCCAAACGCTCTTTTGTCGGATCTAAACGATCCTGTTAAGTTGATCTTAGTCTCAAATCGGACTAACGTATCCTTAACAAACGTTTGAGTTGATCTTAGCCTTAAGTATGGCTGACGTATCCTCAAACCAAACCCCCAAACCCAAATCTAAGATGAACACGGATTTGGACTAGTCCACGCCCTACGGGCGACGACATAACTCAGTCTCCGTAAACAATCCACGGGCAATAAAACACGAAACAAACACCCACGACACGAAGTGACCAGCTGGAGAAGGAGAAAGTTGTTACCGCGATGCGGTAGCGTAATTAACTGCAGGGGCTTGCGCCTGCAGGGAAGAGCGTCCTCACAATCAAAAAACCCCTCCATGAGGGGGAATCTGACGAAGTCTGCTACATCGGCCGCATCCGTCTAAGCCTCCGATGTACGGTGCCATGGATCAACTTGGCATCTTCGGAGAGATAGACGGATAACACCAATTAGCATCTGCCCCGAACCTCAGGCTCGGACGCCCGAGTCCAGGCCGCCGTTCGGAGGGGAACATATACGTATTATGATTTTGACTATAGTATATTGGATTTCAGTTGTGGATTTCGATATCTGTATCTTCATTGTAACTCCGATAATTGCGTGACGCTTGACGGAGTTCTATTTTGAGTTTCGCACTCGTTTTCATGCGCACATGATGCGCTGTGGTATTCCTATGTCTTCCATGATTTTGGAGCCTCGTTGATTTAAGCTGATTATTGAAATGTTTTAGTATTTGGGAGTTTAAATTTAAATTCGGGGACCGAATTTATTTAAGGGGGAAAGATTGTAATATTTCAGAAAATATAAAATATTATTTTTGGAATTTAAATAATAAAATAATATATTTCGTGAAAACTAGTCGATTTACGAATTGGGGTTTTCGTAAAATGGTATAAGTATATACCAATATTTGGAAAATATTTGGAGATTAAAATGATTTATTTAATAAAAATGTATTTATTTGGATTTGGACATTTTATAAATAATTATGCAATAATTACATGCATGTTTAAATTAAACTTGATTAGTGCACTACTAATCACGATTAAACCAAATCCGTATTTTTTATATTGTCCATGGCTAGTGCACCATGTCATGTTGCATTTTGTTGCATGTTTGTTGTTTCATTTATGTTGTTTTTTTTTAAAGAAAAGAAAAGAGATGCCATGATTGAGAAGAGAGAGAGGGGGGACATAATGATGTCATGAGGCATGCCATGTGAAGGTATGAGAGAGAGAGGGTATGGCTCCACCCCTCACCCATTCTTCTTCCTACTTCATTTCTTCACCATTTTCTTCATCTCCTTCTCCTCCTCCTTCACCCTTCTCTACCTCCATGAAACCACCTCAAATCTTCATCAAAACCCCCATCCTACCTTCACAAAAAATGATCCCCACCTCATCCTACACCTCATAGCAAGTTCAAAGAAAAACTTGATTTCATTACCTATGCATTTAAAGAAAAACTTGATTTCATTATACCTTTATTTTAAAGTCGCAACTCCACTATTTTCCGCAAAAAAGTTTAGATTTCTGGGCTTCGGCTTATTTGAGTTACGTTACGCCTTTAGACGTTGCGTGATTTAAGTGCCGGTCTAAATTCCGGGTCGTGACAATTGTATATAAGATAAGCGGTTTTCCCTTAACCGGAGCAGTCAATACCGGCGGATTTTGCAAGTAATGCTTGATTTCATCTAGTGCATTTTGGCACTTTTGATCCCAGACGAACGGGGTCCCCTTCTTCATCAAATGACTGTAGGGACGACATTTTCCGGAAAGGTTGGCTATGAACCGCCGGATATAAGCGAGCTTTCCTTGAAGAGACTGCAGTTGTTTGAGGGTTCTCGGCGTTGGCATTTCCATAATCGCCTAGGTCTTTGAAGGGTCGATTTTGAAACCCCGGTGCCGTATGATGAATCCGAGGAATTTGCCCGAGGAGACTCCAAACACGCATTTTAGAGGATTTATCTTCAGATTATACTTTCGAAGACGTCGAAACACTATTTTTAGATGTTCCCAATGATCCTCATGAGATCTGCTCTTTAACACAAGGTCGTCAATGTAGCATTCGACAATCTCATGGATGAGATCATCAAAGATCTTGAAAGTCTACCCTAGCACCACCACTTTGTTTAAACCGACATCAAGCATGCAATTTTCAAAAATTCGGGGTGCTAAAATAGACTAACTTAGGATTTAACTAGATTATTAGGGTTTAGCATGATATCTAAAGAACTTTACACCAAGAGAAGAATGCTACAACCTTTGTAGACCGTGTCATTCTCTTCTTAAGCTCCGGGTATTAGTCCCTATGACTCCTCCAGGCTCCACTTGAAGAAGGATCGAGCTTCCTACGCGACCTTCGTGTCGAAGATGATCCACCCGAGGCTCCACTAATCCAAGCTACCTCTTCACTAATCTCCTATTAGTGAAGGAAACAATCTAGACTCAAGTGCTAATCAAGTGTAGGATGATGAAGTAGGGGTGTTTAGCTCACTTAGTATCTATTCAAAGTCCTATGGTTCACATCACATGTGAGGGTTAGGGCTTTGAGCAGGAGGAGGAAGAAGATGGAGAGAGCTAGAGAGTGAAATGAGCTAGAATGAAAAATGAGCTAGTCCAAAATCTCAAGTGAAGAATAGCTTAACAAATACCTCACTTATTAAAGCATGGAATAAACCCCAATATTTTATCTCAACCGTACTTCAATAGTGAGACCAAATGAATAAATAAATGATCAAAGCCATGCTTCACCCATTCCTCAAAAGCCTCCCCATTTTCCACCTCTTTTTCTATTTTCTAAAAATAGAAAATCCAACCATGCTTCATAATATATATATATATATATATTAAATATGTGTATATATATATATATTAATATATATTAAGAAAATAATTAGTGAGCAATAATATTAGTTAATATATAATTATATCAAATATATATATATATATATATATATATATATATATATATATCATATTATTAAATCAACACTTGATTCAATAATCCGGTTATATCACATATAACCGACTAATATCATTTATCTGTATATCACATTATCAAATCAACACTTGATTCAATAATCCGGTTATATCACATATAACCTGATCGATAACAAATGTTGCCAGATTAGAATACGGTATCTCATACTCGTATTTAATCACGCCCCCGCACATATCAACATATGTGCCATACTTCGTTTCTCTTGAACTAGGAAACCTCTGTGTGGGATTCTAAAAACTCGTCAATACGCCAGCAGTAGGTAATGATCACATCAGTTACCCACAAGCTGTCAGCGGTATTAGCTGGACGTAACGGCTACTCAGGTATTGAGCGAATAGAAGATCAACAAGCAAGCTTGTCCAAACTCCCATGAAGCCTATAAGAACACTTAATGTACAGTCCGGTCTCTTCGTTTGATATGTCGCATATCAAGTCTACGGGTGGAATCGTCAGACCCCAGTAACTTGATAAGTCATGCCGATGTACGGCGCATAACGGTTCGAGAAACTACTGATAACTCTTACCAGTAAATCTCATCAGCCCTGGCCAAGGACTTACTGTTATAGCCAATCGAGCATAGCGCAACATCAACTCCCAATACCGGGAGAGACGAAACCCCTCCTACTGTACCCAAAATCCACTGTTTGCATGACTCCTTTGAGCCATGGTAGGGAGGAAATCAAAGCATAGTGGGAACCACACAAGACTCTATGACGATCTCGGGTTTACAGATTAACCTGTACCAGTGTCACTAGAGAACTGGTATTTGATGATAGGTATGGTACCATCTAGGAGTTCTCGGCGAGTCCTGTTCGGTGTACCCATTCTCTAATGAGCACCTGTGTACAATCTTTGATGTCAAACACCAATGGTTATGGGATCAACCATCGCCCCCTACATGGTCAAGAAACGTACACACTAGTCTACTCTAGAATATCGATGCCCTGTCTCGATATCCCCTCGAGTAGGAACAATTAAAGGATGTGCTTGTGGACTACACAAGTCCCAGTAGTATGATCTGCATCATAGTCTTGGTAGTCAAGCAGACATCCTAAGGGCTTTATCAACATGTATCAGAGAGACAGTATAATAATACAAGTGTACATGTTAAGATAAAGAGCAACCAGATAGCATACTATCATGTCGAGCAAGAAATTCCTCTCTATATATGTCCAAGCATCCATTATATCATACAATAATAGCCTCTAGGGCATACATATTCCTAACAATCTCCCACTTACACTAAGACCAGTTGTTGTAGTATCTTATACCCAACATCCCAAAAAGTCTCTCAAACTGTGTCTGGGGGAAGGCCTTCATGAGTGGATCCGCTACGTTGTCCTTCGTGTCAACTCTCCTGACCTCGATCTCCCGTCGATCTACTATGTCTTGGATCAAGTGATACCGCCTAAGAATATGTCTGGATCTTTGATGGGACCGGGGTTCCTTAGCCAAAGCCACAGCTCTATTTTTATCACAATACACAGGTATTGGATGCTCAATGGATGGAACCACACCAAGTTCGGCCATGAAATTCTTCATCCAGACAGCCTCTTTGGCAACATCGTTGGCAGCGATGTATTCCGCCTCCATTGTCGAGTCTACTACGGTATCTTTCTTGGAACTCTTCCAACATACCTCCCATCCATTGAGGGTGAAGACAAAACCCGAGACCGACTTACTGTTGTCCTTATCACTCTGGAAGCTCGAATCGGTAAAGGACCCCACCTTGAGTTCACCGTTACCATACACCAAGAACATCTCTTTAGTCCTTCTCAAGTACTTAAGAATGTTCCTCACAGTTGTCCAGTGTTTCTCTCCAGGATTTGATTGATACCTACTCATTATACCTAGTGAGTAAGCTACATCCGGTCTGGTACATAACATCGCATACATGATAGACCCGACTGCTGAAGCATAGGGTATCCCTTGCATGCGAACCCTCTCCAAATCAGTCTTGGGAGACATCTCTTTGGAGAGAGTGATTCCTGAGAAAGCGGGTAAATTACCACGCTTAGAATCTTCCATACTAAACCTCTTTAGTATGGTGTCAATGTACCTAGATTGGGACAATCCCAACATCCTTTTAGATCTATCTTTATAGATTTTAATCCCCAGGATGTAGGAGGCATCACCTAGATCATTCATGGAGAACTTATGTGATAAGAAGAGCTTGACCGAGTGTAGCATATGAACATCGTTTCCTATCAAGAGTATGTCATCCACGTACAATATGAGGAAGACAACCTTATTCTCTACAACCTTCTTGTATATACATGGTTCATCTACATTTTTGATGAAGTCAAACTCTTTGATAGCTTCATTAAAACAGATGTTCCAGCTCCGCGATACCTGCTTTAATCCGTAGATTGATTTAAGCAGCTTGCACACGCTTCCGCTGCTCCCACTGTCTACGAAGGCCTCTGGCTGTGTCATGTACACGCTCTCTTCTAAATCACCACTTAGAAAAGCGGTCTTGACGTCCATCTGCCAGATTTCGTAGTCATGGTTTGCAGCAATGGCAAGTAGGATCCTGATGGACTTAAGCATAGCGACAGGAGAAAAGGTTTCATCATAGTCAACACCTGGTCGTTGACGAAAACCTTTTGCTACAAGTCTAGCTTTGAAGGTCTCAACCTTTTCATCTCCACCAATTTTCTTCTTAAAGATCCACTTGCTCCCGATGGGTTTTATCCCTTCAGGAGCAACTTCTAAAGTTCATACTTTGTTGGTGCACATGGATTCCATCTCAGATCGCATAGCATCCAGCCATTTCACAGAGTCTCCACTTGTGATCGCCTGCTCGAAACTAGTTGGGTTATCATCTTCCATGATGCAATCCTCGCTCCCACCGTCTATGAGAAAACCGTAGTATCTCTTAGGTGGATGAGGAACCCTACTAGATCTGGAGAGTGGTTGAGGTTCGTCGGAGACTATCGAATCCTCCGGTTCCACTAAATTATCAGTTGTAGTTTGTACGGTTGGAACTTCTTTCAGTTCTACCTCATTGCCACTAATTTCTTTCACAAGAAATTCCTTTTCTAAAAAGGTGGCATATTGAGAAACAAACACATTTTGTTCCTCAGTGTGGTAGAATATATATCCATGTGAATTTTTAGGATATCCTACAAACTTGTATAGAACTGACCTTACCTCGAGCTTGTCCGGATTTTGCTTTTTGCTTTAGGCCTGACAACCCCAAATCTTAACTTGTTTAAGATATGGTCTCTTTCCACTCCATATCTCATATGGTGTTTTAGACACATATTTTGATGGAACTCGATTCAATAGGTATGCGTCTGTCTCAAGCGCATAACCCAAAAAGAAATAGGTAACTCGGCAGTACTCATCATAGAGCGCACCATATCAAATAGGGTGCGATTTCTCCGCTCTGATACACCGTTGTGCCGTGGTGCATACGGAGGAGTAAGCTGAGAGAATCCCATTCTCTTTTAAATAGTCACGGAATTCCGTGCTCAAGTAATCTCTTCCCCGATCAGATCGAAGGATTTTAATACTTTTACCCGTCTGGTTCTTTACTTCGCTCTTATATTCCTTGAATTTCTCAAAAGATTTAGATTTGTGTTTCATTGGGAACACATGTCCGTATTTTGAGAGATCATCGGTGAATGTAATGAAGTATGAGGAACCATTGCTGGCATGTGTAGACATAGGACCACATACATCACTATGTATCAGTCCCAAGAGTTCAGTAGCTCTTTCTCCGTGTCCAGTAAACGGAGTTTTGGTCATCTTGCCTTTGAGACATGACTCGCAAGTTTCATAAGATGTAAATTCGAACGGATTCAAATATACATCTTTATGTAACTTAGCTAGTCTTGTTGTATTGATATGACCTAGTCTACAATGCCACAAGAAGGCTTCGTTCATTTTTGAACTTTTCCTCTTGTGTGTGTTCTGCATGCTTAGAACTGTCATTTGATTTAGAATATATATACCGTTATATAACGTACCAAACCCAATCAACACTTGATTGAGGAAAATGTTCATAACATTATCCTCCAATACAAAGTTATATCCTTATGCAACAAAAAACTGATATAATATTTCTGTAACACCCTAGTTCATTTATACCAGTTCCAGTTCTCGTATTTGCTTATTTATGGTATTTTCTTGATTTATCGTGTTTTGGGTGCGAATGGTATTTCACATTAGTATTGCATCCGACCCGACCCACTTGCTTGAAACTTGTTTGATTCATATTTATGAATTATCTTGACTTGTTACATAGACATGTGCACTTTCATAAATACTGCATACTGGCATTTTATCTGGTATTGCATCTTTTACCATATAACATTTTAAGTCACATAAAATATTTTAAAAATATCTAGCATGGCTTGCATGATACCCCTAACCCCGTGGTAGCATCCACGTATCTTGTTCTCATCCCGTTCAGTGAAACGAACTTGTTTGGATGGCTACGCGCACGTACGTGCATCCTTTCTTGGGGGTATGCATTTTCGTTACCCGGATATCCAATTTTAATTTTGGCCGACATGTATATTTTTCGTATTTTAAAACTGAATTTTAGAGCCGATCCGGGCATGTTTTGGACTATATTTGTATTTACCAGAATATCAAATTTTATTTATATAATATTAATTTTATAAACTGATACAAATTAAAATTTAGTTTACTAATAAAAGATTTTTTAAATTTAAATCTAAACTAATTTCCTAACAAACTAACAACCCCTTTCTCTCTCTCTCTCTCCTCTGCATATATATATATATATATATATATATATATATATATATATATATATATATTATTTATTTATTTTTTTCTTTCCTTATTTAGTACACAGCTTCTTCTTCTTACTTCTTCTTCTTTCTTTTTCTTGATCTTGTTTCTTGATTCCGGTGATCACCGTTGGAGCCGTGCTCGTCGCTGACGATCCGAGTGATCCAGTGAACGTACCTTGCCTGTGTGATCACCCTCTTGCCTTGCCTGGACCCGTCCCGCGTGCCGCGTGTGCGTTGCGACGATTTACCGACGTCGGACGTGCCGTGCGTATCCGTCGCGTGATTCGATTGAGGCAAGTTTATCTTGCTACATGCTATGTTACTGTATTTACATCTATTTGAATAAATATACCACTTGTATTTTAAATCATGCATCCCACATTATCATTTTGCATGTTTCACCGTTTTCGGATATCCGTATGCATCCGTACAAGTTATTTCATATCCAGTGCATGCAAATTTATCTTGATACATGCTAGACTACAATATACTGCACCCAATTGAATAATAACATTTCATATTGTTTAATTGTACATCCCACATTTACCAGTTTATCATTTTACGGTTATATGACATCCGTATGCATCCATATCAGTATTTACATAAGTATTCGCATGCTAAATCATCTTGCCACATGCTAGGTATAGTATTATGCATCCATATGAGTAAAATGTTACCCGTTCATCCCATTGTACATCCATACTAAAGTTTTACTGTTTTCGGATACCCGTTTGCATCCATATCATTTAAAATATATATCGTCGTAATATTTCTTATTATTATCTTTAATTAGTTTATAATCTGCATTTTATAATGTTATACAAAATATAGTTTGAAAATATTATAGTTTACACATGAAACGTCGTTGCAAAGCAGATACGACAAATCTGAAATTTACTGTACACCTTACCTTATAAAATTCATTATAAATTATAGAAAAATTATTAGTATACGTTCTTTAGTTCGTTACGAAGATAACTCAGAATACTATAACTCTATGAAATATTTACTTGCAAAATAAATTTTTTAAATAACGTAAAATTCAAATGAAAATATCTCTAAACTGCTGTCCAGGGAAATTCCAGCAGCAAACTTTCAATTTCGAATGTTCATAGCTTTTTGTAGGAACAACCTGAGATACTTCAACTTATAAAAATGAAAACCTTATTGAATTATCTTTGTTTTGGTATAAGACACATTCCTTTTGGAGAACGCTTGTTATTTTTAAGCTATTTTACAAATCAGGGTGACGCTGAATTTCTGAACGGAACTTTCTTGTGCATGGTTAATCAATACCACTTTTATATTTATTAATCGGTTTGAATATGTTATCCATGTTAATATTATTATATCAATATCTATTTAATAAATAATAGTGCTTGTGTTTTAATATTCAGCAAATTTTACCGATTTACAGTTTTATAGTATCCGTCTGTATCCGTACGGTTTATTACATATCTAATTGCACGCCGAGACCATATTATTTCATGTTACTGTTGTATTAGTGCACCATGCTTGATAATTGTGCATCCTACTTAGTCATGATGTAACCCCTGATAGATATTTGTGCATCCATGCTTTTATCGTGCATCCGTACTTTTACCCTGATTCCATACTTGCTACATCTTACTGTTGGGCACCCATTTGTTACACTGTGTACTACTTGACATGACCTCATACACCACTACTTGACATGACTTGATATATGAACACTACCTGACATGACCTGATACACCACTACTTGACATGACTTGATACATGTACACTACCTGACATAACCTGATATATCACTACTTGACATGTTACCTAATCCTGTTTCTAATGCCGACAATCCTGACATGTTGTCCCGATGGACATATCCCGTTGTCTGTATAGACAAACCTGTTCCTGCTTGATCCTGTGTTGGTATTAGCTTCAGATTTATCAATACTTGACTTGAACACATAACTTGGGGGTATGGGGAAATCAATGATGAAACCTGACTTGTAACTCAACAGTTCGATACTTATACTGATCAGTTTTAGGGGCTAGGCCAGCCATGGGATGCTGCTGCTGACATCATTCATCTGTACATGTTTCCTGTTTAGTGCCTAGCGGCATGTCTCGGCCCGAGAATCTGGACCGTGGTCCCGGGCATGCACGGGATACTATTGAGTTACATCAACGATTCATTAAATTGATTTCAAAGACTTGAGAGTAGTTAACCCAGTAGTTTAGTTCAGATTACTCACCGCACGTCGCATGTGCTTATACTTTTCACTGTTTCTTATTCATGTTACTGTTATACTTTTATTACTGTTCATACTCATGCCTGCATGACTTGTTACCCCCTGATTATATTATTATTGATATTACGACGCACTGACGTCTGGGTTTTGCATGACCCAGATCCTCTACCTTTGTCGCAGGCTGATCAGGAGTATTTCCGCTGTCAGGCCGAGCAGTGAGGATCCTGTTAGTATCCAGTTAGTTTAGTTATTTCCGTACCTTCCAGATTGTTATTGTTATTTGGATTTATTGCTTCCGCATATTATTTCTTGACTCATTTATTCTGGCTCATGGACATGTACTAGATAGTTTATTTTATTTCTACTGTTCTTGATATCTCTAGACAGCCGTAATGTGACTGTGGAGGGATGTTTCCTAACCACAGGTAGCATGGTTGGCTCTGTCACATGCTTATCTTAGCGCACTCTGGGAAGCAGGGCGTGACAATTTCACATCATATTTGGTACGTAATAGCAGTCGTTCAGAATCAATGCATTACCATTTGGTAATACTGTGATATTCGCCAACTGCTTTGGCTACAACAATTGAACCATTCCCTACTTTGAGAGACATATCACCATTTCCCAGTTCTCTACCTCTTCTTAGCCCATGTGACAAATTACAAACGTAGGATCCTGATCCGGTATCCAATACCCAGGACGTAGAGCAAACTGAGAAACAGTTCTCGGTAACGAACACACCCGAAGAAGATGCATCAACATGCTCCTTCTTCGTTCGGGTGGCGTGGGAATCCGGGTATTCCCCTATTCCTTGCTCAGACTTATGACAATCATAAGATAGAGCGGAACCAACGTACCCTAGCCCAGTATTATAAGTGGGTTTGGTCAATACATCCATATTATTATCCTGATTAAGGCGTGTCATTGGTCGTTACCTGGAGAGAGAGAGAGAAGGAAATGCTTCAGCGTGCGCTCTTTGCAAGATTAGATTGGCTATTATCTTATCTAATCAGGATGGCTTCCACCGTTTTTATCAAATTTTCCTTCAAACCTAAAAGGTAAGATTAGCCGGGATTAATTACACCCTATAAGTTTGCCAATCGGTCAGCCAGGCAGGTATTGGTACTCCGAGTGAGTCTCCCCATGCTTTCGCATGGAACTAATTAAATAACCTCGTTTCCGCAGGGGCATAACCCCGTTAACACCTTTCTTAGACACCTACTTGATCGGCTAATTAAAAAGTGGAAACTCTCCTAGGAGTAACACTTACTCACAATGGGTATCGGGATCCAACTATCTCATAGAAGGTATGCAATCTCATTGCAAATTTCAACACTTGAAATTCCCAATATCTGTTTTTACCCCTAGCAACTTATGAGCTTAACAAGGTCAACAAATCAAAAGCGTTAGCCAAGTTTAACCCGTCATTTCGTGATTGAATTAAACCCACCCGTACGACCCCTAACAAGGTCAACAAATCCGTACGACTACCCTAATCCAATCGCATCATATGCGGCAGATAAGCACTAATCAGCTACTGCATACTATGACTTGACAAGGTTAACAAACGCAGCACGAATACTAAATAGCACTTATCTGAATTGACGGAGGGCTACGACTGGTTTTGATGAAAACCTTTAACATAATGAACTTGATATCGTTGTAGAATCTAATGATTTGAAAATGAGTGTTTTTTGTAGCTTTTGCTAGTTTTGCTAAAGAGGTCACTCCCGGTGAAGGGATCTCGGCTCTTTCCTCATCGAATGAGGTGATGGATATTCATCAAGGAATATCACTATGCAAAGCAAGAACTAGAGAAGCTATAAAAACAAAACCGAGTGGGTTGCAGCATTTGCTAGTTTTGTTAAAGAGGTCACTCCCGGTGAAGGGATCTTGGCTCTTTCCTTATCGAATGAGGTGCTGGATATTCATCAAGGAATACCACTATGCATAGCGAAAACTAGAGCTACCTTTTTAAAATTTTGATTCTACAACATCTTTAGGTTTCTTTTCTTTCCATTAATCCCATCAATGAAGTCTCATCATTTATGTTTCCCTAAACATCACATAAAGAAACGAAAATAGAACGTACGCTTATGCCATCCGTATTCGCTACGGGGCCATGTCTTGCACCGTTAGGTTACTTAACTAACGACAGAGCGGGGGCTGGACTAGCTCAGGTGCAAAACATAAGCAACGTTTATTATATTATATATATATATATATATATATATATATATATAGTATTCATCTCACACGGTTATATAATCACATCACAGAACACAAGCAACTGAAGTCAACATATGAAATATTGGATATATTAGGAGGTCCATGTTTTAAATTTAGCCAGCAATGAAAAACACGGATTCCACGGTCGTGATGAATAGCCAAACCCATATCCCTAGACCCCTACGAGAGCGGCAAGCAACCATGCCAATTCTAGAGTTAGGAGACCCGGTCTTGACTTCTCGAGATGGTCTCCCACTGGATTCTAGAACCCGGTTACTTATGCTCCCCGCCTTGGGTGTATCCTAATGCGGAAAAGTAAATAATATACATCAATGGTGACATCATCCTCAACCCGGAAGTTTCCCAATAAAAGAATATTACATACATTTTTACATGAATGAAAATTAAAAAACTCTCGACTCACGCAAAACCCCCGGCTATTCAATCATGACGATCCAAGATAACATATCACAGCAATACATAACATCACATGTCATCAACGTAAGTAAATATACGTATCCCAAATTCCGTTGACATATAGCAACGAGATCGGGGATACACCACATATTACACTTACGTCGCATAAAAGAAATGAAAAACTATAATAATTAGAATCCGCAAACTCCTTAGACATCATAAACCCGGAATATCTCATATTCTGAATTTCATACTTAACCCTATAAACCTTGCATTTTAGTCTCAAACTGAAAACTCTTTTCAATAAGCAGTCGGATAATTCAATAAGATTCTCGACTGTCGTTTGCGTACTATATGCGATTGCGGCGGAGTTTTGATCCAAATCGAAATTCCGTGGCAATCGATGAACCGAGACTAAAATGCTAGATTTATAGAATACTAACTAGTTTTCACAAAACTAATTATTGTGGATTCCAAATATTGTATCACATATCATATTAATCTAGACGGCGTTAAACATTTCGATCGACTTATCAAACACCCATAAATTCCAGAGACATCAACAACTTGAGCATCACTAAAAACATCCAGAAAGTGCCAAATATGTCAATGGAGCAGCACAAGAAGAAATAACCCTTAACACCACAAACATGCGGCAGAACCGCGGCCAAAATGGTGTTTAGGCCGCGGTTCCACGACGCTTTGAAGGTGTTGGGGTCTCGAACTTCTTGTGGCTCCAATAAATACCCTGCATATTTTTAATCTCAAAAATTTCAACTTTTGAAAAAATGGACAGAAACTTTGAAAATCTGGCTTCGAAAATTCGATCGAACACATTAACGTCGTAAAGACTTTCCCTAATGTTCTAGCTTGACTTTGATACCATGAAAGTCTACCCTAGCATGACCACTATGTTTAAACCGGCATCAAGCATGCAATTTTCAAAAATTCGGGGTGCTAAGCTAGACTAACTTAGGATCTAATTAGATTATTAGGGTTTAGCATGATATCTAAAGAACTTTACACTAAGAGAAGAATGATATCTAAGTAGACTGTGTCCTTCTCTTCTAAAGTAGAATGATATCTAATTAGATTATTAGGGTTTAGCATGATATCTAAGTAGACCGTGTCCTTCTCTTCTAAAGCTCCGGGAAGTAGTCCCTACGACTCCTCTAGGCTCCACTGGAAGAAGGATCAAGCTTCCTTCGTGACCTTCGCGTCGAAGATGATCCACCCGAGGCTCCACTAATCCAAGCTAGCTCTTCACTAATCTCCTATTACTGAAGGAAACAACCTAAACTTAAGTGCTAATCAAGTGTAGGATGATGAAGTATGGGTGTTTAGCTCACTTAGTATCTATTCAAAGTCCTATGGTTCACATCACATGTGAGGGTTAGGGCTTTAAGCAAGAGGAGGAAGAAGATGGAGAGAGCTAGAGAGTGAAATGAGCTTGCATGAAAAATGAGCTAGTCCAAAATCTCAAGTGAAGAATGGCTTAATAAATACCTCACTTATTAAAGCATGGAATAAACCCTAATATTTTATCCCAACCAAACTTCAATAGTGAGACCAAATGAATGAATAAATGATCAAAGCCATGCTTCACCCATTCCTCAAAAGTCTCCCCATTTTCCACCTCTTTTTCTATTTTCTAAAAATAAAAAATCCAACCATGCTTCATAATATATATACATATATTAAATGTATATATATTAATATATATTAAGAAAATAATTAGTGAGCAATAATATTAGTTAATATATAATTATATCAAATATAAATATATATATATCATATTATTAAATCAACACTTGATTCAATAATCCGGTTATATCACATATAATCGACTAATATCATTTATTTGTATATCACATTATCAAATCAACACTTGATTCAATAATCCGGTTATATCACATATAACCTGACCGATAACAAATGTCGCCAGATTAGAATACGGTATCTCATACTCGTATTTAATCACGCCCCCCGCACATATCAATATATGTGCCCTACTTCATTTCGCTTGAACTAGGAAAACTCTGTGTGAGACTCTAAAGACTCGTCAATACGCCAGCAGTAGGTAATGATCACATCAGTTACCCATAAGCCGTCAGCGGTATTAGCTGGACGTAACGGCTACCCAGGTATTGAGCAAATAGAAGATCAACAAGCAAGCTTGTCCAAACTCCCATGAAGCCTATAAGAACACTTACTGTACAGTCCGGTCTCTTCGTCTGATATGTCGCATATCAAGTCTACGGGTGGAATCATCAGACCCCAGTAACATGATAAGTCATGCCGATGTACGGCTCATAACGGTTCGAGAAACTGCTGATAACTCTTAGCAGTAAATCTCATTAGCCCTGACCAAGGACTTACTATTATAGCCAATCGAGCATAGCGCAACATCAACTCCCAATACCGGGAGAGACAAAACCCCTCCTATCGCTCACTGCCTCCATGTGACTCGGGACTGTACCCAAAATCCACCTATTTGCACGACTCCTTTGAGCCGTGGTAAGGAGGAAATCAAAGCACAGTGAGAACCACACAAGACTCTATGACGATCTCGGGTCTACAGACTAATATATACCGGTGTCACTAGAGAACTGCTATTTGACGATAGGTATAGTACCATCTAGGAGTTCTCGGCGAGTCCTGTTCGGTGTATCCATTCTCTAATGAGCACCTGTGTACAATCTTTGATGTCAAACACCAATAGTTATGGGATCAACTATCGCCCCCTACATGGTCAAGTAACGTACACACTAGTCTACTATGGAATATCGATGCCCTGTCTCGATATCCCATTGACTAGGAATAATTAAAGGATGTGCTTGTGGACTACACAAGTTCCAGTAGTATGATCCACATCATAGTCCTGGCAGTCAAGCAAACATCCTAAGGGCTTTATCAACATGTATCGGAGAGACAGTATAATAATACAAGTGTATATGTTAAGATAAAGAGAAACCAGATAGCATACTATCATGTCGAGCAAGAAAGTCTTCTATATATATGTCCAAGCATCCACTATATCATACAATAATGGCCTCTAGGGCATACATATTCCTATCAGATCTTTGTCATGGCCATTTGGTAGGTAGCGCCAGCATTCTTTAAACCGAAATGCATCACCTTATAGCACAATATGCCCAGCAGGGTCCGGAAGGCGGTATGTTTTTGGTCTTTAGGATGCGTTTTTATTTGATTGTATCCTGAAGATCCATCCATAAAGGAGAAGACCTCATGGGTAGACATGTTATCGATCATCAGCTCAGTAACAGGTACTGAGAAGTCATCCTTCGAGCAAGCTTTGTTGAGGTCCCGAAAGTCCATGCAGATGCGCCGTCCCATTCTTCTTCATCACTGGAACGATGTTAGCGATCCAGTCGGGATATTGAACTTCTTGGATGAAGCCGAAGTCAATTAGTTTCTTGACTTCAGCGTTGATACTCATCTCAAGTTCGAGCCGCATTCTTCTTGGCGCATGTTTTACTGGCTTTATGTCCGGCGATATGGCCAGTTTGTGTACCGCCACTTTTGGATCTAGACCTGGCATCTCTGAGTAGGTCCATGCGTACCGATACGTTAAGATGCCTCGAGTATAGCTTTTTCAAGCCGACGTTCCTTCCTAAGAAGGTATACTCGCCGGGGTTCTAGGGTAGATTCATGGCCGCCAGTCCACAACGACAACTCATCTTCAGAAGCGGCAGAGATAGGCTGTTTGAGGGCTATCTCGCCTCCCTGCTCCAGAGGACCTATAAATACTCGCCGTATAGATGGAGGATCTTCGTAGAATATTACGGCAGGATAGGAACTCTTCGAGACGTGCACGTTCTCGGTCTCATCCTGGGAACGCCTTATAGCCTCAGCCAATTGTGCGGCTTCCTCGGCAGATGTACCTGTAAAAAGAAGACCATCATCCGGCTCTTGCATAGATATTGGTTCGTCTTGAACGATAGGCTCGGATTCCATTAAAAAGTCAAGCAGACCGGTGACTGTCTTCTTCCTCCGTTTCCACCCGGAACTAGCGCTGGAAGATGATCGCTTCTTTCCCTTCGGCGCTTTGGTGCGACGTTGCCCAACCTCGCCTCCAGTATCCACTTTTGGCGGTGCTACCGATGATGACACTGCCATCGATGATGCCACAACTGATGGAACTGCTACCGACGCCTCATTAGAAGCCCTTGCCCGAGCTCTAGTGCGCATCGGCATTACTAATTGTGGGTGGATTCAGGCCTCCATCCACCGCCTCAGGAATAAGTAAGGCACCAGTACCCCTGAAGGAGGGCGAACCATTATCCGCGGTCGCGGCGGGACTCCCATAGCCTGGATCGGGGCGGGAGCTCTATATCCAAAAAGTATCCTCATCTCCTCAGCAATGATGGAACCAACTCGGTGGCGGTACCAACCCGTAAAAGCCCCCACACACCTTGGAATGTAGTCGGCTTCAGGGATCATAAAGCGAGAGCCGGTGTTCAGCCGCATGAAGTGATGAGTGGCGTCACGAACAACTTCCAAAGACGAGCTGGACTCCACTATGAATGCCTCGAAGGGAACACCCTAGTTATAACCCAATTGCCGGGCAAAGCGGTGTGGATTATACCGCATAAAAAGAACCGCATCATTTCGACGGAACACCAAATAACCCGGTCTGATTGAATACAAGTGCATGGCTTCCCTAGGCTTCAAGGATGGTGCTCTCTCTTTCGATAAATCAAACAGCTGCTGAATAGGTCTCGAAGGAGCAGAGAGGACTCGATCATTGAATACCATCCCGCCTTCGTTGGCATAAGGATTAAGCAGCACACGAAGAGCCCCTAACTGAGTCGGATCAGGAGCAGAAGCGTCCACCAACCTCATGAGCCACGGGAAGGTATAAGCCTCATAAAAACCCGATCTCTGGTGCGCAGCGAATGCCCCTAACACGTGCATCTCAATCCACGACGTAAAATAATGAAGAGAGAAACTCACCATATCCACACCCGGGGTCGAGGTATTGGCCGCAGTACTCAGCCTATGGTACAAGTGTGATAACCCTACAATGCCCACGGCTAGTCATGTCCCTTCGGTAATGCGATGAGCAAGATAAATGACCGAGGCACTCATAAAGCGACGATGCGTTGGAAGGACAAACCAACTGAGCCAAAGGCTGATAAAACCGACGAAGAAAGTTTCTTCATCCATACCGGGAGCCGCAATCGACTCAAAAGCTACAGCCGGCAAGATTGGGATGTAAAACTGTGGCAAATCTTCTTCTCTGGCCGGTAGCTTATTTAGCCCAAACCCGAAGGGGTCATTAATATTCGCGAATTTCGGAGCCTCCTTTGATAGGACGTCTCCACGAAGGAAGCAGGCGATAAAACTCTTAAAAGTGACGCCATGTTCCTCTGACTCTGCGAACAGCTTCTCGAAAAAACCCAGAGTCTTGATTAGACTTGGATACTTGTGACGGATGACATTTTCGGTCAACAAGCTGTCAAGCGTAGTAGGCACAGTTGCGAATGCATACTCGTCAGGAGGCAGCAATTCTTCATAGGGCGCTCCCCTGATCGGCAATCCGGAGATCTCGCGAAACTCTTCCAAAGAAATCGAAACTTCGTGATCCCCTAACAAGAAAGTGTTGGTGGGAAGATTCCATTGATTTAGGAAAGTTTTAACCCACCAGACATGGGGAGACCGATAATGAAAGAGAGACGCGTACACCGCCTGATAAAGCCCGACCTTCTGCAGTCGCGCACGATGAGCGGACAAGATATAACGAGCCCAGAGAAGATAGCTCGTTGGATGGCGAGGGGTAAGCCCTATCTTATAGAATTGTCCCCAGGGCTGGGCCTCACCTTGGCAAATACGACACCCCAATATGTCTATGGCTGGCAAAGGGTGGTTTGGTATCCCAGTTGTCAATAGCTCAAGCCGGCCCGTAGGAGTCCAATCCAGCACCTCCACGGCAAAGGCAGTCTGCGGATGCTCCATCGGCAAGAATGGGTGGAGAGGCTCTGTTGGCACCTCGCAAAGAAAACTGCGGCGGCCCCAAATGATATGCCCATACCAGGTTCCCCACAAAAGTAGGTTGGTGCAATCCGGGTCATGAGCCCTAATCATTACCATCACTTCTTCCGCAGACAGTGATTGAGGAAAAGTGGCCTCCGAGAAGGAAAGTATGGAAGAGAAGCCATTGTTCCTGAAAGGGTAGGGAAAACTGTTAATGAAACCCACATGTGTGTGTGTGTGTGTGTGTGTGTGTGTATAAAGACAATGAAAGAAAACGACAAGCAGCTTATTTCATGGGACCATTGGTTGCAAAACACATGGGCCCCACAAAATCAATATGGTGGCTCACTAATGATGAGGCAGGGTAATCATTATGAGAACAAAAGGAAGATTCACAATAAATGAATAGTGGAGTTCAAACATCTCTGCACATTCCCCCAAGGAAAAGCCCATCATGAATTCTGTGCAAATCAAACAGAACCTCTCCTAAAAAATTTTTGTCAAGAACAACTGAGGAAAAAAATCCCAAGAGGACTTCTTGTTAGAACTAAGTTCTCTGAGGGAATTAAATTCCTTTTGAACAGAGGAATTAAATTCCAAGAAAATTTTCAGAGCTGAGCTCTTTGGAATGTAATTAAATTCCAGAAGAAAATAAGTACCATCACCTAAGAGCAGAAAAACGCCTAACATTGGGGGATTACTACCTAAAGATCTTGGAAAGATGAGTTTTTATTAAAGGGAAAAACCCTTGGTGTGGATTTAAAATCCAAAGAGAATTTTATAAAAAGTTTCTCGGCCGTTCAAAACCATTACCTGAAGAAAAGGATTCTTTTTTGTTGACAGAGTTAAACTCTAAAATTTTTTGAACAGAGAACTGAGCTTCGAGGAAGAGAATTAAATTCTCAAAGAAATTGAAAAAGGAAGAAGATGAAGGAATGGAGGCGTTGCTGATGAGACCGCTGCATTTATAAGACGTGATAGGAAACAGTTCATCTTCCCTGTTCCCTAGGCAAATCCAACGGCCACAAAGGTGACAGCGTTGCACTCACGTGCAAACACGTGAGAACAACGCTGTGGGGGCATTTGTTCCCTCATGGGAACTGAATAAAATACAAATAAAGCATCAAGAAAACCCCCCAAATGGGGCATCACGTGCTCACACGTGACGAGGCGTCACGTGCACACACGTGACCTTTTTATGGGCAGATTTTATCTACGCCTGAATGCCTAATTGATAAAGTCACGTGCCCACACGTGATGGGCTCTTGAACCCACTGAATTAATAGAATTAAATTCTAATTAAAAGGAATTAAAAGCATTTGTTCCCTCATGGGAACTGAATAAAATATATAAATAAAGCAGCAAGGAAAACCCCCAAAGGGGGGATCACGTGCCTACACGTGACCGTTTACAGGAAAAGCCTATATGCGTTGAATAAAATAAACAATTGGAAATGATTAATCAGTGGGGTCACGTGCCAACACGTGATGGGTTCCTGATCCCTCTGAACCAATAGAATTAAATTCTAATTAATTGCTTAATCAGTGAGGTCACGTGCCAATACGTGATAGACTCCTAAACTCTCTGAACCAATAGAATTAAATTCTAATTATTGCTTAATCAGTGAGGTCACGAGCCAACACGTGATAGACTCCTAAACCCTCTGAACTAATAGAATTAAATTCTAATTAAAAGGAAATCAAAAACCCTAATTGGAAAAATATTTCCTTAGATCTTTCCAAACAAAAAAGATTGCACTCTGTAAAGTGGAGCACCGTTGGATTAAAAATCCAATGGTGACTAAAAAAATCACCAATTTATAGAAAGATTCTATACAAGGAAATATTTTCCTAAAATTTGCCAGGAACAACAAATAAAATATCTTTTGGATTAAAAATCTAATGGTGAATAAAATTCACTGAGTGATCTAAAAGATCATGTTGGTTGTAAAATCAATCAAAATCTCTCAATGAGAGATTGGCTGAACAAACTGATTCTTCTCTTTCTCCTATAAATAGGAGCCAAGAAGAGAAGAGGAAAAAAGGATACAACAACAGAGAGAAAATACAGAAGAAAAAAGGAAGAGAATTTAATTCTCCGGAGAGAAAATAAGACCTCTTCAGAGAAAAAAGAAGAAGAAAACTCTAGGTAAGAGAAAGAATGAGATCATTCTATAAGCTCCGACAAAACAAAAGAGAATTTAATTCTCAAACCATGAATTTAACTCTTCTAAAAAGAACTTAGTTTTTCCTCTGGTTGAAGATCTGCAGAAGCAGATCTCCCCACAAGTAGAGAATTTAATTCTCATCGGGGAGATTCTGTCATGCAGATCCAAAACTTAGAGCGAGAATTGAGTTTAAAGAATTTAATTCTTTCAAACACATAGGAATTTAATTCCTCTAAATAAAATTAGGGTTTAACCCTATAAAAAATTTAATTCTTAAACAAGGGGTTTAACTCTCCATGCACGTAAAAGAGATCAGTACCCAACATGATCACGTGTGTCCACGTGAGCCCCCTTAATGATCAAAAGAGAACAAATAAGTTTAGGTCACGTGCTCCCAGAACAAACTTCTCAAAATCAAAAGGGAGTGTTTCCCCCAATTAGAGCAAAGCTCTGTTTTGAATTTCAAAAATTCAAAAATTGAAGCAACGCTTTAGATCCCCTGCGCTGCGCGTCACGTGTCAAGAACAGACACGCCAGCGCCAGGAGCGCTGCGCCCTAGGCAGCGCACCCCCAATCAGAGCAAAGCTCTGTTTCAAAATTCAAATTCAAAAAAATTGAAGCAATGCTTCAGATCCCTTGCGCTCTGCGCTGCGATCCACGTGTCGAACGCAGGCGCGCTAGCGCAGTTGCGCTGCGCTCTGCGCTGCGCGCCACGTGTCGAACGCAGGCGCGCTAGCGCAGTTGCGCTGCGCTCTGCGCTGCGCGCCACGTGTCGAACGCAGGCGCGTTAGCGTCAATTGCGCCAGCGCTGGAATTTAAAGAATTCCCCACCGTTAGATCAAAAGATCTAATAAATTATTAAATAACCAGAATTAAAATTCTGTTTTGGAAAGATCTTTCCAATCTTATTAAAATAAGAAGATTATCTTCTGTAAAACAGAAGCCTTAGGATCAAAGATCCAACGGTGGGGAAATATCCCCAAATCAATCAGAGAAAGATATTTTCAACTAACTTAACAAATCAATTGACCCTATATAAAGGCCCCAAGACTTCAAGTCTCAGATAGAGAGAACCCTCTGCAAACTTTGAGAAGAAACTAAAAGAGAAAGAAAGACAAGCTTTTGAAGAAAGAAGATCATTTTTCTTCAAAGGTAAAGAATTATATTCTTGAAAAAATAGAGATGAAATCATCTCATTAAAAAAGAAGAACCATCTTCTAAAAAGATCAGAGATCTAAGAACAAGATCGAGATCTTCAATAAAAAAAAAGAAAAAGATCAAAAAGATCTAATTATAAAAGATTAAAAGAAGTAATTTACTTCATTCACAGATCTTTTGATCTATAAAGGCAGAGTCTTTTTTATGAGAACAAGAACCTTAGTTCTTGGATCTTGAGGCAAGGCCTCTTTTGAAGAACAAAAAACTTGTTCTTTGATCTTAATTTGATCAAAATGCGCTCTGCGCTATTAGACAGTGCTTTCCACTCTTGAATTGCGCCTTTGCGCTCCTTGGACTGGTAAGAAAATACATTAAATTATGATAATTAAAATCTAGTGGTGACATAAATTTTTAGTAATTTATTTTGATTTTTAACAAATTTTTTATGATATGAAACGAATTTATTGAATTTTGAGCTAAAACTTGCAATTTTTGACTTGTAGGGGGCCTTTTTGCATAAAATTTCTTTTGTAAAATCCCTCTCTCTTTTCCCTCAGCCCTAGAACAGCCCCACCTTGTGCAAGTCCAGAAATTTCTGGCCTCATTTCTTTGGTTGCTTTCTTGTGTTGAATTGTTGGTTTATGGATTTATTTTAAATATAATGGATAAGGTATGGTGCATTTGACTTTGGAGACTTGACCATTGACTTTCCCCACTCACCCACACCCTCCCCCATGCCCTCCTCTGGCTGAAACCTGCACACCCCTCCTCTTCATCTCTTTTCTTCTCATTTCCTCAAAATTCTTCAAGTTTAACACATCAAAATTTCAATTTAAAGCTTGCAAATTAAAACCCTCCTTCATCTTTCTTTTCCTTCACCTCCCTAGCTTGGATCTTGGTGCTTGAGGCCATCATTTGGAGCAAATTTTTCTTGCTTGATCCATAGATCTTGAGGTATAATTCTCATCAAGTTACTTTCTTTTTGCTAAATTCCTTTAATTGTATGGTTTAGTGTTAAAAGTTAGCTAATTTCTAACCTTGTTTTTTTTGTTAAAAAAGAGTAGTTGTTTAAACTAGGGTTTTGAAGCCATGATAGTTAATTAGATTGTTTTATAGTTAATCTAGTTGTTAATTAACTAATCTATATGGTTACTTTGTTTATGTAGTCTTCACATTTTGCTAAATTAGTTAATGTTAGAAGTGTGATTTGGTTGTAAATTGTTGTTTTAGGATTTTCAAGAGAGGGTTTATGTATGGATTGGGTTGTGAAGCATGATTAGTGAGTTGAATTAGGGTTTAGAAACCATTACTTAGTTGTTTAAACCTAATTTATTATCTAGTTGTTTTGCTAACCTAATCTAGAAGGTTAACTTGCTAATTGGGTTTGAAATTAGTGTTAGTTAAGTTTTTCTAGTATGGATTTTGATTTGCAATTGCTTTTGAGAAAAATCAAGAAAGGGTTAGTTGTGGAATTTAGGTCTTGGAGCATGGTTAATGTGTTGAAATTTTGTGTAGTGATTATCTAATGGTGTGACTTGGGTGATTATGCTAGATTGTAGTCGTTTTGTCGCAAATCGGCGATTTTTGCACCGATTTTGGAATGCAAATGCTTACTAGTTTTGTTATAAAATTATGTGATGAATTATTTTTGATATCTTGATGATTTTAATGGCTTGTCCTATGACTTTTAGGATGCGTGAGTGCTGATTTTTGGGTAGTCGGGTTTTAGTTTTGCCGGGCGACCAAATCGGCGTTTTTTGGCAGTTTTTGCGATTTTCGCGTGTGTTCCGCGCACTTTGTGCACGTTGTACCTAGCTAGCGAACTTTAGTAGTTTCGTTGGGGTTTTGCGTCGTTCTTGATATGTAACCTTATGTTTGGTATTGATGTAAATTCCAGGTTCGGTCGCGGAGACGTCAGACGCGGCGCGAAAGGGAAAAGCGGTGATTGGACACAGCTAGCCAGGGATTCCGGTGAGTAGATGTAACATCTACGGGGGACTATCGTTGGATGGCGCAAGCCGCCCGATAGTTTTAGTAACTTACAAGATCCTTAGTAATGTTAGTAATTAGGGGTGAAATACTTAATTGACTATTTGCTGCATCCATGCATTATATTGACATACCTATACGAAACCATTTTATAGGACACCTGCACCATTGCCAGGGTTTTTATATGCAGCACGAGCACTATTCATGCTTACACACACACCCTGGTAATTGCCATGCCACCACACTAGATAACATTTAAATTTAAACCTTTTACTAATTGATACTTAAACTGGTGTTATTGCCTTTAATTCCTTAAAATGAAACCGTAGAACTGCTATTCATGTGCATGTACTTCATCATATTAATTGTTCATGCCTAATCCATTAATTACACATCGCAACTTGATTATTGACACCATATGCATTCATTATCATTGATATATGCACTTATGAGGACTTCTTGAGATTTTATGATATTTCTGGATTTCGGGGGAAAGCCGCAAAATTTCTAAACTTATTATATTTTTTAAAACATGTAAATTGCGGTTTTCTAGTGATGTAAGTGTCGTCCACCATGAGTTTGCTGTGGTTTTTGGAGACCCGTTTCGAGGAGTTGGATGAACCGTTTCGGGTACATGGTGGGCCCGGTAGGGTACCCCGGGGCAAGAAGCTCGTGGTGCTGACGATGAGCCTGGCAGGGGACGGATTACCTACCGGTGACTTCATTGGGCACGGCGGATATCCAGAGGATACCGACCGGGGCCGTGAGGGGATGAGATATTGATATTGAGATGGGTCAGCCGGATGGCTGAGGCCAGAGACACTATGACATGGATTTATGAGATTTGAGACAGCTTTTGGGTGTCGTTGCTGGACACCGATTTTCGTCGATTCATTGACATTATGCTGGCATTCTAAAAGAGTTTCAAAAATAAAAAGAGATAAAATATTTTTTATATATACCTATTGAGACCTCAGATATTCATGTTGCATACATATTCGTACACTGATGTTGTATACACACCTGCTAGTGCATCCAGTCATACCTGTATTTTAGATGCTAGGATGCTTGTGTGCATGCATACGATAGCCTTTGTAGATATTATTTATTACTCACGAGTTGGCAACTCACCCCCGTTGTGCCACAGTCTTTTGCAGGTCCGCTCTGTCAGTTCAGTAGCGGCGGGCGCACTTGTTCTTTTGCCTCTTTTGCCTGAGCTCGAGATTTGCTCATAGGTGGGTTATGTTATTATTTTTGTACCACCTTGTATATTCTTTGTATCTAGTGTACTCCATCTACTGTTTCTACCAGTTTTATTGTATATTGACCTAGAGATGAGACTGTGAGGTTTGTGGACTTTTATGCTGTATTTTGGGGTCGAGCTCACTTGAGTCGACATGATGTTTTCTTATGCTTTATTATGATTATTATGCTTGTTGTCATTTATATTGCGTGGGATTTGTGACCGCCTTGTGGCGAAGAGCTAGCTCCCACTTGGGGATGCCTTCTTTGTTGGATTTATATATATTCTTGTTGTACCCATTTTGGGGGCCAGTATTTACAAAGGAGACTCTGCCGAAATTTTCGGAAAAATTGGTATTGTTTTTAAAAAGGGTTTTACATGACTTATTTGATAAACTCGCTTTCAACTGATTGGGTTTTCTTCACTCTTTTGCTTAATTGGTTTTGTTTTCTGGGCTTTGGCTTACTTACTTTACGGACGTCTTTAGACGTTTCGTAAACTTAAGTGCCAGTCACGTTCCGTACCCTGCGGGTCGTGACAGAAAACCTCCTCATATATGGAGACTCCCAACTGGTCGTTAGTCAAGTAAATGGTGACTATTAGACGTGCAAGCCAGAGCTGGTGAAGTATGGCGAGAGAGTACAACAATTGCTGACTCAAATTCCTTCCTACACCTTGGAAAGCATACCGCGTGCGGAAAATAGCAAAGTGGATGCATTAGCCAAGCTTGCTAAAGAATTGGCTGATGAGAACCTCAATGACGTAAGAATCGTGGTACAAAGCCGCCGGGCCCTCCCACCGGCAGAAATGTCTCCGGAATCATCCGAGGAAAAGGAAGTGACCAAGCAGACGGCCTTGCAAATAAAAGACCAAGAAATGGCTGAGGATTGGAGAGAAGTCTTTATAGACTACTTCAAATCCCGTCGAATGCCTGAAGATGCGTCCTCAAGACATCAGCTTATGAAACGAGCTCTGTCTTTCGCTTTCGTCAATGATACTTTGTACAAGAGGTCATTTGATTCTTTATGGCTGAGATTCCTGGGACCTGAAGAGGCGAAAAGAGTCATCCAAGAAGTTCATGACGGACTCTGCGGTTCTCACCAAGCAGGCCCGAAGATGAAACTGAAAATCAAACGGATGGGTTATTATTGGCCCACAATGATTCAAGACCGCCTCGAGTATGCGAAGCATTGCCACTTGTGCCAAATCCATGGGGACTTTATCCATCAGCATCCAAATCCACTACATCCAACGGTGGCTAGCTGGTCGTTCGAAATGTGGGGAACTGACATAATCGGCCCCCATCGAGCCAACATCGTCCAGAGGACATCGATTCATTTTGGCGACAACTGATTACTTTTCCAAATAAGCAGAAGCAGTACCATTGAGGGAAGTAAAGGCGGAGAATATCATCCACTTCTTCAAGACCCACGTTATTTATCGATTTGGAACTCCGCGACGGATCATCTCCGATAACGGGCCAGCCTACAGAAGCCACAAGATCGGCCGCTTCGCACAACAGCACAATATAGACTGGAGATACTCCTCAGTTTATAATCCCCGAGCTAACGGTCTAGCTGAAGCTTTTAACAAGACCCTGACAAAGATCGTGAAGAAGACGGTGTCCCGAAATAAGAAGGACTGGCATGAGAGACTGCAAGAAGCTCTCTGGGCGTATCGAACTACGTTCAAGACGGCCACGAACACAACGCCGTACGCATTAGTATTCGGTACAGAAGAGGTACTCCCCCTCGAGATAGAGTTACCCTCTCTACGAGTGGCAGTCCATTATGAGCTAACAGACGAAAACCTTCGGCTTGAGGAGCTCGATGCCCTTGATGAAACCCGGCTCATGGCGCAACAAAATCTGGAAGCTTATAAAGCGAAGATGACGCGCTC